>JAODUG010001769.1:0-11526 GCA_027564795.1 Aphredoderus sayanus | reverse complement strand
AAATCACATACTTCAAATTAATGGACTGCAGGCTGCTGCATTCACTTTCTGTGCTCCACCCAATCATCTGGGCCTGGAGTAGAGTATTGAGGCCAGGAACACTAATGCTGGTCACACATTTAGATTAGCCCTCGCAACCGTCTAAGGAACATGAATTTACAGTCTTTTACCAAGAATATTATTGACGCTGGGTTTATTGGTGGATCAGAAGAGAATTAGACCAATACGAGTTAAGACATTCCAAGTCCGCCTGACTCGTCTTTATGTATAATGTAACCTTGTTAGCAAGGTCAAATTGTCATTTAACATTAAGGGCCCTATCTTACAAGCGGCTACGCGAGTGTCTTTGCTAGTTTCAGATCGACACAATCATTTAGCCAATACACTTGCGCCCATTTTATCACCCTTGGGTCATTGTGTGTTGGTCTTATCATGAGGTGTGGTCTGGAGCACTACAGTCTTAATGTAATGTAAAGTGACTGCACAATTTACCACCAAAAACCTGGTCTTAAGTCAATGAGGGGCATGTATATCACATGGACTTTAACGGTGCATTATCAAGATAGTAGCGCCTATGGCAAGGTGCACAACGCGCATACATTATGCTTGATACACACACACACACACACAAACACAAACAGACGGAAGCCATGAGTGCACAACAATGCAAAGGATTTTTTTAAATTAAGAGTATTATTAGTTTGTACAAATGAATCTTGGTAGAATCCTGCTGTTGCCATAGATGGTCTTTTCACGCGCTTTCACTTTGCCAACGAGCAGTTGAACCCTCTCCTCTGGAGAGAAGCGCTCTCTCGTTTAACTTTGCAAATCTGCCAATATAATAGCAATATAATATAATAGCAATAGCAAGGTGCAAGCATGCCTGGCTTTTTGAATGGAATGGGAGATTACAGATTGATTTATTGTACTGTATGTTACGTCCAAAACACATCCATGAATAATGAAGAATAAATAAAAAAAATTGGACCATGCACCTGACTCAGCGACCGTTTTTTCCGTGTAGCTTAACTAGCATAAGTGGATTTGGACACGCCTAAATGTAGTTTGCTTAGATTGTTGAAATAGGGCCCTAAATATTTCAAAATGTATATTTTTGCAGTTTTCATCTGTACTTCATCTCCACATTTTGCTCAACTGGAATAAAATAAAAAAGGAAATGTACATTTTTGTATGTAAATATATTTGTAATGTAAATAATTAATTTTCTTCACAAGAAAGGGGCCTGAAGAGAATAGCAGTTGGGAGAACTGATACAAAACTGATGGACTCACATTTTTTTGCAGTGTGGGCACTTGGCTAGCGTGTTAAACCGGAGCTCCATCCACTACAAAGAAACAAAAAAAGACAGGGAAATATAAAGTTGGCGGTATATACAAAAGGTTTTAAAGACACAGGTTATTTTATACTGTAATATAGTTCATGTTTACAATTGATTTCAGAATTTCTATTTCATGAAGGAACACATTTATACGGGTCAGGTATTCATGTTATATCACTAAACACTACTTATTACTGTGTTAAATGATTACAGTAAAAAGTAACTAAACCCCAAAAACAAAATGTAGTTGTATTTAGTCTGAGGGACTCATGTTGATGGAAGTTAAAGGCAGGTTAAATCATTTGCAATTTGCTATTTGGACTCAAAGAAAAACCTGTCATCATAAAATCATGGATGGGCATGTCTAAGGGCCCAAGTACACTTCTACAGATGTGGTCTGCGCACAGTGTGGATGAGGCAAAGTTCATCATCCGCACAGTGGGTACGGAATGTCCAGGCTGTGCATGTCAAGGACTTGTGCATTGACTGCACATGGGGAACATCTGTTGCCACTAGTGATGGCAACGGATGTCCTGTTAAGCTCAGTGTTATTTTCAGCGACTTTTAATCACACCAATATTTTGTATGGGAAACAGTGCACATAGAATACGTAGTTATAAAGGCTGCTAATTCCAACGCACTCTGGCAGCCTTTTCCGTACAGAAATAATAGCAGACACACCCACAAGGCACTGAGACGTGTGCACAAGAGAAGACATGTATACAAGTGCTTGTCCATGTCTGATTTGGGCAAAGCCCAGTCTGCAGAAGTACACTTGGGTCATATACCTGCCCTGCTATATTTCCAGGCATGTATTCAAATTCCTAGGTAGATGCAATTTAATTAGAATGGAGCATTAAGTTACTCTTTTACAAGTCTATACAGTCAGTACTTCCACGAACGCTAATGTTAACAAAGACGAGTTAATTAAAATGTATCCCCCCATCACAGATTAACTTGTTTAAATGTTTTATCTACCCAAGAAAATGTGGCTTTTTCACACCTGGCTTTAGAGAACTCTACCTCAAGAAAGGTATTACTGAATCCTATTCCTTTGGCCTACATTGTAGCAATGACATGCTAAACTGTGGCAGCCCAATCAAGAAGAGAGTACAAGGGCAAATCGCCACTATATTATTTAAAGCCTAATTAACCACTTTATCTAAAGATCTCTTCCAAATCAGATGCAAAAGCACATTCCCCAGTATTAATATAACTGTTAATTTTAATCCTCGATTAAGGCTGTTGTTATTTGGTCCAGCCATGCGGCCAATTACGTCAACCTGTTGTGGGGCTGGGGGAGAACCATCAGTGGGAAGGCCAGAGAGTGGCTGGGAAGACCCGGCATCCTCACCGCCCTACAAATGCCACAAGCAATTAAAAAAGGACAATACTGGCCACTTCTGCCATGCAGGTGTCCACTGTAGTAATGGCTGTTATACGTTTATATTGATGGGTGACACGGGCTCATGTAGTTTATTAATTGCAACTTATTTTTAATTATCCTAAGTTTGAAGTAGTGTTAAGAAGAGAAAACCTACGTCACAACAAAAATGTCAGCACAATCCTCAACATGGGGAGGCATAAAGTGAAAAGTGATGTCTGACTAGGACTGGTGTTCAGGCAGAGGGACAAAACTCCGGGCAAACTGCAGTATATGCAAGCCAGATATTTGGTGGGGGAAGAAAAAAACACAAAATAAGCATCCATTCCCTGGATGTTATCAGCAAAACCACCTGCATACTTAATGACAAGACTTCATGTGTTTGTGATTGGTCAGCCCAGGCTCACATACTAGGAAGGTGTTGCCACAGTGACCACAGACAACCCTCATGCCCTCTGGTTGGATAGGCAGAGCTGGTTGGGCAGGCTGCTCCTCTGGGATAACCATCACAGGGCTCAGGTTGATGATGCGTCTGCTGTGGGAGGAACAAACACAGCACTGACAGTTAAGATGCCAACCAGAATACTTGATTAATGGCTTAATGGAAGGCTGAAAAATGCTTAGTCATATCCCTATAAACTGGAGTCCATTACCTCTATCTGTTGTCATATTCCTCTCCTTTGGTCTGTCTATTAATTCTGTTCTCCATTTCCACATCTCATCACTCTTATCTTTCCGAAGAGCCATTCTCATGTTCTACTCACATCGTCCTATCTTTCCCACTAATCAGTCATTAAAATATAACTAAAGCTTTACTCACTTGACGTTTCAACAAATGTCAAGTCATATTTTGTGCCTCACTGCCTTATTTGATTGCCCTTTTATAGTGTAGTAATCAGACAGATTAATCAAAGATATAATGTATAGATTCATTTTGAAAATAATTAGTTTAATCTCTACAGTGAATGATCCGCATTGTATTCCAGAATAATGTATGAATAATATATACATAATTAGGATGGATACAGTATATCAAATATTCCAAAAACTGTGGCAACTGGTGGAAATGCAGCTGTGGAGCAGAGGGAAGCATAGACTACAGTGGCACTAAAATAAATTATAATGCTCAAAGTACTTATGGTCAAATTAAACTACAAACCTAGCCTCATATCGCTCACCTACCAGTTAGGTCGAGGACATCCTATCCTCCTAGACGTGTCTTTACAGATGAGCAGGCAGTTACAGGGACACCTAACGTACTTCTTCCCAGTGGGAGGGTTCTTGATGGGCTGAAAAACAGCAGCCCACACTCAACACAGAGAAAGCTTATTATAGTAGAGCTACAGAGCAGAAACAGACAAGCTATCGAATAGGAAAGTGGAAAAGAAAATGAAGTGGAGAATAGCAGCTCATTGTAGCAGCTATGGTTGAGTCAGCTCAGAATTAACCCACATAAACACAGATGGTCTGTTAACTATGAAACAAACTCTACAATGTTCACAATGTACAAACGCATTAAAATACTTTGATATGTGTGACCATATCATGTCCTGATTGACTATAAATAGGATGTTTGAGAAAGATAAATAGCTATGTATACAGTGAGAAATGCCTTGTCATCTTGCCTGTTGCTAGGCCAATACTGGTTGTGTAATATTGCCATGGGGTAGGACAAATCATTGTTGCCAACAACCAAATCCCTCTCAGCTGAGAAAGGATTAAGAAACAGTTACAGAATTAGCATAAAACTTGATCTGAAAAAGTACATATACACTTCCCTAAATGCAATTGTGGACTAAAACACTGGCATAACTGCACAAAGACTAGCATAACTGCACATCCTAACTAGTGGTACAGTTAAGGCTACAGTAGAGTTCTGTGGAATACAGCTGTGGTGTGCACTAAGGCACTACTAGCAAATGCCAGTATTCTCAATATGACACTGGTTTAATGAGGGAAAAGGCAGTGGAACTGTCAATAAAAATGAAAACGTAAATAAAACAAAAACGTAAATAAAAGTAAATTATACTGCAGCAAGAATTATTATTCAGGGGCATCACATCCAACATTATAAAGCTTAAGTCTTCTGTGTTTTATTTATGTCCTCATCCGGCACATGTTGAATTTAGTGGTGACACCTTCAATTAGCATAGCTAAATGCAGAACTCACAAAACCAAAAGACACATCATGCTGGAAGCACATAAAAATAAAAGAAACACACAAGACACACATTGACCAATAATAGGCGAGGATGCATCCGGAGTGTCCGGTGTTTCACAGGAGTCAGCTTTTACGATGGTTGTGCACTACGGAGCCAAACGCTTAACGATGGTCCCACTACATTCAGACATCCGCTGATTCACCTAAAAGGGCTGCCAGAACTATACCATCTTTTAACCACTCTGCCTCTACTGGTAAATAAGCAGTATTTGAAAAGCAGGCCTAAAGCCTAAAAGCAAACTGCCGTATATGTAGATTAACAAACGTGAAGTGGCTGTGGTTACTGTAGCCTAAACAGCATCATAGTTAAAACAATACTATGTCAAAAAGGCACCCATAAAGAAAGCAGTTCACATACATCAACATCAATAATGGATTCAACTTACTGTAGCTTCATTGCAGACAGTGCACTTGACCACATGTTGGTGCAGCTTCCCATCCAGGTTGATGAGTGCCTGGCACACGCGGCAGTTGATGACGGGAACACTGCCCGCGTCATGGTTGGCAATGGCTGTGTAAGGAGGAGGTAGTTCGGCTTTGAGAGGGAAGGCAACAGACAATACATATAAGGCCATTAATCCCATGCAGTTGACATGCCTCTATGTAGATAACTAAACATGTTCCCACTCTCGGTTTGTATTTGCATTGATGGTTTATATGTAGCCATTTTTAAGAAACTAAGGGAACGCATGATCATTACTTAAAGAATAAGTATTTTGATGTTCCTAAATATTTACTATGAAGAAATAACGATTCTTTTTAAATCTGAAATCAATGAAGACCCTGGATACTCTTTTCACAAGTGTATTTCCTCCATGTCGATGAGATGTAGAAATTACACAAATATATGAACTCATTCATTCACTATCAAATCATGACTATTACATCCTGGAATAAGCCTGGGATGAACAGCATCCAAATAGAAAGTCAGTCAGAGATAGCTGCCCATTCAGTCTTGATCGCTTACAATACAGTGTGCAACCCATGACAGACAGTCTACAGCTCTGACTGCTAAACATGTGACTCTTTTCTGCTGGTCCTAAGCCATGTAGTCATGCAAGTCTGTAGGCTTATGAACAAAACAACTGTCCATTTCAGGCAGAACAAAAACAATGTAGTATGAATACATCGTTCAGTATGTGTACTATAAATTTGTTGACCTTTTGAAGATACGTTAAGACGTTTTTAAGACGTTTTGATTATGGCAGCTATCATATTTCAAGACCATGTCGATTCGGCTGGACTATAATAACATAATTATTGTTTAGTATAGAGCATTTTGAACAAGGCTATGAAGGACACCTAGTTTTTCCCTTTATAAATCTGTAACTAAACAAGACAACTTGAAAGTTAGGGTGAACCTGTTGCAGTAACCCCTTCAAATGAACCACTTGCCTCATATGCCACATTAATCTTGCCTGATTAGTTTACATTCCACTGTTTTTACTGCACTAATCCATAGATGACTTGCCATATTCATGTTCATTTGGTGGTTAAACCTGCATTCCAGCTAGCGCTTTGACATTTTATTCCCACAAACCCTCCCTCCCATACTGTATAATGAGGGATAAGAAGCTGATACATATCTAATACACAGGAGGAGTGTTTCTAAGGTAGTGACCATTAGTTGAGCATTGAGACCATGCAGCGTGGGCTCTCTAACATAGCATAAGCATAAATACACAACAGATTACCTCTGATTTACAATTACAAATATCAAATGATTCTCTTCTAAGAGGCATGACATCCTTTCAGTCAAAGTCACTCAGGGTCCCTTGATACATAAATAAAACATTTACTTACTAAAAGAGGGTTAACTGTTATTCCAAACAATAAAACAAATCAATGAACAGTTCAATGTATTGCCCGTTGTAGTTCCTGCTGAGGAAACCGCTCAGACACACTTTAACTAATGAGTCTGAGTCTCTGTGGTAATAGGTGAAGTCAACAGGCAAGTGACCTTGGCACTGAGGTTTACAAGCACAGTGCCAGGTGACATAGGGACAGACGGAACGCCACACTTCCATTTGGAATAATTCTGCCACTTTAGCAGAAATACAACCAGGCCATGCATGCCAAAGACAACACCTTTTCAAGGCACTTCTCACTTACTGAGCTGCCTGCTTGATGTACTTTCTGCTTCCATTTTACTTTAGCAACTGTGTTGTGTTCTTTTTAATACAATGGGGGTAATTATGGTTTATAGTTTAAATTGTTGATTGTTGCAATACTAGGATATAGCATCCTAAAAGAAATGGTAATTACCAATTGAAAACAGCAATTTTTACACTCACTACATTTTCAGCCACTCAACAACCAGAGAGAATGGATTATATTCCCCTTTCTTTTCTGAAATAGAATATGGGAACGATTTCACTGGCTGCCTTCCGTGCCAAATGTAAGACGAGAAGCCTTTACCTTACAACCACCAAACAGAGACTGCTGGCTTACTAAGCATAGTGAAGAGGCAGGTTTGCACTGCAGATAGACTGCATCTTGATGTTAAATAGCACAGATGTTAGCTGACCAGGTGTTGAAGAAATTGGTGGGATTTTTAACTGGCTGGAGGGGACACTGATTGTCTGAGGAGTTGGCATACGAGCAAGTCCGTACACTCTTGTAAAAAGTAAAAAAGTACAGTATATTATGAATGAATAATGGATATTTAATATGCTAACAGTAAATTACAGAGGATACAAGTTGCACACCCCCAAAAGTAGATAGCCTGCTAGTTTTAACTCACAAGGACAAGTTTCCCCAGCTTTTTTCAGTGCATGAGAGAGACATTTCAGGGTTATTGAGGTGGAAAATATTATAATAGAGCACTTTCTACAAATATGTCTAATGCAATAAAAAATGTTTAATGCATTTAACAACACACAAGAGTATGCCACTAAATTGCTGAACAAGAGTATAGTAAATTAAGAGCCCACCCCTGATCATATTTCAGAACATTACTATTCTGAACCTTTTGTGAAACTCATTGTTGAAGTAGTTTGAATGTTTTATATCTTCCAACCATTCATGTGTAGACAATTGCCAGCACATGTGATGTTATTCTCCCTTTGGGGGCTTTGCTGCTTGGATGCCATTTGCCCATTAACAATTTCATCAAAACCAGTAGGCCTAGGTGGAGAGGCCTGTCTTTCTGGGTGATGTGACTGTATAGCTGAGGTCAATCAAGATTTTAATTAAGACTATTTCTTCTTTCTAAGACTATTATAGCCCATGCATAATTATTTGTATCCCGTTCTAGTTCCACTCCAAATTTGGCGCACATCTTCAGATATTAATTTACTGGCTAATATTGCCCAGTTTTTCGCCTTAAATGCGACTTCTTTTCCACCAAAAACGAATTTGCGCCATAGAGACCATGGCAGGAATTTAGATATTTTAGACGAAACCCTAAATATTACCTGGCAACAATTATTCGTGATATAGTACCATATAACTCTATTTATTAACGTGTAGTACGCTATAGCCCACGCGTGTTTGCAGCAATATCGGGGATCTGTTATGGTATAGGCCCTTTCCCTGTTGCACTACCAGTACAGTAACAGTACTCAGTAGACGCCACCTTTTCTCACGTTACGACTTGATTTTGCACAGATGCCCTTGTCAGTTGCAAATGTATTTGCGCTCTTGCGGCACGTTGCTCAACAACGAGCTACGCCTAAAATTATTCAGCATACAAGAGTGATACGTCGCCTGTTTACCTCGAGGGCTTGAATCCTGCAGGTATGTGGGTGCGGTGGGGGTGACATTTTCGGAGTTCGGTCCAGACAACAGTGGTGATCTTTCGTCCATACCGTCGGAGGCCATATCGGCAGCGGTTTAGGCAAACCGAACGAAATACACAAGCGAATCTCCTCAATCCAATCCTCAGCAGAGAGGAGCAGCCAGTCGGTGCTGTGCTGCTCCAACGCCGGTGACGGCAGCATGGGGTGGAGCTTAATGACGGAATATTAGAGGGTGGGGGGGTAGCCAAATAAGGGGCCTCCCCAATATTCACATCCACGGTCTCCCCTTCCTAACGGTCTCTGATAAGTGAGAACACCGTGCACAAACAATTAGGCTTATTATGTAGGTAGGCCGCCTGGTTAGCGTGCTAAATGCTGGTTAAATGTTATAGTAGCCATAACAGGAAAGCACTTTCTAATCTGGTAAACTGGTCAATTTGATTTCATTCACGTATTTACGGTCATGTTTAGGTGTCTACTCTGTATCGCAGCCTATCTCTTAAGAGACTCTAACCTCTACTGGCAATCTTGAAGCCTCTACTATAAAGTAACTATGCCTAGGCCCACTCTAATTGGAATCAAATAGTGACGTATCGCGTTTGCGCAGAAAACCGACGCAGTAGTTCGTCATTTGATATGTCAGTCTTATGTAGGTCTATAACTAGTTCTAAGTATGGTCGTAGCAGAAAGAAAAACTACAAAATTACTTTGTTGATACTCCCATCAGCCATAACAACATATCGCCCATTATGTCACTATGTGTCTTCCTAGAAATCCTCCCGGCGGGGGGAGGGTTTCTAGGAAACACAACAAAACAAAACACACAAAAGTGGGTGGGGAATGTAAAACAAAAAGCCCAAATGATTTGATGAACTTGGAAAATTGCCAGCAATATATGACTGAAAGGTTTTAATAAATAACATAATTCAGAACGGAATTTATGGAATGGAATTTATTCACATATTATGGAGATTAATTCATGTCAGAGCCACATGAACTGAATGCAAAGTATATGCTAAAAAATAACAATAATACTCTGTCAATTTTTGAGAATCTAAATGAAATTGTTGCAGCACTGTTTATGCTGAGAGCTATGGCTCATAAATTCCAACAGTCTCGCACTTTCTTGTACCCCTCCCCCTCCCAGATTTTTTACATTTGTGTCTAAACCACTAAACACACAAACAAAATATAAAGTACGCATTCATATCAAAGCCCTGGGGTATAGCCGACCCACTATAAGACTTGTGTGTAGCAGTCTATTCGTTATCTTTACAAATGGCTTAAAAACGCTTGACTGCAGTGGTTTGTTCAGCTGCAGTTTCAGATTGCGTGTGACCATGGTGAGTCAACGAGTCATTTTTTCCGATTGCTGCATCACTGGGGCGCCGTGTCGCTAACGCACAGCTTTGTTCCAGGATTTCTTGATAAGGTAGGAATCTAGGAAAATATATTTTATTTTATAAAATAATAAGTCATGCATGATGCATCTGCAAAGTCTGCTTGGTATTTGTTGCAAAATATACTAAAACGACCGGATTAGAAGAAGTTAGCCCGAATGATATAAAACTATCATCTGTTTTCAGACTATCTCGTCTTTGTGTGAGCTAGCTGTTTCTCTTAATTTATTGTAGGCAACTTTACGACATGAAGCCTGTGGGTGGTTAACAAATCAAACATATATGCCTACAGTATATTCCCATGTGAAATAAAATGTATGACAGTTAAAAGTTGCTCTAAATCATGACGTTTTGAAAACGTCTGCGTTGCAAATGTTTTTCAAGCTGAAGTTGCTGATATCTGGAAAATCAAAGACATACTATATTTTCGATAATGATGCAAAAGAGTAAATTGAGTCGTTAACGAGTTCACACGTGCTTAGTTGGTGTGTTTTTAGACTTGGTTTAAGTGCGAGACACATACAGGTTCAACAGGGAATTCATTAATGTGGGGTTGTCTTCCAGACGAGATGGTCCAGGTGGAAGTGAACCGGCCCTGGCTCCGTTTGACCTGTTGCTTCCTGCTGGTGTCCTTGTGTCCACTGGGGGGCGCAGAAACCAAAGAGCCTGTTGCTAGTCCTAGGTCTGCACCACAGCCACAGTTTGGAGAGGCAGATGATTGGGAGTGGGGCTCTGGTTCCTCTGCACTTCATGAGTTGCTACACAGCTTTCCTGCCGATAGCCCCTTTGTTACAGAAACACCCGGAAAACCAGCAAACTGCACGCAGCGCTACTGGCTGCCACCATCTTCTCCAGTATGCTGGGACAACATTGCCAAGCCAGAGGAGTTTGCGAAATCCCGGCTGCTAGTTCTTCAAAACAGGGCAGCCTTACAAGCGGTGTCCACCTCTAGTGGGGTGGAAGATGGTGGCTTGTCATATGAGCAGCAAGCCAGAAATGAGGTTAATGGGATCCTATCAGACCACCAAAATATGGCAGAGACCCTGAGCACCATGGAAAAGGTGTTTCTCTCCCTGGAGGACAACAGGCGGGAAGGAAAGGAACAGCAGCTTCTTTCCAGGTACAGTAAGTAAGGTTAAAGCTATCACATTTGAGTGGAAACTACAAGTTTCCAAACTGGAAAGAAAAGAAACAGGTTTTTTACTGAATTTTACTGAAATGTAGGAGTACATTTGTGCTGCGTTTCTTTTCTGGTAAAATTGCAAAACTTTACACTTACGAGTTTTTGCAGTTACTCGTATTTCCTGCTAGACCCCAAACAGCATGAATATCTAAGAACACTAAAACATAGTTGATAGCAGAGTGCCTTAACCCTCGTAATGTACTCGTAATATAGTGTTTAGCCACACGGCGGCGCCATCTGATTGTGTATGATTTGTGTG
>JAODUG010001758.1:0-11529 GCA_027564795.1 Aphredoderus sayanus | reverse complement strand
ATGTACAGCTACACACCACACAGACTGTGTCAGTCTCCCTCCAGACAAGATGTACAGCTACACACCACACAGACTGTGTCAGTCTCCCCCCAGACAAGATGTACAGCTACACACCACACAGACTGTACCAGTCTCCCTCCAGACAAGATGTACAGCTACACACCACACAGACTGTACCAGTCTCACCCCAGACAAGATGTACAGCTACACACCGCACAGACTGTGTCAGGGATTCCCCTCCATATGGCTTCCTCGCCTCAAGTGCTAGGCCTGTGCCAAGTGCTCTCAACCTGGGCGTCCACTGTTGAACCGCCAGTTTGCTAATGGAGGTTAATGAATTAGCCATTTTCCTGTAGAGAAAGCTAATAGTTATTTCTAGTGCGTCGGGCCCACACATGGGTGCACACAAGGGTGTGATAATGCAGCACTCCTGGGCAGCCATGGGTTAAAAAGGGTGATGCCTGCGGATGCAAGGGTTTCCACCTTGGTCAACAGTAGGAGACTTGGTGTGTAGAGCGAGTCACGGCGTAATCAAGCGGGAAGGAAGGACACTCACCATATCCAGAGTAGTACGAGTCAGCTCTCTGGACACTTGTATTGTGTGGAATCTTATTAGCAGAACGTCAACACTGTATTTGATGCTGGCGTCAGTCACCACACACACACTTGAGTCTGAACATTTGCACTTAATTGCCTAAATAAGTCAGTGGATCAGACCGTGTAGGCAAAGGAGCATGGGGCACTGGCATACTGTAGGGAAATGTAATTACCCATTATTCATTAAAGCAGAAAGTGTTACGCTAAATTAGCCACCAGCCACTCTTGGTGCAAGGTTGGGGGGGGAGGGAATAAGATATCATTAGAATGCAATAATTATAAGAAATAATTGTCTCTTTATATTCACAAACAAATAGTACCATACCTGAGAATGTTTGTGTGTGCGTGTAGACCTATGCCGACATAAATTGCAAAAAATATTCTTATGTTGCTGTAATCAACAACAAAGAAATGTGTGATCAAAATAAAATGTGACATTTTTAACGTGACTAAATGTGAATGCCTTTCTTGATAACAGTTCTGCCATCATATTGAACCTTATCACCTTCACTACGACCTTTACCTACCATACCTCTTAATGTGAAATCTCAGATGAATCGGTGTAAAACCAACATTTGTTGCACATCTGCTGCAGGTAGACTGGGCATGGTCAAGCTAGCAAGAAGCACCTGGGATCACCCCAGTGTGCCCTCTGCTGCCAACCAATAAAAAACCTAGGTTTCCCCAGACACCTAGGGCATCTAGGACAGACACGGGAAGAGGCACAAAGCAGATTTGCATTCAGATGTCTATTCACATAATGTACAGCAGTGTCTTCTTACCACACACCTATATACCTTCTTACATGGCTTAGAAGAGAGACTAGTGATTTCACCCTAGCCGCCAACCGATAAATATAGAGGAGCATGTAGCTACCCCACACAGAGTCCAAAAAAGCATAAGTCAAGACGGACTGAGAAAAGAAACAGATGAGACAAGGGGACACAGTAAAAGCTAAGGAGACAAATGGATTGCTTAGACCCCCATGGAAACGGCTGCTTAATTTTTTTTTTTAAAGCGCAGGACCTTCAGACCTATTTTGGGCTGCGGTGAGAGTCCATCCTTCAGCCAGACAAGGCAGGATCAATTCCTTGCTGACAGCAAGCGCAGACAGTGCAGAAACCCTCCTCTGTTGCTGACCAGGAAGTAAGCTAAATCAACCTCCCTGTAGGAATCAGTACACTACCATACACAATGACACAACAGTCCAACTTCATGTTAGGCAGACATGTCTGAAAATTATACGCTACAAGTTCCATCTTCATGTACATTAGTGTACATGCATGGATTCACATTTAAAAGAAATGCTCAGCTTGTGCTTTTGTAAATATGTCCTCTCTGAAAACATGTTTATTATATCATTACGCCATATGCTCATGCACACCCACACACATACTGTATCGCAGCCCAACTTTCTCGTGTGGGAGCATTAGCAACTACTGTAAGCAGTGCAGAGGTTAGTCTAACATGACTAGCATAGAGCACACTTGAATATACCCCAGTACCCAATGAGCAACTGGAGGACCAATGCATCACTGATCTATTGCCAGCATGCATGCGTGTTACTTTACCGCCCTTGTACTTCACAATCCAAAATAAATGTGATTAATGCGACAAAGTGTTCAGTATAGCCAAAATCCCAGACAAGTACATATGGATGCTTTCCACACCTCCCCTTGGAGTGTTCAAGTGTGTCCGACGTTTACGTGTGGGCGTGGGTGTGTTGACAATAATCTATCTGTAGAGGAGGAGCAGGCAGGCACTTATGTACAGAGGTGTGAGTGTGTGTGTGTGTGGGCTAATATTATCACATATACCACAGTTGGATACCACAGTGTTAAATACACAGTTGCTTATTTAATTATAGATGGTGAAATAACGTCTCACTGTCGTCATAAACACAGGTTCATGCCAGTGGATTTGCATACCGCTCACACAAAACAGACTTGTGTTACTAGAAAGTTAAAAACACATTGTTACCTTCACAATGCTATACAACAACAGCTATGTAAAAGGCATGTAACTGCGCAATGCAACTAAGTGGAGGGACTGATGAAGTCACCGTAGCTCCCATTCACTTATTTACGCGTGTCGCAATTGTTCTGCACGGTGGCTGTGCAGAACAACGCTGTGTCTCCGACAGTAGCCTAAAGTTTAACAGCCAGGCTATATCGTAACACGCTGCACATACGTACGTATTGCTTATGTGCAGCGGAATGCATCTTTTTAAGCTGCGTTCACATTAAAGTCACAAACTCCTTTACGTTGTGCCAGATGTTATTCATTGCGATGAAGACCATCACAATGAAGTGGAATCGGAAGGCCCCCTATTGGTTGAAGTCTCCGTTACGAAATGGATCAGTCATACTTTGAACATTTTCGCTGTGTTCATATAACCGGACGTTACCAAATCACAGCAAAAACAGCTAAATAAGTGGTAGTATAGCACACAGTCATACATGCATTTTCAAATTCAGTAGATCCTGATGACATCTGAATAATATTTTTCCAGCATTGTACTGTTTAATAGGCCTACTAAAAACATTTAATGTGAAATTTTAAATGAATATCTTAAATCCGTAACCATGCAATGTTTCAGCTACTTGGGTTCAACCATTGACATAGCACCATTTTCTTTTGATCTGTGTGAATGGTATATACTACCCCTCTGCATCCGAATGGAATGAAGTCGATTTCGGATTTTCTGTTACAAGGCTTTATATGGAGCATTTTCATTTGGTTTGGGCTTTTAAACTGATTCCAATCGGAATATTAGGGTCCATGTATGCAGCTCCTGTCTCATGTTTCATAGTTGTCTTATTAGTTTCACCTGGCCCTTGTCATCTCTGTCCAATGGTATGCCTTTCCTGTTTTGTGTACCTGTGTATTTAACCCCTTGTGTTTATCCTGTCCTGTCGAGGAATGTTTATTGTAGATGCTGTCGGTTGTGTTCATGTTTCATGCTGGATCACATCTTTGTTATTGCCTGAATGCTGCCTACATATTGTGTGACTAGGTCCTACTCTTCCTCCAACAGCATTACAGATCACACCATCACTTAGGTCACCGCAGTGTGCTGTAGGCCCTATGAAGTGTCCTTGAGCAAGACACTGCAGCTGCACCAGTATTTAGGAATCAAAATAAATCTGAAAATGTTAATTTCATACATAATCTCTTACCGTAAGACCTTAGATACAAATGTTTTGCAGAGGGGACACTGACAAACCCACTGACTTTGAAAACTCCAAACCTATATTGAGAGGGAGTGGAGTTTAGGCTCAGCGTTTGTGGTTAGCCACACACAATAGATGTACAGGAAGCATGCATTGTGGGTCTTTATGCTAGCAGTACAGCTAATTACACTCAATTATAAATGTGAACACTCAAAGACATCTGCATGGCATCTGCATTGCCTTAGCTTTAATTCAAATTGGTAGAAACAAGGTATACTTTTATAAAAAACAAGAACTAACATTAAGACAGATTGCACATACCTAACCAGTACCAGTGATCCAAAACTGTTCCAATTGCAACACCATGTTGTGCCAATATCACAGATGTTTTGCAGAAACTGAACCTATCCATGGCATGTTTAGGTTACACAAAAATAAAATGTTCTAAATCCACTAAGGATCAAGTAATAATAATAATAATAATAATAAAAAATAAAAGTGTCACAGATATTCAGTGCCTCAATAAGGGAAGTGAGGGTGTTTTAACTCATGGAGACCTCACCTTAGTCTTTCCATTTCCTGTACACGAAATGACAAAAAGCCCCCGGCATTTTGCATGGCACACCTACTATTTGGGTACAAAGATGCCGATTTTCACATATTCCAAAAAGATCCCTACATTTCTGGCGGTGTTCAACATTTTCAACCAGTTCTATGATGCCTGAAGCCAAGGTTGGCATTGGCACAGTAGTCAGACACCTACTGGTTTTGGTAGCTAGATTCATGTTCATCTGTATACCATGGCCTTCAGTGATGCTGAAAGGTCTCAAAAAGCACCTTATAAAATGCACTTATAGAGCTGTGGACAACTAAACAACGGGTCATATAATTTCTGCCTTACCCCGCTAGAGCACTGTAATTATGTCTAGAAAACTCATCCTATATATAGAATACAATAGGCAGCTAAATTATTCATGTTGTGTGAGGGTGGCTTAGTGGGCAAAGAAATACAGTATTTACTTGCAATACAGTGATTCCTTATACTGTGATTCACATACACAGGAAAGTACTTGCTGTGGCTGGACTCTAGCAGAGAAGCAAATATAAATACTTAAATAAATAAAAGTGCGTTTGTCATTGCAGCAAAAACATTTTTTTAGGCATTTGTTTATTAGTTTAGAAATGACTAAATATAGAAATAAAATGTGTTTACGTTGTAAATGCAGTATGCTGCTTGAAGTTTAAAATCCCCTTGTAATGGTAAGAATCACAAGAATAGAAAGATAACATAGGATGAATGAACACCACACCGGAACACCCCGTCAAGTCTACATAGATTAATAACAAGTGGAAGCAGCCCATGATGCAAACATGTGGCATAAGCTGCCAACACAGCACCCGCACTGTAACGGCTTCAAACTAAAACATATTTGTATTGATACCCGATAATGGTTTACTTTTTAACTTTACAATGGCGAGATCCCCATAATGATCATTCCTATACTACTGTATACACGCACAGATAACTAGTCTCTACTTCTGTTACATACACTGTTCCTCTCATCATCAACTGGACAGACCAAGTCATCAGCCTCACACAAACAGTATACATTTACAGATATCCATACTCAGGAACAACTCGAAACTATTCATGCCTGAGATAGAGGGGGCTGTTAGTGCAAGTGTGTTCAAAGTTTTGCAGCCAGAACAAAATGTTGTGAAATGGGTCAAGAATGTTGCAAGCTCCAGCAAGTAGATTGTATGAAGCTGAAAGGGAGTGTTGCATGCCCAATGTGAGACTGTGGGGTAATAGAGGATAAGTAAAGGCCATACCCCAAATGTTACCAATTCTCTGCCGATCAAAACCGTTTGCCCCTGGCAGACAATAACTATCAACACTGTGGAATGAAGACATGAAGCTTGCCAACAAGTCATTTTTGAACACTTGCTAGCATTTAGCACAACATATTTGCTGCTGATTACAACATTGTATTGCATGAATGTGTCCACTACAAATCATAGATGTTGTCAGGCCATGTTATGTAGAACGTCCCCTCTAAACGCAGCCCTGGCAGAAGTCTACCACTGAGGTTCTATATGTTGCAGTTTTGCAAGCTTTATTGCACTGTAACAACCGGGTGGTTACAATGTACATGTAGCATACAAGAGCGTGGTAAAACCACACAGAACACAACCCAAGTGTCGATTTGGCAAGAATTAATTTTTGGAGCATAAGATGCAAAATCTAAAGCGGTCTTTGGCTACACATCATGGTGTTTAGTGCAGTTCATTGTCGTGAGTTTAAAGGAAACTGATGTCATGCTGAATGTGTTCCTTTTAAACACCTTGCAACACAGTCTGTCAGCTTTAGTATTCGTAATGCTAGCACTGTCCTGTAATGTGGTTTAGTGTTTTATTTGTATTTATGTACTGGTTTCTTGGTTTGGCATGAGTATAATCACAGCTGATAGTCTATTCCGTTCAAATAATACATTATTCCATTGCATACAATGCACAATTTCGGCGGGGGAACAATTATGGCACGGCAGCGGGTCTCGGTGCTTTGAGAGACAATGCTAGGCCGCGACGTAAGCCTGGAAATGGGAGTGAGAGGAAGAAGGAATGCGAAAGGGAGCCTTGCTACCTACGCCTGGCCGTGGGGAGCCCAGACAGAACACACAGCACAGGGGATGGAATAGGCCGGTCTGCATGGGACCGAATGGAGTTAGGGTGCAGGGAAAGACACGATTAAGCATGGGAGCAGGGTCTTATTGGAAACATGGGGACAGGGCGAATGAGGAAGCCGAGAGAAAGGGAGTACAGTCTACCGTCCTGTGTTTTACGGGGCTAATTTCTGACCCACCATAAAGTCGCTGCCGAAGTTGTCCTCTCCCTTCTCGTCCCCTTCTCGCATGGCGCTCACCCCTTGGATAAACTTTCTCAGGATGCTGGGTTGGTCCATCCTTCAGTCCCCGGGTTTGTCCCGTGGCTTTCCCACGGTGCCTTTCTTAAAAAAAGACCTAACCCCGAAGTAACTAGGGAGAACAAAAATACACGAAACTGGAAAAGGGGGCAGTAGAATAAATAAATAAATAAGGTTCACCAGTCTTTCCAGAGAATCATCGTTTCAACACCTTTTTTTATCGATCCATGTTTTTCCCTTTTTCTTCTTTCTTCTCCTGTGCTGTTTTCAGAACCACATAATCCCGGAGAAACGCAGGCGTCCTCTTACTTGCACTGTAGGGAAATAAGTTCACGAACGTGGTCACTGCGTAAAATATAATATTGGTTCTTTCGTAAACGGAATAACAAAAAAGACAAAACCCTAGTCTAGTCAATCTACCAACCCCTCCCAGTCTCTCCCAGTTGCCACATTCACACAGCCACTCGTTTATTTGCTACTGGGGAACATCCGGACTGTGGTAAGACACGCTAAGAAGATGTGCCCGCCCTTTTCTGAAAATATCTAAATATGATTGGATAACTGACACCCGACATTATAATTTCATTGGTTTCTGGGGCCGTCGAGTTAAACGACTACAGGTGCAGATTGGACAGCCACAACATCAATCATTTTATCACAATTCGTAGGTGTATGATAAAATATGTTCACTGAGTAGCCTGGGCCTACAAAATGTAATATAGTAGTGGTAAATATATGTACATGTAATATAGCTGCCATGATTGTAATTTATTGCATATGCTTTTCAATGTGTTATCTAAGACATTTTTAGCAATGCAAATTCACTTTATTCTCAGCCAACAGCCCACTGAACAATCAGGTGATCCTTTTCTTTACAGAAGCAGCCAATGCTTGTTTAATTGCTATACTGCCATCCTTATACAAAGTCCATAACTAACCTCAAGTACCTGCATTTACATTTCCAATAAACAAAAATGCAATGAACACACAACTACTGGTCAGGCTGCATTCTTGGCCATAGCAGGAGAGGTCACACATCAATAATAATGATCTATCTACAGTATGTATGTATCTATTTATCTTTCACACAGAAACAATTATCAAATGTTAACATTTGTATCATATTATATTAGACAAATACTGGAGATGTCAAGTGAGAGAGGGATGAGTGATTTTTCCAGGTGTGGGGGTGAAGAGGTAGCACACAGATGAATAGTTTTGATAATTAATCTGCCGTGAGATAGAGAAAAATATAAAAAAAACTAAACATACAGTAGCCTATAGCCTAAAATGTACCCACTGCATGGATTACAAAAGTAGCACCATTCTGTTGATTATGAAACCAGGGCACATGATTGAAAACACACGCAACGTACGTTTCCCCATGTGTCCCTGTGTTGATTTTCTATGCTTTCCCTTCTGGCCAATAAACACAACATTATTTGAACTAAGTGATTAACCTAAAGCATAAGGATGGAGAGATACTGTAGATAGAGAGTGAGACTACATACAGATAGACTTTCAGAGGATGGGAACTAGACACTTATTCATGATTAATGTACTTCCAGTGGACACACACACAAACAAACTAAACATTGCCAAGCTCTCAGTAAGTATTTAGTTTCTCTGTTTCCCTTAAGCTTTCTCTGTGACAACAAACAAACACTCCATTCAGCCTAGCGGAGACCACAACGGGAACAGAAGCTATCACTGAGCCAACACGCACGAGTGCACACACGCAAACTTGGACACATAAAGAAAACACATGCATAAAGAAACATTTACACACACACACTCAAATGGCCAAAATCACACAATGGTATATTGTATATTCACACGCACACCCCTTCACCTAGTTTATTACTCTAGTGGATATTTCATACACTTCCTTATATTTCATATACTTCCTTATATTTTATTTTCCATATTTCTCCCATTACTTATCCAGTGTCATTCTCGTGTTAACAAACTGACTTTATTTTCCTGTTTGGCAACAGTGTCATCATACCTGTGTCTTTTGATAAGGTAGATGAAGAGATAAAGTGAAGACAAAGGACAAGCTGAGAAAGCTGAATTGGCATCTAGCTTTTTCAATTAGGTGTTTTTCCCCCGTTTATGCACACACACACACACAAACACTTAACTGCAACCGCTTCTAGCATTGCAAACGCCTATGCATTTAAATTAGCATGCTTTTATCTATCATTTACATTAATACACACGCTCATTTATGTGTACATGTTACAATATATGAATGTATATAAGCCTAATACATGTCTGCTTTATGTATACTATGCTACAGTATATTTTCTTAAAATGTCATGTTACGGTATGTTTACACATACAGTATATATTGTCTCAAATGCTGTTTTTTACAAAATTGTATGTTATATATGCTGTTAAAACATTATTTTAAATGTAGCCCCTCCCTCTCCCTCATTCTTCCCTCTCTTTCTTTCCATCATTTCATATGTCACTCTCTTCTCTCTCAATATATTCCAATGGATCCCTCAGTTGCTTTTTACTTTTTGCTTCCAAGAATGCAGTATCTTTTCATCCACTCCCCTTCCTCTTATGTGAGAGGCAGTATACTGTACCACCAGGATCCCTGTCTGTCTGCCTGTCTGCCTGTTTCTATGTCTCTCCGGAATGTTCTGCTCCGTAGCAGCTGAGCAGAGGAATGCTGCTCCAACAAGCCCATACACAACCCTCAGGGAGGGAGTCTCCCCGCGTGCACACACTAACACACACACACACACATTTACTATTTCTGTCTTTCTGCTTGTTGCGCTCATCTTCTCTCACTCTACTTTATTATCTCCTGTCTTCTCTTATTTTATCTTTCTTCATTTCTTTCCCTATTCTCACACACACACACACACACACACACACACACAGGACAGCACACGACTAGTGTAGCAGGGTGAAGATATTTGGCCTGGGGCAGAGGAATTCTATTCAGTGGCAGGTTACGCAACCTAATAGTCCTCTGGTCCCCGTTACACACACACACACACACACACACACACACACACACACACACACACACACACACACACACACACACACACACACAGCCAGTGTTTCTGATTCTCTTCTGCAGATTTACATAATTAGAATTACATTCCAAAACTGTCCAGGACAGGAGAGTGGCTTCTGATGCTTTCCATGCTTATTACATTTCTCTTGTTATGTGGTCATAGAAACAGAAGATAATGAAAGTGCATGGGATCTAAGGTGAGTACAAATGTATCGTTTCCCCCCAGGACCCATGTGCACGTGGAGACTCCTGTCATGCAGCAGCCATTATTACATTAAGACCAGACCGGCTAGGATACAGAATATAATTGATCAGAAAATCAGTGCAGTAAACAGTGGCGCTGACTAAATAGTGTAACGTTTGAGAATGAGCAGGCTTGAGCACTGTGTTTGTGTGTACAGCAAAACTGTCTGTATAGCTATTCCCTCTGCATATTTCAGTGAGCTTGTCTTTTTTCCTTTACTATTTACATACAGACAGCACACCCACACCCACCCACACCACTGACAGCCAGACATTGGCAGTTGGACGTACTGTCATATATAGACATGCAATTATGGTTACAGCTTTTGCAAACTGTTTGCGTGTGTGTGTTTGTCTAAATGTGTCTAAATGTGAATGTATGAGCTTCAGAGTGTTGAGAAAACACTAACCAGTATTACCAGAAAACATCCATTAAACCCAGAAAACTGGGATATAATTCCAATTATAAAATTGTCACAAATTCTTTTATAGTGCTTATTTTTAACAGAATAACATTTGTATAATCTATATAGTCATTATTTTATTAAATTGTATTGCACTCATACTACCAAAAAGTAACTGGTAATAAAGACAGTATTTACTAACCACTATTGCCACCTAGCCTTACAAAGATGTCTTACTGCCTTACTTATTTATAAGATCCTATAATCAGTGTTCGCTTCATTAGTGCCTACTATAAATCATGGATGTAAGCTAAATAGATGGAACATATTTGCACTATTAAAGTTGCATTAAAAATATATATTTAAATGTGATCATTAAGGTAGTTCACCAGCCACTTACTAATATCTCATAAAAACATATGCAAATACTTCTGTTTTAATGCTTTTCTGTAAAGAGAGCAAATAACAAGTAATTGAAACATGATACAGACATGAAATACATTTTAACAAGGGAATATAAATTAAAGGGTACTTAAAACTGCAAATGAAACAGTGTAGAACCAATATCAATGGATAGAAAACACAGGAGTTGCCAAAAAAAATTATATTTTGACAAATACAATTTTTGCCAGTGCTTCACAAGGGGCAACACACAAACACATAAGGCTTGAAATAGGTTCTGGAAAACTATCCTCTAACGAACACAGAGCCCTTACTCTTACAGAATGTATTTAAAAACTGTGCTGTAATACCCAGTTTTATAATATGTACAATTATTTTATGAAGTTACTCCAGTAGAAGTACATCATCCAGTAGGCATGTTGACATTTGAAATGTACCAGATCAAGGTACAGATTGTACCCCTAGATTAATTGTTCCTTAAAAAGGTAGGGTAAGCGATTGTACTGTAAGTGAATACGCTTTGTCATACTTACAGTACAGTGAATATCTCCTCACTGTCTGCTAGCTGCCTGTTCTGTGATGAAAAAAATAATAATCAGGTGTTCTCATTTACAGCTCTGGGTCTGTAAATGAGAACACAAACATCGTGGTGCAGACCGCACCACACAACACTCCCAGCATTGGCAATGCGTGTCCAATATGGCAGGGGGGAGTGGAGGGGGGGGTGGAGCTTCTGAGGGAGCACCC
>JAODUG010001757.1:0-31182 GCA_027564795.1 Aphredoderus sayanus | reverse complement strand
CCACAATAAAACACCCTGTTCACTACTGTAGGAGCCACAATAATACACCCTGTTCACTACTGTAGGAGCCACAATAAAACACCCTGTTCACTACTGTAGGAGCCACAATAATACACCCTGTTCACTACTGTAGGAGCCACAATAATACACCCTGTTCACTACTGTAGGAGCCACAACAAAACACCCTGTTCACTAATGTACTGTAGATGTTGCACTAAAGCGTCCATGTTCACTACTGTAGGAGCCACAATAAAACCCCCTGTTTACTACTGTAGGAGCCACAACAAAACGCCCTGTTTACTACTGTAGGAGCCACAACAAAACGCCCTGTTTACTACTGTAGGAGCCACAACAAAAAAGGCCCTGTTCACTACTGTAGGAGCCACAACAAAACGCCCTGTTCACTACTGTAGGAGCCACACCAAAATGTCCTGCCCAGGTGGCCTGTGTGAGAGGACAGGTAGGTTAGGTGAGCCAGTTTCTCTCCATTCAGCACACAGCCAGCCTGTGTGCCAACTGCCAGGCAGGTGAAAGTGATACCAAGTGAGAAGCGACTTGAGCTCTGCTCCCATGGCCGGGAAGAAAGGGGTCACCAGAGCTGTCCCCCATAGAGACATTACCTGAGGATAACAGGCATGCCATCAGACACCTTGCAATAGGATTCTTTACTGGGTGACGTCTGTGATTCCCTGTCTGATAGAAAGTTGATAAACTGGAATAACGTGTTAGTACTTCCAAAACCAAACAGTACTGTGTGCGAGCACATATCATTTTACAGCTGTTATACATGAATCAGCCAGCCTAGCTAGCTCAGCAATTTTTTACGTTTATAAACATCCCTGCATCTGTATTGTGCAATACTGCACCAGGACCTGTTGATATCAACACATAACCTACTTTGTTACCGCTTAGCAGCTTCAAACTTCAACCTTCTCTTTAGACTTATTTGTCACTTTTCAATCACTACTTGTTAAACTCAGTGCTGTTGGTGTTTCACACACGTCTGACCCAGGAGCACTATATTATTTTAGTCCACACATTATCTTCAGCTGTTTTAAACAGAGACCCAGGTGCAGGTTTCTGGGTCAGGCTGATTCAGAGGTTGTGATCTGGGCCTGTAAGTGACGTCAGCAAGACTATGGAGAATCTGTGTCTTCCAATAAGACCCTAGTAGCTTTGAGCTATACCATCCCCCCTCCTTTAAGTAACCCGCATTTTTAGGGCAGTGCAGCTGTTTTCTGTGTGTCCCCAAAAGAGGAGTGAAAGGTGAGCCCGGCACTCAAGGAGCATGGATCCCTTTCACCTCACACAGCCTGACGTATTCTCCCTTTGGTTCCCTTCCAAAGGCTGTGAGAGGCTTTGTAACACTCTGAAATAGTTTTTCTTGAGTCTTCTCTCTTATTTGTCTGCTCTGGCCCGCTTACCTAAAGCAATGATGTTTTCATGTAATTCCTTGTTATCTAACGATATGTATTTTGTAATGAATTTACATGTGGCTATTAAAATATATATTTCCTTCACTGTGTCCTTGCCTTAAACCCCGCTGTGCCACAGCAGGTGAGAAGGGTGGGGCTCTCAGTGATTGGACAGCACAGCATGGGGTGGTGGATTAAACTGTGCAGGTTCATTCATGTTATGTGAAGGATTTAGATACTGATGCAGTTTGGAAACCACTGAACCTGTTGCCATGTCTTGTAATTGTCGATTCTTTATTCTTCCTTCTGTCGCTCCTACTGTGGTCTGTCACTATAGTCTTTAAAAGACAATTGTTTTTGTTTTCAAGGTGGATATTTATTTTGGATATCTTTGTTGGCCTGCTATTCATATTTGTGATGAATTTGACATTGTTTAAAAATAAAGAGCATTATCTTATGAAAATTGCTAGCCTTTTGTCTTCTGTGTTTGGCCTGTTGTTATTATTATTCTTTCTTCTCAATGCTTCATTTGAAACCTTTTCTAAATATGTCAAGCTTCTTCATAATCACAGGGACTCTCTTCCAGAGTCACATTTCTTCCATGACAGACACCTCATGTCTTCTCCCTCCTGCTCCTCGTCTGGTAGGCGTTGTGTCTGTGAGCTTTGAGGAGGATGAGGAGGGCAACCTGTGCCTCATCGCGTACCCCCTCCACAGTGACCCCGCCGACCACCTGGAGAACAAGGACCCCTCCGGCGACTGCGAGCCCAGGAGTAAGATGCTCAAGTGGGCCAACACCTCCCACGTGGACAACGACCACTACAGCAACGACGGCCGCGGCCGGCACTCCCGCAGAGACACAGACAAGAGGTGAGAATGAGAGCATCTCTCCCGGGGGGGGGGGGGGGCGGAGGAAAGGTCAAGCGATGCAGCACGCCTCAAGGTGGGAGGTGTTCTCGTCAACAGACTGGGGATGCCTGCAGTCACTGACGCAGAGGATGGGAACGAGGTTTGCTCCAGGGCAGCAGTTCTCCTAATGCATTGGCCCACAAGGCGCCATGTAAGTGGAAGCATCGTGTGAAGACCGACCCTGAGATTGTTCCCAGGACCTCTCCTGCTGTTAGAGCCCCCTGACGGGGCCAGGGCCCATTTAAACCGGTCCTCTTCACCCAGTCACACACAGGGCAGCTGCTATCTGTGCGACACCATGACACAAGTGTCTGTTGGGTGTCTCAGTCAGAGTTGTTGGGTCGTGGGGGCGGCGGATCCCCCCCCCCCCGGATGGTTATGTAACAGCAAACGCAGGTAGGGAGCTGACACACTGTTCAGACCTTCAGGGCATCTGACGTGGGGAGTGATGTCAGTGCTATGTGTCTGTGCTATGTGTCTATGTGTCTGTGCTGCTTAAATGGCCACACACACACACACACACACACACACACACAAAGGATACACACCGATAACAAATGCAGCTTTTGTGTCCAGTCATTGCATTCACCCCCATTCACCCCCATTCACCCCCACCTTACCCTCTTTCCCCACGCTCTCCCTCCCTCTGCCTCCAGCGGGCCGAAGCTCCAGGAGGAGGTGGAGCTGGAGTGGCTGCAGCAGGCGGAGGTGCTGTACTACCGGCTGGAGGGCGGCCAGAGCAGCTCGGTGCCCCAGCTCAAGCACAACCCCTGGAGCCTCAAGTGCCACCAGCAGCACCTGCAGAGGATGAAGGAGAACTCCAAGCACCGCAACCAGTACAGTATCCTGTGCAGGGCAGTGAGCGGCGCGCGGCGGGGTAGAGCGTCAGTGTGCGCCGTGTGCTAGCAGCGCGGCTCGGGTCTGTCTGTAGTGTTGGGGGGGAGGGCGGGGTTCTTTAGTGGTCTGTGTGTCGGGCTCCTTCCCCCCAAGTCGACCCTTAGCCCACCACCAAGCATCCCGGCCCCACAACCGCCCCTACGCCAGTGAGTGTGTGCCTACCCTCCTTGACTCGGCGCCCCCCCCCCCTCCTCAGAATTCATCCTGCTGGAGAACCTGACGTGGCGCCACGTGGCGCCGTGCGTGCTGGACCTGAAGATGGGCACGCGGCAGCACGGCGACGACGCCTCCGAGGAGAAGAAGGCCGTGCAGATCCGCAAGTGCCAGCAGAGCACGTCGGCCTCCATAGGCGTGCGGCTGTGCGGCATGCAGGTGGGCTGGGACACGGCTGTGGAGACGCCCTGTAGGCCCCCGAGGTGCTGTGGAGACGCCCTGTAGGCCCCCGAGGTGCTGTGCGATGTTTAGAACATGCTCCAGACCGATGGTTCTTTAAAAAAGGAAAAGAAAATGACTGAAAATATACTGTAAATGGAGAAAAACAACTAAATTATTCATATAAAAATACATATATTACATGTAAATATAAATGAAAAATATATAAATAGTAAAACCAGAGAAATTGCTGCAATAGTCTCTTAACTATTTCCACAGCTGTATAGTGTAGTAATAGTATATATATATATATATATATATATTTATTTATTAGTCCTTTTGGAAATTCATTGTGTGCTATTACAGCACTCGTCAGACAGACACATCCACAATGACAACAAAACAATCAACAACACCGGAGCACCTCGCCATAAACTGCCTGGGGATTATTAGAGGGAATAATATTCCCTGCTGTGTGTGTTGTAATAAGAGCTCCTCCCTCTGTTCTTTGTTATCATAGCCTGTGTGTGGCCCGCAAAGCATTTTGTTTTGGTCTAATCTGGTTAGTGTGACATCTAGTGGCAGGACGGAATATAGAACCACTGTAAAGACACACTTGGTTCAGCTGCGGTGTGTGTGTGTCTCCTCCCGGCAGGTGTACCAGTCTGACTCGGGCCAGCTGATGTTCATGAACAAATACCACGGGCGCAAACTGAACCTGCCGGGCTTCAAGGAGGCCCTGTTCCAGTTCTTCCACGATGGCCGGCGTCTGCGGCGCGAGCTTCTCTCCCCGGTGCTCCAGCGGCTCCGGGAGATGCAGGCTGCCCTGGAGGCCTGCGAGTCCTACCGCTTCTACTCCAGCTCCCTGCTCATCATCTACGACGGGGAGCCGCGCCGCGCCAACGACGGCCTCTCGGAGGAGGAGGAGGAGGAGGAGGACGTAGAGGAGGAGGAGGAGGAGCTTCTCGACGACGAAGAAGAGGAGGAGGAGGAGGAGGAGGAGGAGGGGAAGGAGGGGGAGAAGGCAGAGGAGGATGGGGCGGCGGGGGCATTGAGCTTCCCCCGCGGCCCGTCCATGTCGAGCGGGAGCGGGGGCAGCAGCCCCGGAGGCACCCCGGCCGCCAGGCGGCGCCGCCCGCCCCCCGAGGTGGACGTGCGGATGATTGACTTTGCCCACACCACCTGCCGCCACTACGGGGAGGACAGCGTGGTGCACGAGGGCCAGGATAGCGGCTACATCTTCGGCCTGCAGAACCTGATCGCCATCATCTCCCAGCTGGAGGAGCACAGCACAGAATAGACTGGCAGCATGCGATGTACACATGAGGACAAGACACGCACAGCTCGACACGTTTTATACGCTCTCTCTCCTAATGACCTTGGGAGGACGGCAGCAATACTGGACTAAAGCAGACCAGGGAAGAGTTTTTTTTTTTGTTTTCTTTTTCACCTGTAAAATGATTAAAGGACTTTGTTGTAGGCAGCCCTTCCATGGTTCTTTCTCTTTTCAGTGGCTGGTGCTTCTTTTTTTCAGTTCTTCTTGTGTGTCCATGTGGCATTTAAATGACAGACCTGTTAGGCTGTGTCTCATGTGGTCTCTCATGTTTTATCCACCCCTTCGTGTTTCAGAGAGTTTCGTCTGGTTCTTTTGGTCCACAAATGTTTTGACCGCAGACCCAGCAATGCTGATGTTCCCCAGGCAGTAAGAGTAGTTGTCCTGTTGTCTCATTCCAAAGAAAGTGCCAGCCTATTGCACATGCTCACACACACGCACACGTGATTTGGACAGGGCTACCAGAGAGAACAGATTGTTTTTGTGTGAAGACTTGATGGGAGGAAAGCCACAGTGATAATTCACCAACCGTCTTCTATTCCCTCTCCTTCCCCACCCCTCTTCATACAAAGGGATTATATTCATATACAGTAGTTGCCAGACAGATAGAGATATTTATTTATTTGACATGTTTCTTAAAATAAGCTACAAAATATAAAAATAATAGAATGCAAATGGACAATATACATTCCATGTGATCAAAGTTCCAATAATGATATGAATGAATATTGTTATTTGAAATGTTTCGATACCTCTGTCTTGTATGTCTGTTATCCACAGCTTGCCGGAGGTAAAATAAATACTTTGGTTTGTGTAAAAAAAAAAAAAAAAAAAGAAGGAATTCTGTTCTCATTAATGAGCTCTAAATCTGAAATTGACAGGTTTCTAGCAGAGTAATTAACACGTCATGTTAATGTGGGCTGGTGTCTGTGTTTAAATGATTGCAAATGCCAGCTCACAAATATACTGGAAAGTATGACAGGATTGTAACAATATGAGGAGACACATAACGAGCTCACTGCGAGCGGGTTCTCATAGCGTGAGAGCTCTGAATGGAGCTCTTAGAAATGTACCTTATCACAAGTGTATTTGTAATTCTTTTTCAATGTAACCTGTTCCCTCCCTCCTCAATGCAGACTGACTTGAATAAAACAAATGTAGTAGCACAATGTAGATTTATACTATCATACATATTGTAATATACTATTTATTGTTTATCCCAGTGCAGGAGCTTTCTGGAACCTACAGTACTGTGCACTCAGAGCTCATCTGAGTCTTTGTTATGTAAAGCTTGTCTGTGTTAGACGTAGGCACAGGCTATAGTGTAATCCACTTATTCTTTGGAGGTCAAGGATGGAACGTGATGTTCATTGAGGATGGCCATATTGACCTCTCAGTGAAGGGTTGTGGCCAAGCCATTTTAAACCTTTATTATGCTTGGTGGAGCAAGACATGTCAGAGCAAATGGCCAATGCAGTCATATAGTTGGACAGAGTAAATGAAACCCAACCCAAGCAACCTATACTGTATGTGGACCTTGATAGAGAAGGGTGCTCGGCTACTTATAGTTACACATGTATAGTAGTCAGTGTAGAAAGATTACTAATGGGTTGGAGAGACTAGGAAGGGGGCTCTGACGGTCGTTTTGTAACCGAGAAAGCGGGCAGTGTATTTCTGCTTCCTACCATTCTAATAATCCCATTCTGTTGTGGGTGCGTTCAAATGTTTGCACATTATGCTTTTTAAAGATTGTTTTATTAAATCTGCATGGGATGTGCAGGCATACCATTTAGTGTGTGTGTGTGTGTGTGTGTGTGTGTGTGTGTGTGTGTGTGTGTGTGTGTGCGCATGCACAGTGCACATGTATGTATGTTTGAAATGCTCATTAATGTCCATTCCGTCCCCTTGCAAGTAGACCAGTTGCATAACAACGGTTAAAATCACTATGGCAACAGTAGCATGGTATCTTTTTGCTTTGACTGTACTGGGAATCAAGCTGGGAATGAAATTGTGTCCCAGATTTTTTCCATCACACTATGATCCAATCATACATATACACATACACACACACACATATATATATTTAGTATCTACACACACACACTGCTCCTCAGAGGGCTCAATCTAATTCGTCTTAATTTCTGATTTATGATATAGGGTCTGTGATCAAATTTCTAAAACTATGATTTGGAATTCATACTGTAACTTCCTTATTTTGAAGGTGTGACAGGAAACAGCGTCTTTATTTATTTCTTAACCCCAGTGGGTCTTTGCGTGCTAGTGGTAAAGCATTGTATGTCCCACAGAACTCCCTTTTTAGTGTGTGTTGTGCTGTGCTGTGCTGTGTGTGTTTGGTTAGTCTTTAAACATAACCTGTTTCTTTTCCATTCATTCCACACTAACTAATCCAATCAGCAGAATTTAAAGCAGAGACATTTATAATTAATATTATCTGCTCAAGACTTTAAATGTGAAATTCTACCATCACTGTTTAGATTGGATACGTAAAAGCCTTGCTTGACCATGTAATTTTCTGTAGTTATTTTATAATCATACAAACAACACAAAACCAGTTTGATTGGTTTCGCTGACATTACTGTGAACCAGTTTGACCAATTTAATTGTATTTAGCTTATGATTTACTTTCAACAGAATGTTTTTCCACAAGCATGGCCTTATAATCACTCTCACTGGCTCATGTCAAAGCCAACTAATACCCATCTCTCTCCCTCATTCTCTTTCTCTCTCTCTCAGCTAACAAGTTTTTCAAGTTTGCATTTTTCTGTCAGAATTTTAGCCTGCTTGTCCGGCTGCAATATTTCCATCATGTCCATCAAAAATACAGTGAATTAATTTTTACAAGTGCAAGTTCTACATGGATAAAGTAGTTCTTGCTGTATTCTCCATGTCCTTAAGATCTGATTTGATTTTTAGATAATTATTAGGACTGTACTGTATGTTCAGTGTGAGAACAGAAATTAACACGTATGGTAAACATTTGTCACAGCTGAGCATATGCTCTGTTACACTGAGCTACTGTTGTTACATGAGATACCAAAAAGCTATTTGACAGACCCAAGGGAGAACATGTTTTCACACACACACACACACACACACACATATATACATATATTTGGCAGAAGGAAGCATGATGGTTACAGTACGAGGATTTATTCGGATGACCTGCTGGGTCTATTACTTTATTTGTGTGTGCATGTGTTTATGTGTGAGTGTGTGAGTGTGCGTGTATGTGCGTGTGCGTGTGCGTGTGTGTGTGTGGGTGTGTGTGTATAAAACAATCTAAGGTTGAGGACATGAGGACAGATATTGAACAGATTAAAATAAAATGATATATAATGAGAATGATGCTTGTTCCTTTAAACAGTCACTAGATTATTGATTAAAACAATAACAAATTAAAAGAATGATACATAATGATGGTACATACGTTCACAAGAGTAAGAGGCCTAGAGAAAAGCAAAAAAGCATGGAATGAAGGGTAAAGCAGAATCAAGAATAATCATTGTAATGTTACATAACTGTGCCAGTGATTTTCTCCTGAGCACAGGGACTCAAAACTGGCCCAAGGGTTCTGCCATATCCATGCAAGTCCACACTGTTAAATAAAACCTAACCTTTAATTACTATAACAAAATTCCAGAGGATGCAGTCATTACAGTACAGTACATTTCACTCATTTAACTCATTTTATACTAAAGTTTGTTCCTTTAAGGTCATACTGAAGTTCTTGACATCTCAAAATTATTGGTCGCATGCTCGCGCACACGCACTCGCGCGCACATACACACACACACACATAACATGATAATACAATATATACATATACAGTATAGTGTATACTGTATATAGTGTAATATGTTAATACCATGTTTTTATATAGTGTAATATCAATACTTTATTTAACAAGGATTACATGGATTTAACCTTCATAAAAACACTTTTTGACCTATGGCTTAGTTGGCCACAGACCAGACCATGTCATACAGCCATCAGAGCTGTTGTTGTAAGTATAATCTTTTAACAAAGTAATTGCATTGAAGGATCTTAATAGTGTGCCTTTTGTGACTGGTTTAAATATCCTTTTCATGTGCATATAGGTGTACATGTTTTCTGTGTGCCCTGATTTTGATACTGGTTGCCACACATTTTACAGGCCATGGATAAGGATCCTTCACATAAAGGTAATGTTTAAGTAAAGATTACTGCATTTTAAAGCAAAAAACATGAGAGGACAATGTGTTTAACTAGTTAGGACATTGTATTTCATTGGTTAGCCTATTTTGCAATACAACCAAGACCTGTCATGTTTATGTGCCACTGAAACGTTCATGGTCCTCATAATAAAGCTGATGGAGCAAGAGAGAAGAGTAATAGACAAATGCTAGCCCTGTTTGAATCCAATGAACAATCAGCCCACCTATGGTCTACTAACAGATTGTACCTTACTCAGTTACATACACAGACCTCCGCAGTTCATTGTATATATTTAGTCATTCCTAAATGTAAAAATTCTGACTCATCTACAGACGTAATTCCTTCACGTACCGTGCTGACTGCAGACTTGCTCATATAGCACTTTCCCACGCCTCAGGCTAGGTACAAGTATTTATTTCATGTGTGTGGGCAAACTGTGATAAACACACTTTGTTTCAGAAAATGAAGGCAGATAGCTTTTGGTTAGAGGACGAGGTTATGTACACGTCACGTGACTTGTCATTTGAAGATGAGGTTGTTATTACATGTAATTTGTGCTGCTAGCATCCTCAGATAGAATATTGTGGGCTAAGGATTTAAACCTGCTATTAAAAAAACTACTAATAATGGGTTTTAAAAATATATAATATATAATACACAATTTAAAATATATTTCAATTGAAGTCCTAAAGCTCAAGACAACAACAGGTATAATTAGCACTGAAATAAAAGGAACCAAGGCACAATAGTTTCAAAATAATGAATTCAATCATTTTGGATATCTGGATATAAGTTTGCATTCAGGTCCTCATTAAATCTCCTTGCATGGTTTTGTCATTATGCGGTTGGCAACATGCTGATGTTCATAGTGAACACCAGTTTTCATGCTTTTATGTAAACTAAAACATTAGATCTCTCTTGCATAATGGGAGGCTGCAAATGGCCACAATGTTCTACTCTATCATGACCTCTATGAATTACAGCATACAGCATACTGCCTTGAGGGAGGCCATGTTATAAAATGAGCAAAGAATGTTAGGGTCATTGTGATATATTATCTGCATGGACCATTTTAATGTATTATTTTGAACTGAAGATGCACACTGTAGTAGCCTACTTGTGTACTACAGACATGTATGCCACACACAATATATATTTCTATAAAGGTCAGTCAAACACTAGTTTACATAATCATAAAATATGAATTGATGCAGAGGGTGTTTATGTTCACAATACAAGGAACAGTACTAATAACTATAATATAAATAATTGTAGAATGTACTTAACATTCCATATAGAGTTAATACACCAAAACAGCCTCAAGGTAAAAAAAAGTAGAAACGGTATGAAGTCAGTGTTGAAAGCTTGTGTGGTATTTGCATGTCCTCACCTCTGTGTTAATTCTGCATTCACTGGTCCTTATGTAATTTAAAAAAATATATGTACTGTACACTGTAAATATAAAACAGCATATTTAATCACAGTCATCAATCGCTGAACCATTTCTCTTTACCTCCATTTTTGTGTGTGACTCATTTTCCATGTCTGGGATATTTTCTGAAGCAGAACAGCTATATTCATGTTTTGTTCTTGTGCTGAAGTTTGTTGTTATTCTCTCTACTTGTGGAAGATAAGTGACAGTACACATATATTATAGCACTGGAACAACACTGAGCCCTAGTGGCAGAAAGGTAAAGCACAAAACTCTCACAACTGCTGGTCTGAGTGTTCCATGAACATTCCATGAATAGCTTTAGAAAGATGCCTAAAACTGGTGACCAGCCCCTTAATTATTATACTCACTCAGTTGCTTTGGAAATCATAACTGGTACTTGCTAATCTCTAGTACAGTGATGTATGATGTGATGGGAACACCATGGCAGCTACGTTCTGTCCCTTATTGGTAAGTCCCATACAAAAAGCTGGTGTAAGAAGTAATGTGAAGTAACACTGGGCATTAATGTTGGACTCCCAAGTGCAGTATGTAAATACAGTACCAGTTATACAATATGTAATGTATCTTAAAAGTTTATATCTGAACCAACTATACCTTTACACTTTAGCCACTCTTAGAGTGTTCTGGTTGAAGCACAATTTAGGCAAACATCTGCTCACTTTATCTGTCACTTTACAATTCAGCAGTGCTTTATATATATACTGTACATGCAAGATAAGGTCAACAGTGAATAAGCATAACAATATAGTTTAATAGTATTTATGAAAAAAAGAGAATCTCTGAGAAAAGAAAGGCTAATTGTTGGCCTCAAGAGCCATTCTCATGCTCAGTCATCCAGTTGACAGACCATAGCCACACCACGCTTGATCCAGTGTTGTGGATTTTGGCTGGTGGGTAACATCATGGAAATGACAAAGTTAGTAGAGTGGCCAGTGGTGGAGAGGGTTCCCTTCCTCTCAGTAGTCTTGTAGAGAGGGCAAACATACAAGACCTGCTGATCACTGTTGTTTTTCTCAGCTGCATGGAAAAAAATTAATTTGAGAAGAGACTTGTTGAAAGCAAGGCACTTGAAAACTGTCTCCAGAGAAACTGAAATATTAAGAGAAATATTAATGCTTACTAGGTTTAATCCAAATGATGGGCATTGAGTCGAACAGGATTTTGGGATGTTGCTCAGACAGAACTCCGCTAACAGAAACAAACAATAATTATAATAATAGTTAAGCTTTTAAGCCTCCCTGTTTTGTTAGAGCACATATCAAACTGTGACTGACAGCATATACCTTATCCTGTCCCAGCGCGCTCCATCCAGAAACAGACCATTGGTATAAACGCCATCTTCAGGAGCACTGTCAGAGGTGTCAGAGCGGAGAACCTGTACATTCAAGTTCAAATGCATTTGTCATACAGTAAGTTGAGTAAAAATATAGCAAATAGCAGTTACTGAATGAAATGAAAGATAAAAAAATATAAAGTAATACAGAAGGAAAATGTCACAATTAGCAAAAACATCCAGTAAATTACATACTAAGAGATCCAGTTCATGCTTTTTTGTTACCTCAAATTCAAATGTCAGCATATCAATAGGAAGATGGTACTTCCTTGCGTAGTTCTGCATAGCTCCAGTTAGAAAGGCCTGGGTGAAGAAGAAGCCTGACAGCCAGAAGACTTGAGGTTTTCCGTTGTTGTACCAATCCTACATGGGATATAGGATGAAGAAATGTGAGAGATCATGTCCACAGTTGAAAAAGCTGTGCTTGTTCACAATGATCTCCAGGCCTACAATGCGTAGTTACCCTATGGTAGTTACACTCAGTTTGTCTGTTTGAATGTGGACGTGTTTTGCTTTGATATTGAGAGTGCGTGCCCCTCTAGTGCCTCAGTGCTGAGGGAGGGGCAGCCACTCCTCTCTACTTCTCCCCCCACACTCCTAGAATGTCTTCTCTACCCCTCCTCGATGTTTGTGCACAGTTGTGTTTCAAAACGTAAACTGTGCTGAGGAGGTCATTTATGGTTTCTTGTAACAAACAGAATCTGTCATCTGACCATCTCTGCACATAATCTTTACCTTTAGGAACTTTAGCCGGGAAAGCAGGTCTGTAATGTAGCTGCCCAGGGGCTTGAGACTAGGGTAGGATCGCTTGGCCCACTTCTCTGGGACCTTGCCCACCATCAGACTGCCTGCAATGGCCTCCAGCTCGGCATCCATCACCACCAGACCCTTGATAGCCTTCAACAGGTTCTGTAGGGTCACACGGACTGTTGAAGACAGCCTAAGGGAGAGGGAAATTAACTGTCATGTCAAGTACAGTATTGTAGGTGTGGATTTTCATTGTAGTCTCTGTCAGTGTTCGTACGTATTGTAGCGCTCCATCTCTTGGACCAACACAGTGTTCATACTCTCCTCATAGCGCACTGGGTACTTGGACAGCGCTGCCTCTGTGTCAAAATTGCCTGGAAGCTAAGGAAAAACAAGTGAGTTTTTTTGGTAACCAAAAGCGGTGTTCAAACATGATGTGGTTAAAATAAACAAAACACTCTTGAAATCTCATAATGAAAACCTGTTTTGTAGTTAAAAATAATGTTTAGTCAAATACAGTGTTTACTTACCTAAATACAAGCATAGCTTGACAAGAGCAGTTCATTATATTGTATTGTATCCTAGCCATATTTTGGCTAGGATAATTTTAAGTAAAAAATGACCATTCATCAAGAAGGATTAGATTGGCTGAGAGCTGTACCTTAGTTAGGATGTCAAGAGTAATTTCGTACAGGGTGTTATCTCCCCCTGTGCTACCCCCTCCTCTGCTTCCACCTCCCTTTGTCAGCAGTAGGGAATCAAACAGCAGTTTGGTCTGCTGTAGGTCTTTAGAGATGGCCACATTTTCGTGCATCCCAAACACTTCTGGCTCCTGGCTGGGTGGAAGTTTCTGGAACATAACATACAAATTACAAATTTTAAGTGTGGAGAAAGCAAATATACCCCATCATTGTCATCACAGCAATTACTGCTCCCTGAACAAGAGAACAGAACAAAACATTTTTTTGAAACAAACAAAAGAAATCCCATTACTTTAATAAACTCCACATAGTCTTCGTAAGTGGATTTAGGTGGGGCATAGTATTTGCCGCTGTCGGAGAAGGCGTAAAATGGGTTCAAGATTATGTCTTTGTTGTAGAAGTCTCCCAAAATGGTCAGCAGCAGCCGGCGGTCCCAATCATCTGTGACACGGCCACCATAGTTACACTGCCCGGTCAGGTAGCTTATGGCCTCAAAAGGCACCTCTTCATATTCGTTAATAAACAGCTGAGGGAGGTGGAGAGGGAAGGGGAAAAATAAATTATGATATCCATGTACAGTATGTAAGCAAGGTCAATTAACTGCTAAAATGCCAGGTGAATACCTGTAACTGCCTAACGCTTATACGAAGGTCAGACTCATTGAAGCCATAGGGTATATTCCAGCCCAGGGGACCAAACTTCTTCCTCTCTTGGACAAGCGCGTGAAAGAAGCAGACTCCATATAGGAGCTTCTCCCAAATCTAGAGGAGCAGTTAGAGAAGCAGCATTGGTAAGAATTGTGGCGTCTTCAAACTGCTGGTGTAAACAGAATGATTCCTGTAATCCACACTTCTTCATGACCTGCTCCTGCTTACCAGATGCTTATTTGGGCAGTTACTGAAGAAGTCCTGGTTGGAAATGGGATCTGACTGGTAGGACTGTAGCAAGTTGAGTCGCAGCCCTGTGGGGGGCTCATTTGTCATCTTCACTCCATTCTGGAGGATGGTCACTGGAAACTGATGTATTACAATGAATTATAATACTACATAATCTTTGTAGAGCATACATACATTTGCTAGAAGATGTACTGTAAATTGTGCCTTACCTTGGGCGAGGGGTAGCTAGTGAGCCAGAGGCGGAAGTCCGGGTGGCAGTTTTCTGTACTGAACTCCTCGCAGATCTTCTCCAAAGTGGGCATCCAGGACACAGCCAGGTGACAGTTCTGGAGGCACACCCAGGTGCCCTGCTGTAGGGCGGTGTTTATCATCCGGGCAGCGATCGGCCCCTGGCCCTGGCCCAGCGAGATGGACTGGAAATCTGAACTGTCCATGTTCTTGTCATTGGTAAACTTCAGCAGGCCTGTGGAAGAGGGAATGGAGACATTTGTAATGGCTACAAACCTATGGGAACGAGGTAGACATTTGTAATGGCTACAAACCTGTGGGAACGAGGTAGACATTTCTAATGGCTAAAAAGGTATGGGAACGAGATAGACATTTCTAATGGGTACAATGGTACAGTATATTCACCACATCGTATAGGCCTTAACACTTACTGGCCATGGGATCCGCTCCTGGAGACAGCACAAACACCAGGGGAGTGGTGCAGCTGGAGTCATTGTAGCTCCTGCTTAGATCAAAGGGAGGAGGCTCCACAAACTGCTTCCCCAGGTTTTTAGTGACAAAATGAGTGACAGCTGGCACTATCTTGTCAGGTCTGAGACAGCGGTAGATAATCATTTTCTGCATGTCATTGAGTTGTTCGTTCCAAGGGTCTGGCATAATTTCGTTGTTGGGCTCCTTGCTGTCATAGATCGGCTTAAAATCCGCTGGATTATTTGTGAATGCCTCTCTGTGGAATGTATTGCATTTACAGATGAATTCAAGTAGTCTGCGCTGCACAAACTTCTCTGAATACAGAATAATAATACAGAATAAAAAACGACACAGGTAATAGTGGATCTCACTTGATTCCCCGGAGGCCTGGCAGTTCATTGGCTCTGCAAATCTCATCCCAGCTCTTCTCTGGAAGCCAGCTGGAGTCCGGATTGGGGGCTGTGTTTTGCAGGCCCACACCTCCAGTTAGCAAGAACATGAAGTCAGCATATTCGATCACTTTCTGCGCTCTAAAGGGAAATAATAATGGTTAATATTAGTTTTAAAATACAGTACATCAATAATACAACATGTAATAAAATGAAATCAACCCTTTATTTTGGGTTGATTGAAAAGAAAGCTTACAGAAGGAGGTTGCAGCAGAGCAAAAAGGAGAAGAGGAGTTTGTCCTTTTCAAACAGTGAGCGACACACATTGCTGTACAGATTATAGGTGAAGTGACTGGACAAGCGCTCCAGACGCTTCTCCAGGACCTTGGGCTTGGGACTACACGAAGATGGATGAAGAAGACAAATATGCAACATCACCATACAGTTTGACAACAAACAGAAGATTTTGCTTTTCCTGCGCCACTCACCTGTCCTGTATGGACTTGATGTACAGATTGACAAACCAGCTGAGAGAGTACTGATACATGGGGTCTATGTTGGCTAGGTCTGCAATACTAAAGAAAAGGATGGAGGAGTGGTTGGCAATGGGCCTGTAGCCTTCTCTAGACTCAGCGATCTGGATCTCTGTCTTCTCAGCTATCTGTGTGGTGTTGAATTGAGACAGATAGTTAATTATTCAGAGAGGATGGAACATTTTGAACCTCCAAAATAAATATTAAATCTCGCAACCACTTTAACAAGCACACTGCTTGCTGCTGTCCACCTGCTGTTTTTTGGAGATCTCAATGGACATGATCTTAGCGGAGTCAAGAATCTGGATGGCTCTCTCGTCCTCCAAGATGTTTCCCGCAGACGTCTGCAGCGTCTCAAGAATCTGGTCCTCGATTTCCTTCAGCTGCTTCTTATTGGCTGCTGACTGTAGAATCAGGGCGTTCCTCTGCTCTTCCAGTTCGGGCCTGGAGCACAGAGTGAACAGAAAGCAAGCTCCAACAAGGAACCTGTAGGACGTAGCTATTTTATAAGATGTGTCCAGTGAGAATCAATGCTCATACCGTTCCTTAGCAACCACGATTCCAAGCAGCTGGTCCTCTAAGCCCTCAGGGGTGATCATGAAATTGAGCAGGGACACCTTTGTGGATAGTTCTGGCAGGTAGTGTGGGTTCCGCAGCTTAGTGGTGATGTAGAAACGGAAATCATGCGAGTACTGAATCACACTCTCCCCCAGCCTTATGGACTCTACTCCGCCTGAGTGAAAACAAACACATTCCATTAAGGATGACAATTTAGCATGGAAATTCCACCTCCAACTACAAATAGCGGAAGAGGGCATTGTGGTTGTCGCATGTGTGAATGCACAATACCCCTGCCATATGTATATTTTGTCACAATAAGATGTTTGGATAAAGACTGGAGACATTCTGACGAGGTGTGAAAACACAGCCTATGCCATCAGGAAGCATTCTGCTACGCTGTACCTTGTTTGAAGGTTTGTTTGAGTAGCAAGGGCTCCAGGGAGGGATCAAGCTCCTCTCCTACATTCTCCAGGAGGAGAGGGGTGCCGAACTGAATGCAGTTCTCCAGGGTCCTCATGTAGTCTGCATCTGTAAGCTTGATGATGCTTAGGTTGTTGTCCTTTTCCAAATTCTTCACCCACTTGTTGGCCTGGCCCTGAGGGTCAATCATCAGAGGCCTGCAAGCATATAGCAATTGAAGGCCAGAAAGAGTGAGGGATAACTCTCATATGTAACATATATAATGTGTTTCTTTATTCACAGTCTTACAAAGTCATTATTAAAAAAACAGAATATGGATTTTGATACTGTATTTTTCACCAGTAGCATGACAGACGTTCCGTGAAAAGAACTCACCATCGACGCGAGTTGGTGACAATGACACCGTTGTCAATGGAGAAGGTGTCAGTGGGAAGCCCTGCGATGTTCCACGCTCGAATCTTAATAGGATCCCCCAGGGTTCTACTGAGGGAGAAGTCATCTGATGATGGTATGTTCATAGCCTGGAAAAACACGGGGAAAAGGTTCAAAATTCACAGCCCTGAGGCTGGAGATGAATGGGTTAAGAGACCGTCATTAGAAGGCCCTGTACCTTGCAGAGTTTCGTCCACGTCTTAATACAGTCGCTCCTGAAGCCAGCAGTGAATGCTCCTAGGTAGGCGATAACCCCAGCCGAAATGAGGACATCCCCTGTTAGGTTGTCATAGGTGTTCTGTAGGTCATCTGCGGCCTTCGACCATCTGGATACAAACATACAGTCAGTCACAGACACCTATTGTATCTAAGTTGTCGTCAATCGTCACGCTTGTCACCTGGTCTTCTCTCCTCCGAGACCGCCGATAAGTTTCTCCGCTCTCTCCAGTTTTCTGGCACACAGCTCCACCTCATACTCTAGCTGGGCTTTCTCCTGTGTCTTCTCCTCAAAGGTCTTCTCTAGTGCAGCCAGGCTGTCTACCACCTCCTTAAGCTCAGCTCTCTTCTCCTCCAGCAGGGCCATAGATGTAGCCTGAGACTGCTGGGCCTCTGCAAGCTTGGCTTTCTTAGGAGCCACAACCTAACCCGGGTGAACATGAGGGTGTGGAAGATTCATGAAGACCATTCAGTGTTTTCTTTGTTTGAACAGTCAGAAACAAGTAATGAACAATTGTCATTTTGAATTGTGTTCATGCTACCAACAAGAGAAGGGAGCACATGGACAAAGAATATATGTGTCCTGGACCTTTGCCACCCTGTCGTATTTCTCAATGGCTTGGATCCATCCACACAGTCCTGCCGCTGCAGACGATGCCTTGGCAACTTTGTCGGGATCAAAATCAGGATTTGTCATGAACTCATTTCGGATCTTTTGCATGACATGGACCTGCAAGAAAACTGCAAAATCTGAGCACGCAATCCACAGGATTATATAGATGGTCTAGTAGTATTTGGGAATGCAGCTTTGTCAAAAGAAGGACGAGGACAACATACCGGTATGTTGTCCTTATCTAGTCTTTTCAGGCTTTGTAAAAAGTTCATGTCACCCAGGAGCTTTTTGCTTGGTCCCCAGTAGTCCAAAATCTAGACAACAATGAAAACAAAGATGACAGCATGTTTATTTATATCATTGCATGTATATTATGATGAAAACAGAACTTGTAAAACTGCTGTATAGGGTCACCTTCTGTCCAGTTCCAGATGGGTCAGGAATCCTGTCTGGCGGGATATCTTTCATCACACACACACCTGACATCACCAGCTTCACTCCCGACGGAGGATTCTTCATTGACTTCACAATCGTTACGTCACGTTGCTACAACAACAATAAACGCTTTACTAAACCAACTGTCTAAGCAGAGGTTCGAGCTGTAAAGCCACACAACCCAAAGGGTTGTCCTAACAGGGCGTTGTAAAGGGAAAATGTTAAGGGTGGTTGTATAAATATTTTACAGTTTCAAAATTTATTTAAAAAGAATATGTTTAACTGTATAAATATGATATAAAATCAATTCTAATCTAGTTTTAACGGTTGTTGTGGTGGAGGGTGGGGGGTTTAAGGGTGGTGGCTCTTGAAAACTACGCCCATTGGTTTGAACTGTGATATGAGGCACAGAAAATAACGTAGAAAAAGAAAAATAAATGCCCACATCCAAAGTATCCAGTGCTCTGACAGCAGCCTCCAAGGATGGTATGGCCACAGCCAGGTCGCTTTCACACTCCTCTTTTAAAGCCTTAGCCTCATCGGCTTTCAAACTGGCCGCCTCCTCGTCTACACTGACAATCTTCTTCTTTGCCTCTACCGCCCGTGACTCTGCTTCAATCACCTGGAAGCAGTACACAGTCAGTACAACAGTCTGTGGCATGTCTCAGGTGATTCATACTCAGGTGTAGGTGATTCACCGTCATCATCTCTGCATTTTCTATTTTCGACTTTTCCAGCTTGGGCTGCAGATCCTCCTGTACCTTCTTCATCTCTCCCACCTACACAGAGATGTTAAGAAACAATCACACTGCGGGACGCAACATAGATGTTGTGAAACGGCGGGGCGCACCTGAGACTCTGCAAAGGCCAGCTGATCCAGACCGTTGGTATATCTCCTCTTAGCTGCCATGACAGCGTCTCGTTGCTCAGTTAAAAGCATGCGGAAGGCAGCGATCAGCTCCAGATAGGAGGTAGGCGTCACATAGTTATGCCGACCTAGCTCTAAGAGGAATCTGCCAACCATAGGAAGAAATTTCATACACGGATGATTTTGAAGACATCTGTGTTAAGAATGTGTGCCTTTTAAGAAGGGTGACTTACTTGTTTGAGAGGTCTACAGCAGATGTGTGGAAGGTCTTACAAATTTTCACGACCACCTGCCGTTCATTTTCGCTCATCTCCAGCGTCTCCAAGAAGGAAATGGCTACTCGCTCAAGAGCCTCTTCTGGCCACGGCTGCGCAGCACAAGAGATGTGGACAAGAAAAAATACTGCTCACACAAGAGATGTGGACAAGAAAAAATACTGCTCACACAAGAGAGTTGAGAGTTACCATGAAAATACCATGTATACATGCATGGGTTTGCGAATACCATGCATATATAGTGAATATATATAGTATAGTATACAATATATTTCACTTTACGATGACTATGCTTTCCCCTGTGTACCTGGAACCAGTCAATAGTGCAGCAGTTGATGAGCGATGGGAACTGGCGCAGACGATTTCGAAAGGCATCTCCGATGGGACTGAAGGCCACCACAATATGTAGGTTCTCCCTACAGCGTGCCACAAAGAAGGCAAAAAGAGCCAGAGAGCTAAGCTCAACTTCTTTATTGCCAGCCTGGGCAATGGGTCGTATGGACTGAAAAAAGAGGAGAGAGACATGAGATGGCAGAAATACAGCATTTGAGCTACGTGACACATTTGCAATTTGCACTGCAATGTATAGAGACAGCTGGGGAAAAGCAGGCCTACCTCCATGATTTCTTGCTTCTCGTCTGCAGCGAACAGATTGGGCACCTCCCCTGTGTTTAGGACACTGTCCACATCTTCCAGGAAAGCCTCCTCTTTGATTTGTGTGTCTGTGAGCAGGAACACTGTCTTCTGACCAAGTACCCCTGCTTTCCTCAGCAGCAGCTAAAGTCCCAAGAATAAATTAGGGGAAATAGAACAGCAATTTAAAGTATTTAAAATAATGGTCTGCTGGTCTAAGTTAACCTTTAGGTCATCTCTCCACTCATTCATGCCGTAGCTCTTGGAGATTTCTGGCTGGAAGATTGTCATGTGGGCCATGGAAGCAGCCAGGCGGGTAATGGACTGGCGCCCGCTACCCCCCACGCCAACAAGCAGGGCGTTTCCACTGGGCTGCTTTAGCACGCGGCTGATGCGGGACAGGTGCTCCAGGACGTAGCTGCAACACGAGGAAACTATTCATTAGGACGCCAACCCACCCAATCACATGGTGAGTTACATTATGAATGTGGCTTCTTCACGATTCAGTTTGTTTACCGGAAGATGACGAGGTTCATTCTGGTCTTGTGTGTCTGGTTGTATTCGTCCAGACAGGACTCCACCACCTGGCCATAGCTTTCCATAGACGGCACCTCAGCATACAGGCGCTCGTCATCCTCCAGGTCAGGGTTCATGTAGTCACCGAATAGCAGGTTGCGCATGTCCTCCTCCACCAGCTGATCATGTAAGTCAAAATGATCAAATCAAAATGTTACATATAACATGTACATACAGTACAAAGTAACATGGGCTCAGAGCCATAGTGGCTCAAAAGCCACTACGGCAACATCATTAGCAGACCTTTTCACCCTGCTTCAGGTGCCTAAAGACTTGGCTGAAGGATTCGTTGAAGTGGTCATTTAGAATGCTTTCCAGGAGGTTGTAGAGCCAGGTTTGGTCTTTGTCATCCACCAGTCGGTCGTAGAAGACACGGAACACCTCATGGACAAACAGGCGGATCAGCGTATGTTTGTCAGGCAAAGACTCCTTCTTCACCAGTAAGCAGCCTTGGATAACACGCGAGAAGTCCCGCAGGTTGAACGTGTAGTGGGATTTGGCTGGGGTGGGCAGCAGGTTAAGCATGGCTTTCTTGTACACCTAATCAAACAAAAAATATATTATAATCCAACTCTCTATGGGCTATATGAAATAAATGGGTGTTGTGTGTTATTCCTCACCTCCATAGTAGCAGACACTATTTGGTTGCCCACAAGGAAGTACTCAGCAGGGAAGTCATTGTTTCGGAGGTAGAAAGACACCAAGTTAGAGAAGATGCGCACCATGGTTTCATCACTGAAGGCATTGATACTGAAGATGTTAAAGTGGCGCAGGAAACGAGGTGTCACAGCATTCCTCCCACCACCAGGGGGCCCCATGGCTGCAATGAGTTGAATGTCCAATAGAGTGATCTTGGATGTGTCTTTCAGGTCATACCTGCACAGAGAACAAAATAAAACCAATGCAGCTAAACGGAAGAAGAAACAATGTGTAAGTTTCCCCCTCAATTATTTAATTCTACGATTTGTTTTCTCTTATCAACAGTTTCCATAGATTACTTAGTAGACACTTCCTACCAATTTCCATGATCTAAGTATTGTCGTAGAAGCTCCACAGGTGGCTGTGCTCCAAACTGCTCCAGTGCAGGCATGTTCATGTCGTCTACAAAAATTATAAACTTTTTCCCCATTGGAGGCCCAAACATTCCCTTCCTTCTTTTATCCAGCCTGGACATAATTATGTTCTGGAAACATAATGTAATCACATAAAAATGAGGTATTCTAAACATTGTATTCCATAAATTGCTAAATGAGAAATTCCCTGATTCACAGTTCCTAAATGCTGACCTGGGTCTGGTTGGCACTAGTGCGGGCTGAGAAATTGACAAAGAAGGGCAAATAGCCATTTGCGTCCAGGTGATTCATCAGCTTGTCTTTCACGTATACTGACTTTCCAGTGCCTGTTGGCCCCACAAACAAGGCAGGCCTGAACAGAGAGGCAGGGGGGTAGGTGATTTAAGTGTAGAATTTTAAAAAGGCATTATTTAGGCATGTCTCTAATTGGTAGTTATACTATAAAAAGATTGTTGTTTTCATGTTGCAGTCTCCCTTTTGATCATTTAGCCACGACACTTTGTACATTGTGTTTTCTACAAAACACAAAGACAGTGTCCAGTTCAAACAGGCATTTTGTTTCTGACAGTTAAGTTACTGAACCTGAGGTTACGGTACTAAGACTGATGATGTGTAGGTTAACACAAGATGAACTACAGAAAACTAGCCCCCTTCAATGGCTAAATAGCGGAAAGGCCAGCCAAGGGCAGAACACGTAAAGTACTTACACCCCACGAGTGATGCAGCGGTCCATGAGGTACGTGTAGCGTGCTGTGTCTAAGGTAGGAACAATAATATCTTGCACTTTAGTCTTACTGTCCCCGAGAATGACGTTCTTCATGGTGTCATTCCAGTGGATCCAGCGGCCTTTCCCTTTAAACTGAGCGCAAAGTTTACATAGCAACTAAGTGCTTTTGAAATACAACCAAAACACTTTAAAGACTTAATTATATGAAGAAGGCCTACCTCATAGAAATAGTCATATACTAGGCCCTGTTCATCAATGGGACTCTCCCATTTTCCAATAGATGAAGGGAGGGGGTGTTCCGCTGTCTTTCCGGATAAAGTCGCCCTGAAGAACTGATCAAACCGCACTCTGCTGTCTGCATCACATCTGCCCCCTACAGACCACACCACTGAGAAGGCAAAGGCCGCCTGCCACCAAAAGTAGCTGAATTGAGTGTGAGTATATATAGTGAATAGAAAACATACATCTTTTGAAATGTGCCATTAGGTCCCAAATATAATATTGTTCTATAAGTCTTGCATAAAGGAATTGTGTATTACTGTCCCTGTAAAGTAGTACATCATACCAGACTGGTAACATTGTACTGGGATAAGTTCATTACCATCATCCAAATGCGAATGTTTTTGTTACCAGGGTCCTCCGTCACAGGTTCAGTGAGCAGCATCTCAAACAGTCGGCACAGTGACATAACTGTGTTACTGTTACCGGAAGAAACCACTTCCTGCGAGGTACAAAAACACATGGTAATAGGATGAACCCTGACATGTCTTCAATTTGGTGGTTGTTAAACGGTACCCATCATGAAGAGTGCATCAAATGCAGTACTGTGGATTGTGTGTCCCACGCAAACGTCCAAAAGAAAACCAGCTGCAAGTGCACTGACATGCTCTGCGGCCAGCTACAACCGGGCCGTTCAGAGATGGATAGACCACCTGTCTGTGTGTGTTTCTGGGGCCTTGTGTATCTCACCCTGCAGTTTTTCCGCAGCATGTTGAGGGACGAAGGTATGAGCCAGTTGAAGAGCTCCAACAGCAGGGAGCTATGCTCTGGGCTTTGCAGCACCTCTGGCAAAGTGTTCATCCACGATGTCACTAAGGGTTCCCAGCCCAGCTGAGAGGGCTCCATGTAGATCATACCACATCGGCTCACTGTAGCAGGCTAAAGGCAGTAGAGAAATATCAAGAAACCAAAAGCTTTGCTAGTTTAAAGACACAAACATAAAAACATTAGGTCTAACCAGAGAGAGGGATAAGTCCGGAAGATAAAATGTAATATTTATTTGCTTTGCTGCTTGTATAAAGTTGATTGAATTACATGTCATGATGGAGGCATGTTAGCTGTAAGAGCTATTAATCCATATGCATATATTTTATACGGAAAACATTGCCATAATCAGAGCTACAGATGACATACTGCACACTTGCTGTCTACTTTTGGCAGGTGACAGTTGATTTACCGAGGCCTGTGACAGATCCATGGCTTCAAAAATCAGACTCATCTGATTGGACATCTGGATAATCTCGCCACTCATCAGACACAACTAGTAGATAAGAGCAGAGAAATAATCAAGACTTTGTCTGAATCCACACAGCACACACGAATATTTATTTTCACTACTGGTGATGTATTTTTATGTTTTTTTACTTTTTTGTTGTCATCCAACACAGTATTCATGCTCTCAATCCACAGCGTGTCTATTGGGCCGTCAAACACCACCCATTTACGCTCTGGTGTTTCAGACGAAGCAAATTCACGAAACATATTGGCCACAATACCGTCCGCCCACTACACGAGCAGGAGACAGTGAGAAGACAAGAGATACTGTATTAACAAAAATTCACGGGAACATAAAGACAAAGGAAATAGGACAGTGGACAGTGGCATCTGAATAAGGCTCACCTCATGGGAGACAGGGTCAAACTGTCCAAACAGCTGTCCCATGGTGATGGATTTGGGGTTCACTGTCTGGAAGATGACCATCTCCTCTTCATTGTAGCCTCTCTCATTCATCAGAGACAGCGTGTCAGCCAAAACATGAAGCACTTTGGTCTTCCCTGCAAAAGGCTCACCCACCAGCATGAAGCTAGCATAGATAAAATGATGTCATACAGACATGTTTAAATACAATACACATATGAATTATAGTGAAGTGGAGCAAATCATACCCATGTCTGACTATCATCATCTCGTATGACTGTATCATCTTCTCTAGGAATACCTGTGTGGGCTGTACATTGTGATTCTTACAGCACTCTGAAGCAGATTCCAGAAAAAGCTATCAAAGAGAAGGTGGGGTAAAATGACAGTAAATACACATGCCCTGTCATCTAAACTGAAAGTGTAGTGCAAATGTCTCTAAAATTGCCATGGAGGGGGTGGGAGGCACATGTGCTCTGTCAGTTACAAACCAAAACAACAATGGGACAAATTGAGACACAAGGAGTGTCCCTTAAAGTTGAAGGTATTCCTGTACAGTATTATATTTATACAACTAACCTGATAATCAGCCTGGGGCAGGGAGATGCCTGGGAACAGATCGCTAATGATTCCATTGAACAAAGGAATGTCATGTGAGAGAAACTTGGGTTCGTTGACATCCTTGATGGACCTCAGGACCTAACAATGATACAAAAACCAAAGAATATGTCACTAAGCTCAATACATAAACGTAAAGAGGTTCACAGTATGGACCCACCCATTTACCAGTATGTCTTCATTCTCGTTGGGGAACTTCAGCTTGAGGTTTCCTGCAGCCACTAGCACAGCTTTGACAGCTCTCATACCATAATCGTAATGAAACTGGGAGGACAGTAGCTCTGAGCACAGTCTGTATGTCATGACAATCTTCACCGATAGGGGTTTGGCATTGAGGAAACCATAGGAATACAGGGAGATCTCTGCTATCAGCGCATAGTTTGGGACCATCATAGCCACAGTCCTGAATAACACCTATGCAGGACAAGAAAGTGAGAGAGAACCATGAAAATGTGGCTAGTGGTTACACATACAGTACCCTGTTTGTACAAAGCTAGTGTACATCAGACACAAACGTTTGTGCCTGGAAATGTTGGCTAATTTTAAATATGAAAGACAAAAGGACCTTGAGGTTGTCTGGAAGTTCAGAGCGCCCTGCATAGCCAGGGTTCATTGTGATCGACACAAAGCAGTTGGGGTTAAGTTTGAGCGTTGTGCCTTCAAAGTCAAAGTACTCCTGCTTTAGCTCGATGGCCCGCTGGATGCATAGCATCTGCTGTGCGACCACAGACAGCACCTCCAGCTCGATACGGTTGAACTCATCAAAACATGCCCACGCTCCGGATGATGCCAATCCTTTGAAAAACTGAAAAAAAGTATAATATTCACAATCAATGTTAAAATGCGTTGGCTATTTTTGATTGGACATTCTAGCTAACTTGGAGCAATGAGATCCATATACAAGACACATCAAATATATACAGTTTTTACCTTTCCCATGGCGAGGTAATCCAGACCATCAGAACAGTTGAATACTACACACTGGACAGCCAGAGCTTTAGCCAAATCCTTGGTGGTCTCTGTTTTCCCTGTTCCAGCTGGACCCTCAGGCGCACCACCTAAGTTTAGATAGAAAGCCCCTATCTAAGACAGGAAGGGGAGGTGTGTGTGGAAATCATTTAGGTTTATTATCATATGTAGCAGCATCACTCTTGTGAAATGTAATGGCTGGCCGCATTATTTGTGTTATTACCAGGGTCCGGTAACATCGGTCAGTCAGCGGGGTAATGACCAGTCTGGGTGAGTTCCCTAGGTACTCATAGGCATACTTGACATCGCAGTTGATGATGCGAACACGAACATTGTCATTGTTCCAGTAGTATCGCAGCTGGGATAGCCACTGGAAGTCAGTTTCGCTTGACACCCCTGGGCAGCAGTGCGGCAGTAGGTGAGAAATTGCAATGAGTTGAATAGGCACATAGCGTATGGCAAATAAGGTTAATTTTGCCTGCTGTTCTGCACTTTGTGGATTTGTCTTTTTGTGTCATGACATACCTTTCTCAACTAGCTCCTTGACGACATCCCTGGCGTGAACATCAATTGTGACCAGCGCTCCCAGGGTGGTCCGGGTTTGTTTGGGCAGCTTGCCTCTAACCAACTCCACAATATCATTCAGCTGACTCTGCATTAATTGTGAATAGTCCATGAGTCCCTGCAGAACACAAAATCACCGTTGGCAAGATCACACTTTCTCAGTATGGAGTTTGGTTAAGAGGCATCATTAGGCTACTGAAAGTACAAAAACCTACATTTTTTCCTGCTCTGATGGCTTCATGCACCTCAAAGGTCCAGAACATCTGAGAAGTGCACAGCACCACCTGCCCAGGCCACTCCTGCACCCACCTACTGCGTTGGGTGTCAGGATAGGCCTACCAGCAAAACCATACACAATGTCAGACCCTTCAGCTGTCAGTGGTACATTAAACTAACTGACATAACAGTGCAGATCGAATATACTGTAGATAGACCAAGAGTGTGAGTTCCCAGTAGACTGGTCGCCGTACTACAGTATGCATGAGAACACGTTATAGACAACAGTGATCTCACCAGCCTGGAACGGGCTATGACATCTCTGACGCTGCTCAGCATCACTTCTTCTACTTGCACCAGCCACTTCTCCACAGCTCCCCGGGCCTCAGAGGTTGAGATGAGCTTGATCAGCTCGACACGTTCACCTTCACTGCTGAACATAGCCTGGACATGGTCACTGAATTTAATACTCAATAGTCCATAGTTGTGCAATCTTGTAACAGCCGCTAAAATAGTTAAGGCTGACTTGCCTGGATATCCAAATTGGGTAGGAAATGCAATTTGGATATGCCCTCGAAACATTTCTTCAGATGGGGCTGTACACGCAGAGGGTCCTTTGTTTCAGACAGTATCTCCAGCATTTCATCATTGGATAAGAAGAAGAACCTGTCAGGAGAAATGGTGAGAAAATAGATGAAGATATATGAACAGTAAGGAAAGAAATAGTGCAGCTATATTGATATACCGAGGAAAGTAGAGTCGTTTCTTCTCCAAGTAGTCATTCAGTCCCTTCATGATGGTATCCAGGAGGTTATTGGAATTTTGGAGTCTTTCTAATAAACCAGGCAATGATGTTGCTGGTAGAATCTACAATAAAAACAGTGTACTTACTATGTTATTTTTAGTGGGACACCATATTAACTTATTAGGCAACTATATTAGTATAATTAACAATTGTGAGATGGTATTTTTGTCATCACATAGTAGTTTGTACGTCATTCAGTGAACATCTAAAAGAATTTAACAACCTTGGGATCTTTAACAAGGTGGTGCATGATTTCTCTCCAGTTTTTGTCGACCGTTTGAAACATGCTTCCTTCCTCAGGCATTTGTTGCATGATGTCTGCAGAGGAGAAGATTGGTTCCAAGTAGAGCCACTGGGCTTGCACGTTCAGCCACTCATCTATGGTTTCTTGAATGAATACCAGACGTTCCTCCCAAAGCTAAGAGGTGCAGAGCGCATCAATGAGAATGCAAGTTCACAATAGAGAAGTTTGTGTGTGTATGTCTGTCTGTCTGTCTATCTGTCTGTTTGTTTTTCTAAGGCTATTTTAATCAGAAGAGTTCAAATGGAAACCCACCTTGATTTTACTCTCAAATGGCTTCACATAAAGTGAGCCCCTCATGGTCTGGGTTTTAATAATCTGATCTTCCAGCATGGTCTGAATCTCTTCCACACCAGTGAGGACAGACACACCGGTCTCTCTGTAAGGATGGTGATGGAAGGAAACACCTTCCCAAACCTCCACCATTGTTACCATAGCCTTCTCTAGAGAAAATTCCTGCAGAAAGAAAACGCCCGTTTATATAGCATCCCTTTATTTGGGCTTATACAAACTATTTAAAAAAGAAAGCCTCTGTAATACACTCACTTTACTCGCAGCGACACTGATAGTCTCAAACTGTTCCAGGTAAGGGGTGAGATTGTTTTGGAGAAGTTTTCTCAGCGTTGTGCCAGAGTTTGGAGTCAGATCAAAACCCACTATCTCTGACATCTGGTCCCAGTGGCGAGCTCTAAGACCAGCATTACACACTATGGACACCAAGGGGATATGCATCTGTGGATATAGAAACATTTCAACATTATGGGTTTTGAATTGACTAGACTTAATTAACTGAGAGAAAATTGAAACCACATACCTTATACTCTTTGATTTGCTCTATTACTCTGGATGAAAGAATAATTGCGTGACTGTCCGGCATTTTCCCTTTCTCCTGCTCTGCCTTCTTCTGTTTCTGTTGGAATGTCTTGCTCATCTTATGCATCTCCCTTAACAATTCATCCACCTCTCCTTCCATACTCTCGCCTTCTAGGTCCAGTAAGGAACCATCCATCCACCTACATGCAAGAGACATCAAGGCTATGAGAACAGCATATCACATAAATGGAAACACCATGTTGTCTTGCACTAACAAAACACCTCTTTTCGTTGCGCTGCCACTTTAGCACCAGGCCAAAAAGCTTATGGTAAGGTTCAAGGTTATCTTTGATGAGCTCCAATTCTGGGTAATTAGTCTGTTCCAATTCATAGAAGGTCTCTTCTTCATTGATATTTTCAATAGTCTCCTCAAGATATTGGACTGTTTTCTGTGTTGCTCTTGTATCTGTCACATACTGTCCAAAATTGATAAGGAGACATAAGAATACATTAATTTTACACTCAGCCCAGCTAATTGCTGTAACTACTGTATCTACAGTAAAATATGCTATTTAGGCTTCTTTTCATAACTGTGTGTGACTGTACCTGCTGCATCATGTCCAACTCAGATAATTCTTCAAACTGCTCCACTCTGAGACCCAAATCCTTCAACTCCACCATCAACCTCTCTCGCCTGTCAAGCAAGTCCTGCTTACCTTTCTGCGTGGCATTCTCTACTATCTGGGGAGAGAAATGGAACACTTTGGAATGTCATTTTCCTCATTGAAACCTTAATATAACATTTAATGTTAGTCAGAATTACCTCCTCGTTGAGGATAAAGTCAGAGAGAATCTTTTTTGGCCAGAGAAAGACGGTCGAATTCAGATCCAAATCTTCTTTCTCAAAGAAGTGGGCCAACAGCAGGTAGTGAAGTCTACGGTGGGCTTTCTGTTTAAACAAAAGGTTGTGGTGTATACTGCTGTTCAGAAATCAATATATATTAGCCTATACTGTAAATGGATGAGTGAGTGTAAATCACTGTTACCTACCGTTATCCTGCTTTGTAGCTCTACAATATGTTCCGTCTTAGTGGAACGTATGTAAGCTATCATCTCACTCAGTTCCTTCGTGTTCTCTGGGACTGTGAGAGCTTGTTCTTTGATGGTCTCAAACTCTCTACAAATACTTTATGGAGACAAAAAGAAAACTTAGCCCTAAAGCATTTAATTTAAAGCAGAAAATAAGGGACAACCAGCCTATAAGACAAGGTGTGACTAACTTGAGACTGTCCTCACGGTGGTTGATGACCATCTTGTCCAAAAGGACTTGAGCAAAGTCCTCTGCCTGCTTTGCTAAACCATGTTTCAGTTCCTCACAGTCCAGATGGACCATGGTAAATTTGCCTACTGCTGGTAGTTTTCGAATCTCCTTCGAGAGTTCACGGAATGCTGTTACTTGCTTGATAAAAATAGAAGTCAATGTCACCCATTTAAGAACAGTGGTCTCAAACAATCAAAATCAGCTGATATATACAGTAGAGTCAAGAACAACTGCATAGCAAAGCATATTACCAAAATGCAATTTGAACAATAAATGTATACCTCGGCATATGTATCGAAAGAGTACTCTTCATGTAAGATCTTTTGAACTCGAGCATGTGCTGTTCCATCAACCAGCCAGTCATAGTTTGCAACTGCAGACATAAAGAAGAGAATTTCAGCATTGCTTCACTCATTATGCATATGAAATAATGATGAAATTAGAGAATCACCATAATTTTGAAAATGTATTTTAGGATCCTCTAGGTTCTTGCGCACAGCAGTCTTCACAGTGCTATGTGCCCAAGCAAGAATATGATCAACCAATATGGCATCAACATATTTTATGGTGGCTTCTGACAACCATGACTGGACTGTCTGGACTTTCTGTGGATTAGGTGCATAGAGATAAGTACCACTTAACACAATTTCTAATTGCATTAAAATTTACATAAATGTCTGTTTTTTTTTATCTGACCTGCATTGCATTTGTGATTATGTTCAGAATTTCCAGAACAGTTGCTTCAAGGTCCTGAAAGCTTGGATAAACTTCCATCTTTTTATTGTCAAATATAAGGGCCATATGAAAGAGTGGAAGCTGGTGGGTATTGCTTGGATCAAAGAGGCTCACAAATGCTTCTACACTTCTTGAGAGTAGGGATTTAAGCTGTGAATGGGAATATAAACATATACATATATACATACATACATATATA
>JAODUG010001746.1:0-11529 GCA_027564795.1 Aphredoderus sayanus | reverse complement strand
TTTAGCGCCTTCTATCTGCCACAAAAGCTAGTGATTTGGGTCATTCTGACCCGGAGTACATTACAAGGGTTAATAAACGTGACTAAAATAAATATGTATTTTTTGTTATTGCAACACTTGCACTTAATCCCAGGTCTAACCCGCTATGTCACCACCCCCAGGCCCATGTTGCAGGAGGCATGTCTGGACCCCATCACTCCGGAGGCCACGGCCCCCCTGTCATGCTGCACTACGCACCCCAGCAGGGCACGGGCTCCAACCCTCAGCACGGCCCCCCGCCCCAGCAGGGCCCACATCAACACTACTACATCAGCCCCCCTCAGGGTGAGACTGTCAGCCCCAGCATTCCAACCAACCACAGCAGCCTCAGCTACAGAGGCAGGCTCTTAGAACATGAAACCCTTGACTCTAGCTTCCTTACATCAATGTTAAATGAACAACCCATGGTCTGGTCCAGCAGAAATACATTGTAAACATGAATGCACTAACGCAGCAGCAAACAACTATTTTGTGTAAAACATAGTGGAGTCATTGTGTCCAGAGCAGGCAGATAATAACATCACACCGTGGGTGTGTGTGTGTCCATGTCACAAGAAGCATTTGTTTTGGTCCGAGATGCTGGTGTGCTTAGTGACATCTAGTGGCAGAACGTCCTAAATGCTAAAAAGAAGCTGCTGTGATTAGGTGGAATGGAAGTCTATGGAATGTTGGTTGGATTAATTATGGCATCGCCGCAAACCATGTTAACATGCTACATGGAGGTTTTAACATGCTGTTGTCCCCCTGCCCAGCTGTCCAGATGCAGGCTCACCCTAGCCAACAATTGTTCCATCCCACTGGGAACTGAGCTCCAATGTCTCATCAGGAGGTGAAGGACTGGATCCACATTCTGGATGTCTCCATGCTGCAGAATAACTATTTGGACAGACCCCACCCCCAAAGAAAGATCCCCACACACCACATTCCCACCTACATTGACAAATTAACAAGACATTTTAAATTAAAACACTTTTTTTTTTTAACCCAGTTTTAGACAAGGAGAGCCATACATGTATCAAATGAGGCATTTTTATTCCTCTTGGATGAGGAAACCCATCTGTGGTTTCTGATGATCGGACTGTTTTCTGCTTTGAAGTCAGGCCTTAGCAGAATACTTCTCCAAATATTGTTCTCCCTTCCCATGCTCGGCCCTCCTTTTGCAGGTAGAACTACTTCATAAATAAACAGTAAAAATAAATTAAAAAATAAACTTTTACATTCAATCACAGGTGTTTGGAATGACTCAAGTAGCAAGTGTACTATTGTGCTGCTTAATGAATGCGCAGCATTCTTTAAGCACTTTAAACGTTAACTTTGAAGCAGCAGCCCTCAAATCAGTTTTAAGGTCTAACTAACCTCCTGAGGGTAACTCCTGTTAAATATATAATCAACAAGAGCTTAGTCTAGTCACAGTATGATAAGGAAAGCAACATGTTTGTGGTTTGATGGAAAACAATTACTTCACAAGACCATCCTGATCTCTCTAGCTTCAGTTTGACTTCACCGCGAGAATCAGTCTGGAGAGGCAAGCAATCTTTTCATTTCTGTCCGGTATATCTAGTGTGTGTATGTGTGAGAGCGTCGTACTGGTAGTTTGAGGCGTGAAGACAGCAGAAAGTGTGTCAAACAAAAACACAGTTCAGTCATTTGACAAAATGGGAAGCAAGCACAGTTTAATATGTTAAACTATAGTCAAGGAAAAATATAAAAAAGCACGGTCAGTGAAAATAAGCACATAAATACAATGAATAAAAATTCTCAGGAATCGTCAAAGTCCATACGGTACTAAAGCATCAGTGACCTCACATCACATATGTGGGTTTGTTGTATTCTTATAGAACATTAAAGCAGGGGGGTATTCCATCAAGCCATATAAAGGGAAAAGTCAGGCTTATTTCAAGTCACTAATTTAATTGAGGTCTGTTCAATTACTGGTTAAAAGTAGTCCCAGCTCAGTAACCTGGGCAATTTATGCATCTGAACTAGTCTGCCCCCTCCCAGTCTGTCAGCTGTGTTACAAAGAATGTCTAAGAGGTTAACAGGTTCTTTTGTCATGTTCATGTGCCAAAACATAAGTTCAGACTTTGCTTTCTCAGTATCAGAGCACATTCACATTTTCTGAATACCAAGAGACTTGCATTAATGTAAGATTTTGAACTACAAGTACAGTTGTGGAACGCTTTAAGATAGACTATTTTAGTTTAGCATCGATTCTGAGCTTGCTTCTAGGAAGACCCCCGGGCCTTTGCACCTTAAATAATTTGCACAGTTACAATTGAAAGCTGCCTCAACAACGGCCATTGGAGTTGCTATTTGACTTAAAAAAATGTTTTCCCAGTTGGTGTCTTAGTAAGGAGGGTTACCATAAGGGTCCAGTATCCTGTCAGTGAAAGTGTTCTTGTATCTAAAAGAGCAAAAACGTGATATAATACCTAATTTATTCCAACATTATCTCAAATGTTTGTTTATATTTAAAATAAATTAGGTATTAAGCTTCTCATCTGCCTTCCAGCTCAGCTCCAATATTCTGTTGGCTGTAGCAGATAATTTCTACACAGCCTATCTATCTTCAAGTGTCAAGTGAAAAGCTCAGGTCTCTGCTACAACACAACTGACCTTCCCCAGAGTTGAAACACAAAATGTGGTCTGGATGTCAACCATCTGACAAGGACCAACAACTATGGGTCAAGTTCCATGCAGTGGCTTGGTTCGATGGCTGAAGTAGCGAGGCAATCATTACGTGGTAGCCTGTCTTCCCCACTGCTTATTGGTTGACATAGTTAGCTTCATATTCATCGTCGTCATCATCGCTGTCCTTGTCACATGACCACTGCTGTAATGTCCCTATGGAAGATTGCTGCATCAGTTAAAGTCCACAGACCTGCATCTCATTACCAAACAATCGATGTATTTAGGATTTGTGTACAACGACCCCAAAGTAGTGTTTCTAAATCTACTGGTGTATTACAACAAATCTGTATTTGGATCTTGGTGTAATATAATACTTACCATTGGTGACATCAACTTTGTCTTGATTTCCAGCAGTCCCTCCTTGATCTGGCCAGTCAAGACAGTAATAACAGACAGGAAAAGTTCACCAAATTTAAAAAAAATCCTTATTGAATTACTTTATCTAGCACAGATTCAGATACACTGTTAAGTTAATATTAAGCATTGATGTACATGATAAAGTTGCCTGAGTTTTGCCAAACTCACCTGGATTGAGATCCACATTCAAATAGCTCTCATTACCTAAACAGAACACTCCTGTAAAAATATCCAGCCATGAATCACACATTCAGGAAGTAAATAGCTTTGAAAAACAAATCACAAAACAGAACAAAGTATGTACTGTAAGGTGTTTGAGCTGCTAAGAGGTTGTGGTCGTGCACAAAGACACAAGCAGTCTAGGTGAGGGCCCTTGTCTCAAATGTCAGTGCTATTTTGGGTTCAAACTAAGGGAGGTTCTGTACATAAGTCACTCACCTGATTTGGGGTCGACATTTAAATAGGGGGGCTCTACATCTACTGTAAAGAACAAACGTCAGATTATTTTGGAGCCAGGACCTCTGAAAGATGTTATTAATTTCTTGCAACCCCTCCTAGTTTCCATACACCTGCCCATATTCAACTTTACCTGAACTGTGAGTTGATGCAAGGCTTTGACTGGACTGACGGATGTCAACATTGGGCAAATCAGGCAACACTTCTCTATGGCAGAGAGGGACATAGGGTTATGGAAGGCATTCATAAACAGCTTGTTTGGAAACAACTGCTAGTGTTGCTGTTTTGGTTTCAAACAGGAGTGCCCCTCACACACACTAAGCTGGGGTGATAAATCACAGGGGCACTATAACAATCAAGGATTGCCTCGGCATCTGTGTTTTTTTGTAAGGTGAGACTTACATATAGTCTTTGTCACTCTTGTCATCTCGGGTGTTCTCATAATCTCCTCCTACTAAAGAAAACAAACAAAATAATGTTACTTATAAGCGTTGTCATGCTGTAAGCATGTACTATGGGTACATGCTTGGTAAGTCTTTAATATGTTGACTTAATGAAATAATGGTGTACTTGTGTGTTTAGGTTGTACAGTAAGTCAAAGGGACATTACCATCCTTAGAATTCTCATAACTTGGAATGCTTTCTGTGGAACAAAAAAAAAATAAATAATAATTGCACTTCTAGAGATAAAATTGCATACATACTACATATATAACACCAGTGTTTGAAATATACCTGATGATCTCAAAATGGACACTTCCAAAATCAATAAGTTGTCATGAACAGACAATTTGGAGACTGAATAAAAATACGAAAGGTAAGACTGATCACCGTTTTCTGTTGGGGTAAATGAGTTGTGCCGGTGAGAGCCAGGATCCAGTGACGGTGAGCTATATATAAAAATATATTAATAAATAAAAACAAGGAAAACCAAAAAGTATATGTATAATACAGTATTTAACACTTGGTATAAAAAGTCAAACACAATTAACAATAGAAACAATAATAGAGTGTATTGACAGCTGCACAGGTGCTATACCAATAAGCTTATTGTTAACCCTTGTGATGTCTTTAAAAATCTAGTTTTTGGCCATCTGGTGGTGCCATCTGATTGTGTGTTTTTTAACTGGCATTGCTGTGTGTATTTCTTTATTTATTAATTACTTCTTTATGTATTTGTGTTGTTTTTTGTGCCTTTTAACCCTCCTGTCATCCTCGGGTTTGTTGTGCCAGCAGTGCACATTATATGTCTGTGTAAGCTGTAGAATTAGGCTTGGTGCCTTTTATCTGCCACAAAGAGCTAGTGATTTGGGTCATTGTGACCCAGAGGACATCACGAGGGTTAAACACTGTGGTAGAGGCTAGGGGGACCAGTGATATAGAATAGAATAGCAAATTCTAATTCAATGATCTGAATACTCACCAAGGTAACAGCAGGGGTGAGGCAGGGTTCCTGTTCATGTTGGTGCTGTGCTGGTCTGCAGGTGAAGGAGAGATTGAACATTCGCATCACAACCTTTCACTGACACACCCTGACAGTCCACTCCTATACACTTATAAGGCATATAAAGTCCACCTGAAAATCTCACACACACGCGGCCAGACAGGCTATGGGCATTACAACACAAAGTAGTGTGAGATTCTCTGCTCAGAGGTGTTTGCTGCTATATTAGTGTTTAAAATATCTTATAGGACCTTTAAAAAAAAAAAAGAATCAAGATGTACAATCTAATATATAATTTTGGAAAACATACGAAAGAATTCTTAGCTCGTTACATTTTATGATGGAGAGGGGCAAGACAAGGCAGAACAATTTTGGAACAAAATAAAGAGATTTTGTGATTTTCTGTTGCATAGTTTAAGTTTAAAGATTAACTTTTAATTTCCTTGTTTGTCTTTTTACTTACATGAATGGATCACCCTGAAGCCCGACCTGAACAGAGAAGAGAGAACACCATGCAAATGTTCAATGCAATTCATATTCAAATGTGCGCGCACACACACACACACACACACACACAGACAGAGGTCTGAAAATAAATCAAATTATCAAAATAACATGGCTTGCCTCAATAACTTGCAGTCGGAGCTCATTGGGTTTTAATGAAGTGCAGTGAAGATAATTACAATAAGTTGCTGTGCTATTCTGCACTCTGTGTTTAAGTAATAATCTCACAACAGAATTGTCTCCTCCAACTTTGATAAATAAATCAAACAAAAAACAAACCACAATCTATTGGTAACATGAGATTATTGAATGTGACTTACGTGTTAGGTATGTATTCCTCTGAAGCATCACGTTGACTGATGGACACTGGGAGAAAAGACATGAACCACTGGTTTACTCAATTGAAATTATACTAGACTACATTATCCCTCATGATGTCCTATGGGTCAAAATGAACCAAATCACTAGCTCTTTGTGGCAGTAGTTCTTGAAGTATTTGTTTTTTAAATACTTCAAGAAATAATAAATAAAGAAATAAATAAAATACACACAGCAATAATTAAAAAGACACAAAATCATACACAATCTGGTGGCATAATTTGATAAAATTAAGGACATCACGAGGGTTATAATATAGTTTATCATATTAAGTTTATCATAACTATAAATGCTCCTGAGCTCAGTGTCAGGGAGATGGACACCCACTGACAGTACAAATGTGTTAGAACATGTGTGGTAACCAAGTATATTAATATGAGCAATGGCAGAACATTTTCGGCTATTCACAATTTATTTGGTTGTTGTCCCATTAATATCTAACCACTAGTGTTTCTTAATCCTTTTGCTGCCCCCCCCCCCCACAAAAGTGGTATTAAATATATTGTTAATGTAATAAAGATGATAACGTTAGGCTAACAAGCTAAAATTGAAACTAAAATAGATTTTAAGACAGCTGGCCTTCCCAGAAGAAACACCAGGATATATTAGGCTTGCACACAGTGGCCCACCTAGTGGCCCTTTAGTTCTGCATTTGAGGCAGAGGGTGACCAACAGGACCAAACCAGAAATGGCTCCCATTGTAACAAGCCAGCGGAAATCCATCACCTCCATTACCTGAGGAAGAAGGAACAGTAGTTTAGGCTGTTCATTCATTAAATACTGGAGAAAATCGGGCAGGGAGTCTGAGATCCCAGATAAATCTGTGAAATGGTACGTTACATTTAAACCAAAGAAATCTCAAACTGAGGACTTTAATATATATTTACTTTCTTACCTTCAAAAAGGTTTAAGAAACCCTGTTTAGAGATTTTATTTGGACAATTAGACAATTATTTGGTTGAATCAATTATATACATATAATATTTCCATTGGTTGTACACTGTAGATCATTCTGTGGAGCAGTGTATGATGCTCTCTGACATCACGTCAAAGCCACCACCATCATGCAAAAGATAAAGTTGCACGCTGAGGAGGAAGCGAAGCCTTGCAGGCTTTGTGAGTCAGTTATTTTCACTACATTAAGGTCCCTACTCAAACCTCCCTGTTCCACAGTGGGACCACATCAGGAAACATTTGGCCAGCATTTCCTGTCAGTTAGACACCCTTCTCAACGAAGTGAACATGGATTACTTGTATGGCGGCAAATCAAAGCTTAAGCCCTTAATGGCTCTGGTATTGGACATTTATTGATAAATACTGAGTTCTACAATCACATTAAGCCCCTGAAAAGCAGTCCCACATTACACTGTAGGACAGGTGCCCTTCATCATAGTTTTTCTTAGAATCTAATAATTCAGCAAACCCTGAATTGGTCTTGGTCTTGGATACATTGTGGGGTCCAAGGTGGATAACATAGCCCAGGACTGGCACTGGTCTCTGTGTGTAAGTTTGTGTGATATTGAGTTTATATATATATATATATATATATATATATATATACACACACACACACACACAGTAGAAACAAAAAAGATAGATATATATGCTTTATCTTTTTAATATAAAATCTTAGCATGTCCAATGCCTTGAAGTTCACATTGCCTATAAAACTATCAAGTAAAATAATTGTCTTCAGTCAACTATAGTGTAGTATAGCATATCAACCACATCCCGAGGTCGCAGAACATCTGTGAGGCCCACTTACCTAGAGCTGAGAAAGACCTTATCACTGGAGATCTGATGAGTCAGGTAGGACAGAGGTTAAGAGAACTTGGTGATCTTGAATCCAACCAACTTCGCTGTGTGGACTTCATCTGGTTTCTACGGTGACCAACAATGCTATGGTAGCATGTCTGACAAGACGGTCTGGAACCTCTACTGCCTCTAACCATGCAGCTCCTGCCACAGACCAGCTACCTTCCCCCTCCCTTTAGTCTGAAGAGCTCTCTGATCTAGTGAACCTATGAGAAACGATCTCAGAACATTGGTTTCTTCTCATCTCCCGCCACAGATCTGTTTTTATTCTCTGTTTCCGCCAAGAGGCAGCTGCAGGCGTCTTATCAAATTAAATGTATCTAAAGTGAAGACGAGGCTTAGCGGCCCCTAAGATATGTACTCTTGTAGGGGTTTGTGCACAATTATTTTTCTCTTAATGTATCAAACATGTGTTGTTACTAATGGAACACCAAATGTTATAACCAAAACAAAGAGAAGTTCCTGTAGCAGGATAGGTTACAGTTACTGGAAATTCACAATCTTCCAATGTGGCTGATTGACTTGCTCCATTTAAGGGTTTCAAACCGCTACGGTACTGTGAGTCATGGGCCTGAAGCAGGCCAAGTCTGTAAAAAAATAAAAGGTCAAAGAGATCTACCAGCCTACAGTTGACACTCACACCTTCTGAACGGCAGTTAGGATTGCAGACACAATGTTTGCACCCGCATATCACATCCTCCCACCTACAAACAGGAAGCCACCCCAAAGACAGGAAGCTGAGAATAGACACACAAACACACTTTCATACAAGTCAGGCAATAGAAAGGGTCCCATCTATGGAGACAGGAATAGATGCTCTGAGAAACTGAATATATATTTAATCTCTCTCCCCCTAGATAGACAATATTAACCCCAATGATGTCCTCTGGGTAACAATGACCCAAATCACTAGCTCTTTGTGGCAGATAGAGGGCGCTAAACCTAATTCTACAGCTTACACACACACACACACGATGTGGACTGCTGACACAACAAGGTGTGTGTTTGGAGGATTAAAAGGCACAAAAAAGCACCATAATTACAAAAAGAAATAATTAATAAATAAATACACACAGTAAGGGCAATTGAAAAACACACAAATCATACACAATCAGATGGCGCCGCCGTGTGGCCAAATATGAGATTTCTGAGTACATTACGAAGGTTAAGAAGTGCAGAACTCTCACAAAACATGTTCATTGTTTAATGCTCCACAAAAATGATAACCTAAAATAATAATCCAATAGTAGCTCAAATAAAGTGTATCAATAGTAACAGTTTAAAAGCTTTGCTCTTAACAGAAAAATGCAAATGTAGTTTTGAGAACAAATTTAAACTGTGAAGTGGTTCTGGCACATTGGATTGAACTACCAAGTTAATAAACTGCATAACTACCAATGTCAGTAGAGTGAGATAAACCAAATGCCTCCTTTCTTGTTCAAAATATTAGATACATTTTCAACTACTGATGTAAAAAAAAACAAGAGATGCTCATAAAATATAACAATAACCTCCCTTTATCATAAATGAAAGGTCAAAAGACATCCAACAGATAGACAACTTGATTATCGTTTCTTATTTTAAATAAAAGATAAACACAGGCTCTTTGTATGTAAATGTTTTCAAATATAAAAATGAGCCAAATAAAGGGCTGGGCATATGAGATTCAAGGAGCGCATATATCTTTTTTAAATGTATTTTCAGTCTTAGTGGAGGTGTGTTTTGTCATTGCAGCCCTCCATCTGATGGCTTCCATCACCCAGTAACTTTCAGCATCGTCAGAAAGTCTTAGTGTTTCTATACAATGAATTGGCATGTGCTCTTGGTAAAGATCAGAGGTTGGAATGCCCGCTGAATATAAGAATATCACATTCTCCCCAAACCTCCAGAAAGTCAACAAGACTCCTGAATTGGCTTGTCTATAAAAATGAAAGTGTGAAAAACTTTCAAAATAAGTTACATTAAAACTATTAATCAAATATGAATCAATTAATAGTGCAACTGTCTGACATCTGTAGTGTCTTGTCATATCAGAACGCTGGAAACTGGCACCTTGGTCGACCGCCCGCTTCTAGGAACAATGATTGGCTCATCATCTAGAGAGGGCAAGGAGAGAGATGGAGTTATGGCTTGCTGTTGATGCATGGGTTTCTAGTAAGTTATGCAAATCTTCATTAACCCGCCCACTGTCCTTGGATTTCAAACGCACTACCAGCAGATGGCGCCAACTACAGTGCGTCTGTGTTGTGGTTGGTGCTGCAAGGGTTCCATTTTCAAAAAGGAGACTACTCACGCTGTGTGAAAGGCGCTCACCCACCTGAAGGGACGTAATTCTCCGCCCGGTTTCGATCGCGCTCGATGAAGAGGGCTGTGGCCAGGAAGAAGGCCCCGCCCCCTACAGCCACAAAAGAGCAGAGGAGCAAGGAGATCTGCAGGGAACGGAACTGCCACAGGTAGGAGTCAGTCTTCCTCAGAGAGTCAGACACCTGGGAAACAGACCAGAAGCATCTTCAGAACAACGTGTGAAGCATAGACCTCGTCTAAGCCTAACCCACGGACACAGTGAGACCCTGCACTACTGCACCACATACCACTCCTATGAGGTAAGGGCTGCCTGCGTCTCCCAGCAGGTGAGACAGGACGATCTGGCAGGCTGCTGCTGTGGCACGTCTCGTCGGGATCACCACATACTGGGAACCAGCACAAACAGAAGTAACCCAACGGCGCTCTACGCAGATACAGACAGCATCATTGTATTTGCTGGGGACACACAGAGGAGCCTACCAGGAGAATGTCTGCCACAATGGCCCAGTTCATAGACAGAAAGGTCTCTCCCAGGAAGATGAAGACCTGAGGGGGACAGACAGCCAGGCAGCAATACAGTATGTCCAATGGCACATCTGTAAACACTTGTCTCCTCCAAGGACTATTTGCACCAATGTACCATTGTAGGGACAACACACCTGTAGCTAATCAAATAAACAAACGGGAACACGGGCATGGGTTCGAGCCCACACTAGACTCACGTAGGTTGCCACGGTGCTGGCCTGGGCGGACACAATGGCCAGGTAGAGGAAGGGCGCGGACAGCAGCAGGCCAGCAGCACACACCAGCGGGTCAGCCCGGGGGGTCCGCAACCTCAGCCTGCGACTGACCTCAACGCCACTCGCCACGCCCAGCACGCCTGACACACAGGTGATGATGCCAAAGTACAGGCTGCCGGGAGCACAAGGACCAGATGGTGAAGCTGGTCAGTGTGTTTGTTTGTACATTTGTTTATGTTTATTTATGTTGATTTGTGCCGTTTCATTTACATACTAATTGTTGAAGATTGTTATTTCAATTGCTCTTAAACACAGGTTTATATATGGCAGCACAGTTGGTACAGGTCATTTCATGAATGAATGGGATGGATGCTCCACCTGTCTGAGTTGTCACAGCTGCCCTTGCCACAGGGGCTTTTCTCCCCCGTGAAGACGGCAGCCCTGAGGAGGAACGTGGGAGCCCACAGTGCCAGGGAGCCCGTCACAAACGCCACCGCTGTGAAGCCGAGGGTTGAGAGCACGAAGCTGGTGCTGCACGGCACACGGGCCAAACCAGTACAAGTGCTATGAGTATTTATGTGACTTAACCCTGGGCACTACCAGCAGGTAGGGCCACTACCAGCAGGTAGGGGCACTACCAGCAGGTAGGGGCACTACCAGCAGGTAGGGGCAACCTCGGCACTCATATGTCCGTGTTGTGGAACAGAATACATTAAATTAATAAACTTAACCCTCGTAATGTCCTCTGGGTCAAACTGACCCAAATCACTAGCTCTTTGTGGCAGATAGAAGGCGCTAAAC
>JAODUG010001735.1:0-11530 GCA_027564795.1 Aphredoderus sayanus | reverse complement strand
GATAGATAGATAGATAGATACACAGATAGATAGATAGATAGATAGATAGATAGATAGATAGATAGATAGATAGATAGCGGAGGGATTGAGGGATGAGAGAGAGTTGGGCCTTTTATATTGGTGTTTTTCCGCTAAGGAGGATTAGGGAGCTGTATCTACCAGCGATGCCTTAAGACAGGGTTAACCCCTGGTTGAACCGTAGCTGGACATGTGCTGGTCCGGCATGGGCGGGGTCGGGAGAAGTGAGCTGATGAGGATGGCAACAGCGCTGATATTCCTCATAGGAAATACCAGTCTAAAAAGTGTAAAACAATCCGTGGGTTAGGGGATTGTTGGGGGGGTGAAAGATGCCTTTTGTTGTCTAAATATTTGCCCAATAGTGTAATGTAATATACCATTTAATTCAAAGTGCTGTGTGTGGATGTAGGATGTAGTTTTAGCATATTAAACCCAGTGGAAAGCTAAACCCACATAAGCTTTTAGATCGTAGGCCACTTGTATTGTGTCTTGTGACTCTCCAAGAAAGATAATCACTCTTTTAAGAGGCAGTTTTATTTTCCTCATCTGATTTTTGTGTCTTTGCTTCTCTGGGGGATTGTGAAGCCCACATTTCATCTCATAACCTCCCTGAAAACCCTTAAACACCTCCTGCACAGATGGATAGAGGCACTGATTAGCTGTCACATATACAGTTAAATTACTGTAAAATGATATGCCACATCCAGCTTAAAAATTACTAACATAGCCAATGGGGTGTCTCATTACATACTTTGGAAAGCTGTAGCTCTTATCAGTGTTTGACACATGGGTGTATGCATACCCCTAGAGGTACTTGTTAGTACTACAGGAGGTATGTGACAGTTCCATAAGAATTACATATACTTTCAACTACTACTCAAACCTATAAATAGACAATTAAGAAATACAAATTCAAATCAAATACATTTTCTCTTGGACCCGTTAAACCGTGTATAACGTGTACAAATAATAAATGCTTACATTATCATGTAATTGAACAGTTTTGACATTCAATACTCATATGATCAAACTGAGGCTTTTCTCTTCTATGATTGTCATTGAAAAAAGTTTGTAGTGCGGTAAAGGGGGTCCCTGGGCTAGTGGTAGCCAACACACTTTGAGCACCACTGCTCTATCTGTCAGATAATGGGGAAGGGTTGTGCATGGCGGGGGGGGCTATGTGCTCATCACATGCCTGGTATCAGGGGGCTTTGTGCAAGGTCACAGGAGGGGGTCACGGAGGGTCGCAGAGAGTGTTAGAAAGACCGTCACCAGGTGTCCGGCTCAGCAAGGACTTGACCCCTCAGAGGCATGATGGGGGTTCCAGCATGTGTACGGAGAGAGACATGTCTCAAAAAGTACTTGTAAATGCAAAGTACAGTACAGTAGCGTACAGTGACCCACAGATCTTGTGCAGAACCATACAGTAGTGCGATACAATAACATGTTTTTTGACCAACTTCAACTGACAAACAAAAAAGTTTTTCTCTGTTCTCTGTTGTTCTACATTAATAAGTACACCAATGCACATTAAACCACCCGCCCCATATATCTAAGATGTGTTACCTTTGGGCAAACGTGGCAGTCGTGTTGGGCAACAGCAAAACGTAACTCCCAGTTGACTTTGGCCTAGTTTCAAACCTAAAACATCATAAAGTGCATTATGTCTTTAGTATTGCTGACCACTGCACTACAACCCCCCACCCCCGATGCCATGTGTGCCAATGAGTCCTTGTCAACGCAGGTTACCTTCCGTTTTCCTGCTGTTTCCTCTGGGTCACGTCTGCCTCTGCCCCCCCCCGGTTGGCATTGTGGTGTGTGTGTGGGGGGAAGGGGGCAGGGTGGGGCGAGAGGGCAGGGTGGGGCGAGAGGGCGTGCCAGGGCCAAACAAGGGTCAGGGCTGGTTCAGATCTCTGCCTGTAATCTCTGCCCCAGCTCTGAACTCTGGATCCCATTAAAAAGGATTTACATCCAATAGTGTTGATGTACCAGAGGCCGATTTGCTTTCTTCCCACTCATCATTTTCCCCTCCACGAAAATCCCCACCATACACGAGCAAGCTTTTTATATTTACTTCCTGTAACACCACGGGCAGCTGGGACAGCGATATGAATGGGGAGACTAAGCCCCGCCCATCATGCGGAGTGAGAGGATATGGGATTGGTTGGGATTCCTTTCAGCTCTATATGTGTGTGTGTGTGTGTGTGTGTGTGTGTGTGTGTGTGTGTGTTTGCACAAGGGATTGCAGCACGTTCTGTTCTGAAAGCCTTTTATGGGTTCAGAGTGTTTGGCACATGCACACGCGGTTAGATAGCCTAACTTTTATAGTAGCAAACCGCTGGTTGGAAACAGACTGCTGCAAATAAATGCCGCTATAGCAATATTTACACTGCAACCATGGAGACGAAGCGCTGCAAACTCTAGGGATTTTAGCTTTTCAATCCTATCTGATGCATATGGCAGGGTCTTCTACTAGAAATCTACTACTAGTGATCTCCACCTCACTAATCTACATATTCCTTACTGGGTCTCCCAGGTTTGGCATCCCGCTGGCATCGGTCTTCCTTCCTGAGAAATCCTTCCTCAGATCCAATTATTTGTATCGTTGCTAATGGCTGAAGCTATGATCTCACTTGGCTCCATCGCCTCTTAAGCCTTTCGTTGAAACCTAAGTTCATGACTAGCTATCTGGAAATCTGTAGTCAAGCTACAAGACTAGGTCAAGACCTGTGATGAAACTACACAGCTAGCTAGGGTGAAACCTGTGGTCAAGCTACAAGGCTAGCTTTCCGGATCACCATCCTGTCTACACATATGTTGTACATATGGGACCTATATGTACGTATGTGTGTGCATGTGTGTGTGAGAGACAACATGTCTATTTATAGGTTGCCATTGTGTGTGCACGTGTGCTGATGCATGTGTGTGTGTGTGTGTTTGTGTGTCCCCCAGAGATATCCATTAGTTTCTGAATAATTTCCCAAGGATTATATTATTGCATATTATCTAAATACCATAAATCACTGAACACATAGGGTTGAACTAAGTCCCGAATAAACTACCCTGAACAAAAGGTAGGCTATACCCTGAAATACTTTCTTGATTAAAACAAAAGAACATTCAGTAATCAATTTGATGTACAGTATATGCTACACACATCGAATCGTGTGGCATTGACAAGCAGAAACCTGGCTAACCTGATATCAAGCTTGTGCTGTGTTCCGTGCTAGCAATGAACTGTAATGGTTTCCGTTCATTTACGTATGTCAGCAGAACTGTACCGGCCCGTCTTAGCTGCTACAGTGCGCGTCCTGCATTCAGACAGCAGAGGGCGCACTCAAGGTCCATCAGCCGCATGTACAGTTTTCATGAGGTCTATCAGCCGCATGTACAGTTTTCATGATGCGCCCGAATCCTCCGTGGCGTGGGCGGTGCTAGGAGACGCCGTGACACCGCACCACCACCACCACCACCCACCCATTACTCCCCCCTGACCTTTTCGTGGCCTCCAGTGAAAGTCCCACCCAGACCTGGCTTCTGCAATTTACACGCTATACATAGCTGGGCTCTGAGCCTCCGACTGCATCAATTAAATATAGCCTACCGACACAAGGGCAACAGTTCCCTGTGCTGTGCTTTCCATATTCTGCTGATGCCGGGCCCAGCGGTGCAGCCTGTGTATAGGCTTATAATAGGGAAAACACAGGTGCAGGTCATAACATCAATTAGAGGTCGTGGGCGATCATATCCTGCTGATTATAGCACATCTGCTGTGCCACTGTATGTAGCTATATAGACATACAGTATCAACAACCATTTGGTCACTCTTAGGCTTTCATTCAAATGGGACTTGAGCACGATAATAGGCCTTCCGATTCCAAAAACATTTGAGCTATAAGCACAATGCTATCAATAACAACACTAAACTAATAATAGTAAGACTAGAATACAAATAATGTTGAATATGTTAGCGTGTCTCCGCTAGCAGGGCCAGCTAACATGGTTGTGGCTGTGTGTGCCGGCTGTGGTCCCGACAGGTGAAGGTGTGGTTCCAGAACCGCCGCACCAAGCAGAAGAAGGACACCACCAAGGATCTGGACAAGCGCTCCTCCTCCTCGTCCGAGTCGCTAGCCACCTGCAACATCCTGCGTCTCCTGGAGCAGGGCCGCCTGCTCTCAGGCCCCGCCCCCAACCACCCCCTCCTGGGGTCCCCCGGGGGCCCCCACCCGGGGTCCAACGGCTCCCTGCTGGGCCGCTCCGGCGGGGGTTCCTCGGCGTCCCCGGGGGGGATTGGCGGCGGCGGAGGCGGCGGGAGCCCGCCCTGCTCCCTGGCTGGCGGGACGTTCGGGGGTCTGTCTCTGCCCTCGCTGGGGCCCGCCCCTCCCTCACCGCGGCTGGGCGTGCCGCCGCCGCACTCGCTGTGCTTCTCCGTGCCGCTGCTGGGCGGCGCGCACCACGAACTGACGGCCTCCTACGGGTGCGGCTCCTCGGCCTTCGAACCGTACATGCGGCTGGACCGGAAGGAGGCGGACCATGGCGGGAAGAAGACGGTTTCCTAAGTCCCAACTGCGTTCTTATGGGTGAGGGTAAGGGATGGGGGTGGGGGGGGGTTGAAGACCCTTTTGTCCCCTCTCAGCAGGCCCGCTCATTAGACGTCTAACTGACTGTCGAGGCTGGAGATGGGGTGCGGAGTGGCCGTCGGATCTTTAGAAATGTGAAAGAGGAAGGAAGAGGCTGAGAGCTTTCTGCGCTCTGCCATTTTGTGTCACCATTCTTGCACTCTTCAGCCGTTGGCACAAAATGGTGGTCAGACCCTCGGGCCCTCCCCCACACAAAAAAATACTAAATAAAACAAACAAAACAAACAAACAAAAACAACTGTTAACTTTTAAAACATTGTGTGTATGTGTGTGATGTGAACTCTGAAAGAAGGTATTTTTTGTACCACTGTTTTGGCGGTGGTTTAACTGACTCTTCACTTTGTCCATTGAGTGAATCAGTGTTTTCTTCTCTATGTAGGCTTTCATGTAAAAAAACAAAAAAAAAAAAAAAAAAAAACATGACATGTTAAATTCAGATTGAAGTATTTTGTGATTTTATTGTCTGAAAGAGTTTTAAAGAACCATTTTACATGTTTCAATACATATTCTAGTGCAAGTGGCCACTTTTGATTTGAGTTAATGTGCTATTTCATCAACACTGAAAAAAAAAATTAATATATAGTGTCCAACAGTGTTTTTTGTAAATTCTTTTGGTTGTGTTTGCAAAACACAAAATATGTGATCTTCAAAAAAAAAAAAAAAAAAAAAAAGAAATGACTAGACTGCATTTTGTGATGTGAAAGGACGACAGCAGCACTATTTCAGTGACTGACCTTGTCTTCGCCAGTGCAGTTAAGAATTAAGCAGCACTCTGTTGGCGCTACAGTTATAGCACTGTGCAGCCAATCACACGCACAGATCTAGGTCACCCAAAGTGAGATGACCTGTGAACCCAGATTACCTGCTTTTCAGTGTTCAATTCACTAGTGACACAGTATCCGTGTCTAAAAGTTACTCTTCCTTGTTCACTGTGACAAATCCCTGCTTCAGTTGGAATGTAGTTAGGAGTAAAGTTTATACTCGGCAACAAATACAACAACAAAAAAGAAGTAAAGTGAAAGAGTGTGTTGTAACCTTACAACCCCCGGGCCTTGGTCTTGTTCGGTTGCTAGGAAACCTCACTTGACATTGTAATGATAAAGAACCGAGCCAGGGATATCGCAGACCTTTTTCCTGTTTGTATTAAGGTGTTGTATTTTTCTGAATGTTGATCACGCTGTGGTTTTGCTATGGATGGTATTGTTGTAACACTAACATGCCATATCTTCCATTCATCATCTCAAGGATTTTTTTACTCTTGTATAATTAACTATTATGCATGCTCTTAAGCTGCAGCATTACTTAGAACCTTGTCTGAAATTATAAGATGTATTGAGGAAAGGTTTCTTTTTTGCTCTAAATTAGTCCCTCTGCCGGCGCTCATTGCATAATTATTCTTTTGATCTTCAACAATGGCATTTGTCAGCCTTACTGTTGGACTTGACCATGGTACCGTTGTACATTTCCACCGATTCTCTTTGATTGAAAGCACTTTATGTTTGCACATTTACATCCATCTTTTTACATCGTTTTACTCCTACCCTTGAAGCGTTGAGAGAAAATATAAAATATCCTATCATGACCTTGGTAGTAAGAGGCAAACGTGCTCTTAGTTCAGGCCTTACAGGAAGCGTGGGTTCTTCTAAATTAAAGCATTGAATGTTTAAAACCCATCCTAGCAGGTAATCACGATTGAGGTATTCATTTCAAAACAACCACAGCTTTTCCTCCAGTTGCATTATGTTTTCGCTGAATTTTAAATGGAGTGACCCGAAACCAGCGTGAGCCCGTACATTCCAAGGAACGTTGGAGTCACGGTTTCCTCTATGCCTCATACGTCACTGTACCCAAATTTTTTCATCAGTTTCTGACCCACAGGGAAATAATGTTCAACTGTGGTTACCTGTGGCATACATCAGTTTGCCCTCAATTTTGTAAGGTCTTTAGCTTCTCAGCCATCTTTTCATAAGAAAAGCCGGTCTCGCCTGCTTTCTGTCTGTATTCTGCTCAGTTTATGTGTCTGACCATTCCTATGTATCATCTAATTGTAAAAGGTTTAATATGTTCTCTTTTGGTCGAGGTTACTATTATACACAGACAGTAGCGTCTCTGTATAAAAGTAACCTCGACCGTTAATTAAAGCTGTAGCCTTTTATAACTATTCATCCATTCAGAGTAGGCTTGGTTATGAAAAGGTTCTCATCCGACCGATGTCCCTGCGGACTTAGTCAACCCATTGGCTCTCCTGGGCCCTTTTAACGCCCATGTCACCAAGAGCAACTGTTTGCCGTTTGTTGTTGTGTTCAGAAGAAGGAGGAAATACAAACCCTGTCATCTCTCCCTCAGCTCTTAGCGCCCGCGCGACGCCTGTGTTGTTGAACACTATTATTTTGTATAAGCTCCATCCATAATTCACCGGTGTTTGCATCAAATATTGAGCAGAGCGATGGAGCTGAAAGGTCAGGAGGCTTGTTGTACATGGAAGGCCGCCCGCAGTAACCCTTTTTAGCCGAAATAAAAATGGTGTGGTTGCCCAGGACGGCCTCAAGTCGAGTGATCTCAGGACTTCTCTTTACATGGACTGAATGACTTGCTGTATTGCAATGATGCGTCTTCCTGAAGGATACGTGGTCCCCATTTGTAGGCCTACTGCTGATTCCAGGCTACCAGGTTTTGGTTTGGTTCAATGGCCGATTAATAAGTTACCAAGTTTGAAAGTTGGCAGAAATTTAAATTAGTTCTGATAGAAGTTTATCAAATTAAGTATAGCCTATATATTAATATTTATTCAGTTGATCTAGATTGTGTATCTTTTAAATAATTTGAATGTTGTTTGGCCAACTCCAATTGCAAAATGTTAAAAGTGATGTACTGCATAATTTCCCTTTACAGTACATTCAGGTGTGGCACCATGTGACTTTAAGCTGTGTTTAATAATGTATATCAGCTATGATAATTCACAATGTATAGCTACATGTGGGTAGCAGTGAAACACTTGTTTTTGCTAGCGCAACGGTTTGTTTCAGGAAGACAGTCAAACCACATAAAGGAAGACATTCATGTAGTACCACATAAAATCACATATTTCTTAAACCCTATCAGTGAGTTGCTTTTTCCTTTGGGTCTCTAGACATTTTTGACTGGTTTTTCAGTTTTTCATTTTCTTTAATTGTTTTGTTTATATTTTACTCATCTCTATCAGAGTAAAACAATGTATCCTTTTGTGCAATCGTGACATCTTGCACTACACACTAACTCTGCAACCACTAATGTCTGCAACCATTGTTGAAGATGTGCAGTGGGAACAATCCACCTGACAGCTTTCCCACTTGTTTCCCCACAGCTGGTGCCACTGTTATCATTTCTCAGCAAATTGTTCTTGGAGATTGTGTGGGGATCTTCTTTTATTTTGAAATGAAAGAAATCTGCGTTTATCTCTGTTTACTTTAATGTTTAATGCACAACAACGCTCCTGCATTGACCATAACATCCTGTTTTTGAGCAGTAAAAATGTTATATTTCATGTTTAAGTTAATAGCACCAGCTATAGTGACAAACAAGCTCTATGTACATAAATATACAGTATATATGGGTCTTTGCACAGGTATCTCCATGTCTGTTCCATGTGATTTTAACAGGAAAAACAACATGAAAAACGAAAGATATATGCTTTACAGTTTTTGTCTCATTAACAATTTGCACTTATTTAAAAGAGGCTTTTTCATTTCTGGGTTGAAAGAGCTGTTTTCATGCTCAGATATTGTACGATATGTATATGTATTTTTATTCATATGCATATAAATATATGTCTATGTAATTTGCCCATGTGTGTTTTGTCAACAACCTCTCACTTCCTCACATGATCACAACCCAAAGCTGAAATTGGTTACAGGTATTTTCAGTGAAAACATTATTTATTTCTAGGTGGCCATTAAGGTTGTGTGTCTGAGAATGCAATTAAAGTGTATGTGTGTGAATGAATAAACCATACATACATAGTCTAAATAACCAAATGACAAAAATAATAAATCAGTAATTAACAACTGCCTCATGTAAATTAATGTATTTGATGGATAGGTGTTTTTACAGTAGAATATGTATGACTTTGCATTTATTTTTTATTTTGTTTTTCATGAAAATATATTATAGCCAGTATTTAACCTAAATGAGACTACAATATCTACAACATTACTGCAATTTAAACTACACCTACTGTATTATTTAGCTTAATAAAAAACGAAACTATACAATACTAAACTATAATTTACTGTATATGCTAAACTAAAATAAATAATTCACTTTCTTAGTTACAACAAGAGTTGTTAGCTAGTTAACAACTAATAGGTACACGAAAGCAGAACAACTTAATTACGAGATTAAACTGAACAGACTAGTCTGCGGTTTCCCTCCAAAGGCTGCTATGCTCCGACCTATATAGACGGCAGCGCAGGGCAACACCCCGAGTCCCAGTCGGAACAATTGATCTGCGGGGTGCCAATTATAGTGATTGGCACCTTTGTCTGAGCAAGGGAAAAGGTGAGAGGGCCGGCAGAAAGGAGACCAGATGGGTGGCCTGTTTTAGAGAGGAGGAGAAGACAGGAGAAAGACGTGGCCTGCAGCAGGGCCAAGGTCCGTAGTCGTGTAAACAGCACTTTTAGCTCTTGGCATATAAACATTTCAATGGCTTTCAAACAATCATCACTGTTATCCCAACAACGAAAACGTAAATAATGATAAAAAGTCACTGTAATACTTTTATTAAAAGTAGAATATATCTAATGAAAAATATTATACTTATGTATACATTATGTAATGGCTAGACATCCATTGTATTTTTTTGTACCAATGTACTGTACATGAAAAAAATTATTTATGTTTAGCCTCTGGTTCATAACTTCTGTCCTTTTTAATGGGCAATATTTATGTTACCCAACAACACTTTTTGAAATTTTCTTCCCTTTTTTGAATGTTTGACGGAATCATTAATATAGTTGTTATTATACTTGAATATGAACCATGCTGTACGACGGTTCAGTTCTGGTCTTTGTGCTGTTCTCCATTCACATCACAGATTTACCGTGGTCGTATTAACAGCCACAAAATAATCTCAGCCAGACAATGCCGACATCCTAACTGGTTGGTCAGCAACCCATGGAAACCTGCAAGGTCTGAAGCTCTTTAAGGAACTGTGCTATGACCAAAATCTGATACTTGGCTGTGATTCACACTGCCAAATGATCCCCAAGGACACTAGTGTTACAGCAGATCAGAACAGCTCTGGTTTTAATCGTCGCTGCAACCATGTAAATAAAACAACCACTGCATGCGGAAGTGTTAATGTAGACGTTTACAAGTGTGCATGCCTGAGTTTTGTGTATATGTACCCCCCCCCCCACACACACCACACACACAGGTCTTTAAGCATGCATTAGTGACCCCTCCCCCCCCTTCCCCCTACTCAGTGGCCCAACAGGAGGGCCCCTTGTCTAATTAGGGTCTCTAATTGGGGGTCGACTAGGGCCGGGACCCCTCCACACCTGCAGCGGTCATGTGACAGTGAAAGAGGTGCGCAGGGTCAGGGGTCGCGTAGCGGGGGAACCGTGGGTAGAGGGAGGGCTCGGATTAGTGTGAGTGACTAGCCCCAGCCTTGACAGGTATGGGGAGAGAGGGAGAGGGCGGGGGAGAGAGGGAGAAAGAGAGAGGGAGGGAGAGAGGGAGAGAGAGAAGGGAAACATGGATTACTGATTCCCAATCAACTTTAACTGATATATTTAATATAAGCTACAATCTGAGCACTTTATTGATCCCTGAATGATCATTAATTTCAATTACTAATACTAATACTACTACTACTACTACTACTACTACTACTACTACTACTACTACTACTACTACTACTAATAATAATAATAATAATAATAATAACAATAATAATAATAATGTAAGATGTTCTGTAAGTCCTCATGGAAGCCCTCACCTCCATGGGCTATTGCCACCTGAACTGGCATCACAGGTTCCAGTCCCATCACAACCAGGCTTCCTACATAACCCTGGCTGCTCTCCTCGTCTTCACGGAGAAACGCTTCAGTCAACACTGAAGCACACTGTCCAAACCCCCAAGAAGTAAAGGAGCCAACATAAAGATAGAGAAGCTATGTAAGAAGACACAAGGAGAGAAGAAAAACAAGTGGGTGGTAGGGGGATAAATGGGGCATGGTACCAGGCCTGGGGTTAATTGCCAGGTGACCTTAGAGGCTGTCCCAAAGCATATAGCTTCTTGCTTGTTTTGACATGATTGACACAATAGCTGGACCAATGAGAAAGAAAGGAAGGCCTGAATGCACATTAACACTTCATCATGCCAATTGACACAGCCTGGATAACAGCAGTGCAGAGAAGATAAAGGTCAACAACAAAGCTATAATTGTTACCTTCCCTATATGGGCCTATATGCAATGCTATTTTCCTGGGGGATTACAGTTTTTATGCAACACACACGGACTAAAGGCATAAAGGAAGAGCCCAAAAAGATTTGCCATTTTTGAGTTTGAATTACTGACATCACATTATACAATATGGGTTCTTTCAAATGTTATGGTTTGTTGATGTTTTATATTGTCACTCAAGGCAAACAGACACTGAGGGACACTTTATTCTTTGTCCCGGTGGCGAAGGTTAGCTTCAAGGCCTGGCCTTCAAGGCCAAGTCAAAACCCAGTTTATAACACACATTATATAAAAAACACATTATAACTGACACACCAGCTGGTTTTACGCTGTTTTGTCTGTATTTTAGCTCAGTCCTGTGACAGCGCATGTCTCACACACACACACACACACACACACACACACACACACACACACGCACACACA
>JAODUG010001714.1:0-7500 GCA_027564795.1 Aphredoderus sayanus | reverse complement strand
TATAAGGTTAAAACTCTACACCCAGTTCATGTTTCTGCTTATAACTTGTCAACAGTGATAGATTTAAAAAAAAAATATATTATACTAATATTATTCTGCTCCTGATTCCTAAGGCCCTCCAGTTATTTTTTTCCTGACATTATTTATTTTAATATCTCTGTAAATCTAGATCTGATCTTCATAAAAAGTAGTACAGATGCTTTTTAGGCAATTTCTCACCTTTTGATGTTGTAAAGACTGTGGGCCCTTTGATGGTATTTTGCTGTATTTTGTATATTTTCTTACTGGCATCTCATTAGTGTTTTAATCTGTGTACAGTATTTATATTTCAAGTTTACTGTAATTCTGTCTGTGGGTAAATCTTAGGATATTCACTTTGGACTTCTTGGATTCTATTATTCTTATTTTCTCCCTTTAGATTGTCTGTTTTCATGGATTGTCTTCTGTGTGTTGAGAATCACTCAGTTTAGTGTTTGAATTAGGCTACTCAGTTTGTTGTTATTCTGTGATTTGGATACATTTTTCAGACTGATAAAATAAACATTATTTCTGTAAACATCCAAATCTCTGCACTTATGTCCTCTTTATCTGTGGTGTTTGTCTAGTGGTGTTTGGTGCATTCACACTAGGGGTCTTGGTGCTGGAGTCCACTTAAGCTGTTAGTTTGGTTCAATATGATGATGTGAAAGCTGTTTTCTGTACAACCTGGACTGTACCTGATTCCTCCAGAAAAACAGGGGTCTGGGTACAGCTAACCTGAACTCCAGTGTAGTTCTCATTTGGTGTGAAAGCTATCCAATCTGAAACGTACTGTACAGTACAGTCATGAGTGGGAAAGGTACACCAAGCTCTCCCACTTGTGACATCACTGATTTGGTTGTGACAGAACTCAACAGTAAATAGCCATATTGTTTCTTTGCTCACCTTGAGGGTATGTGTGTGTGCACCGCAAACAAAGCTGCAAATTAATTTTGCATTACAACAGGTCTCTGCAAAAATCTCTAACTGAGCAGCTTGCATCACTGTCAACCAGCGGGACATACAGTATTAAAATGCCGAACTTGGTTAGATAGGTGTTGATACTGACATGCCATTTACAAAAAGATGAACACAAAGCAAATGTAGTGTGGCTTTCAAATGTGCCCAATATAAGTTTGCCTTACAAAGCAATGTGCCTTTGAAGTTGGTGATGAACCTGGCAGACAGGAAGAGGCAATATCTTTGTGACTGACCAATTGACGCAAAACTTGGGTAAATTATTGAGCTGGCCAGTGATTATAATGACCCTGTGGCTTCCAAAATCACTAGGCCTGTCCATTATTGCTTGCAGATATAATTATTTTCATCAAGATTTATGAATGTGCAGCAAAAAGAATTGTATTAGCTTCATCTATCATCCATCTGTCCATCCACTCACCCTGTGTTCATTCAAACATGCCAACTGATGCAGAGCTACCTGAGGTTCAGTTTATGAACAGAATGTGCAGCGATGAGGAAATACAGTAGAATACTAATTGGATGCAGTTTGTTGTTTACACACTGTGATTTTCTCCTGCTGCTAGTCTTCACCGTGTGCAATCTTGTGTGTGTGTGTGTGTGTGTGTGTGTGTACAGTACAGTGTGTGCGTGTGTGTGTGTGTGTGTGTAACTGGGATGAAAGTGCCCCTGGTTATATGTGGCTGTGCTTGTGTTAACACTGAAACAAATAGTGTGAGGGAATATCTTTCTACTTCATTATCTTAAAAAAGCTTCTTTACAGTGAGAGTCATAGTCAACCCCCCCCTCCCCCATCCCGCCTCTCTCTCGTTCTCTCATGGTTAACAGCTCCAAGACATTTACTGATATTGTGTATGTGAGAGAGAGAATGAGAGAGAGGTTTAGAGTTTTATTTATGTTGTGGAACTGCCTCTGTTAAAACCCTCAGTTACAACAGCATTTCATTTTGCCCTTGTACATTAAGATGATTTGGCACAGATTTATATTTCATGTAACCCTTGCAACAGTTTAACTTTTCAACCCAGGTCAGCTGTGTGCATTACTATGTTTCCTAGAGCTACAGTATGGATCCATAATTGCTCAGTCTCTCTCCCAGTTCGACACTAATCTAAGATTAAATTATGACACATAAAGAAGATGTTTTTTAACTGTGACCCCAAATATTATCACAGCCTCCCTTGCTCCTTCCTTTTTCTGAATGGTTGTGGTGCTAGTCTTCTGTACCATATGTGTTTGTGTTTTAGCTCGTGTTGATTTTGTCATGCTTGTTTACTGTGTTGCATGTGTGTTTGGGAGGTTAAAGTCGTTATACCCACATACATGCGTATGATAGCTTCACGTGACCATCTTGATCTCGGGAGCTTCAGTTTAATTTTGCCTTGAGAATCAGTTTGGAAAGGCTGGGGGTCATTGCGACTGTAGTCAGAGTAGCATCTGAACTTTCAAATCAGCGTCGTCGTTATAGCTGCGGGGGGGGGTTTAGGTGAGACGACAGAGAAAGTGACTTTGAAACTTTAAAATAACAAAAGCTTATCGTAGATTATGTTATATTGCTCGTGTTATCTCAACTGAATTTAACTGGTTTCGGCAAATGTTTAATTTCCTACGACGTCATATGGTTCGTTGGTCAGAGTGGTTGAAGTTACGGAGACAGACAAATGTTTTTTCCAATTAACTGACAAGATGTTTATGAAAGAAACCGCTCTAAACAAACAGTTCCTATGGACAACTCCCCAGATGGAGTTGTGAACAACAACCCATCTGGCACGTCAGGTTATGAGTATGATGAGGAGCCCCCCAAACTAGCCATTCCGCCAAAGATACCTGTTATAACGTATTGCTAATATTCTATTAATTACATTACCAGACAAGAGTGGCTTGACAGAACTATTGGACATTATATATTTGTTACTGTGTGCATGGTTAAACTTTATAAATACCTATGCCACAACATGTATGCCTACCTTAGAGTCTTAAGACCCAACAAAGGTTACTTGACGCATACATATGGCTCCTACTGTACTAATGCATGCAGTGATGAGGTTTAAATATCTTTACATTGTTTGCTAACGAGGACCGTGTTTCCGTAAAATGTGTTTCCGGTAAGCCTCTTACCTGCACAGCCAAGTTTTTAATGATGATTAATGTTTGCGTGGGGACGTGTCATTGTGCACGGAATATATGTGTGCGTGCGTTCGTATGTACAATAGTTATATTTATTTAATCTGCACATATTTTTCTGGTTCCTCTGTGTGTGTGTGTGTGTGTGTGTGTGTGTGTGCGCGAGCGTGTACAGAGGTGAAGTCACGTGTGTGTGTGTGTTTGGGTTTGTCCGTGTGTGCATGTGCGTGCGTGTACAGAGGTGAAGTCTTTTTCCTTTCTACTTAGATTGCTTGTGAATTATTGAAGTACTCTGGTTGTTGAGCATTCCCCTTCATTACGGAGGCCAAGCAGGGTCCTGAGGCTTCATATTAAACTCACACGTCTGAAATTACCCTCAGAGCCTCCAAATCCATTTCAAACAGGCCCTAATCCATTTGCATCCAGAGAGATCACAAGAGTGGAACATACAGTGTGCAGCTTTCACACAACTGACACTTTGTACAGGGTTGCTGTCTTGTTCCAGCCTCAGGAGAAATATCAATCTATCACCATGAGTGACTGCCATATAATCTGGATGTTACCCTGTTCATGTTAATGTGTACATTCATGTATGGAACAGTATGACTGTGAACATTTCTGTAAATCTGCTCAAGATTAGAGTGTAAATCGTTACTATCAAGGATGGCACAACAGCTTCACAATTCCAGTGGTTACTGTAGTGGTTGGTGAGAAACCAACCACTACAGTAACCTGTTTAATCCTCCTGTTGCCCTTCTAATATCTAAATATGCCAACAGATGGCGCCACCTGATTGTGTCTGATTGTGTCGGGGTTTTTTGTTGTTGTTGTGCCTTTTAACCCTCCTGTTGTCCTCGGGTTTTAAAGTCACACCTTGTTGTGGCAACAGTGCACATCATCAAAATGGCTTTTACAAATATTGTGGATTCACAATCCCTGTTTTCATCGTAGACGTTTGCTTACGTGTGCATGCACAAACATACATGTGAGTGCAGACATATGGGACATACCTGCTCTAGTCTATCAGGTTGTACAAGCTTAAACATTCAGCACTCAAACATTCAACATTCAGTTATTTAAGTGTGCATTCAAGCAGGCAGGATGATCAGAGAGTGTGCATATGCTAGCTGCTGCATTGAATATTATTATAGACCTTCAATACAGCTAAATGAAAGGATCTGCAAGGTCAATAGTTGAAAAGAGAAGCAAGATGATGTATAGAGAGAGACAAATAAGGAGTGAACAGAACAGATGAGAGTTAGAAAGGAGTGTTAATTGAGTTAGCATCTGAGTGTTACAAAGATACATTGTGAGAGAATAAAAGAGGGGGCATACAAGCACAACAGATCATTAAAAAGAGGCATAGTTAATTTGACCTTTAACTATGGATAAAGAGAAGTGAAAGTCACTGTTGAGAAAAAGTCAGTGGACATGTCCACAATGAATGAATGAATCCCACAAATAATATATTTCTATTCTGGATTAATGGAAATGGAAGTAAAGGATAAGTCCAATTGAATCAATTTTGCATAGTGGCATAACCAGAGACGTCAATCAGCTTCGTGGACATGCTAAGAATGTATTTTTAAGGGAATAATATACGGTAGGTCAATGGAGAGTGACTGATTTACTGACAGCTATCAAGGCATTAAAAAAGTTCAGTATCACTTCATTCATTTGAGAGACAAGCCAAAAACCTTTTACCCAACTTCATGACGCAGAATAGATGACAGTGCATGGATTAGTGAACACACACACACACACACACACAAATCAGTCACATGCTGTAAGTATGTGTGTTTAAATCTAAGTGCAGTGTGTGTGTATGCGTTTGTGTGTGTGTGTGTGTGTGTGTGCGTGAGTGCCTGTGTGTTTATGTCTGCATGTGTGATATATTACACAACTACTTTGTCTCCTAGTTCCCCTCTAACTACTCTGGACATTGAGGTAGGCACACTTCCCTGTGGTGTAATTTGACGTATAATAGCGAATGACACTCATACGTGTGCGTGTGTGTGTGTTTGTGTGAACACTATCTTTTTATGGAGGGCCATGTAGGCCATATTTCAAACTCACCTATTATACATACCATTAAACATCTTGCCTCTCACAAACACAACTGAAATACAAATTCACACCAATTGAAAACCTCTCGTACTCATTAGTAAGAACCTCTCATACAGTATACAATACAACAATGAACACCACTCACACTCACAGCTGAAAATGAACCCTCGCACACTCACAGCTGAAAATGAGCTTTGCTTTTGTTCTGTCCCAGTGTACTGTTTGTTGGAAGTCACACATTGCCATGAAGGTTACCGTATGTTCACATTGAGGGTGAGTGTGTGTGATTTTGTGCGTGTGTCTGTGTTGCCTGTATTATACGCATACATCAAAAATAGTTTATACACCATAACTCGGGTTACACCATAACACGGGCCAGTCTACCTATCCCAGTGTTTCTGTAAATAAGCCATGTTGCACTTATGGCCGCGGGCCAATCTGGGTTGTCAAACCAGGTGTTTGAGGTTTTGATTTAGCTGATGTGCAATTGTGAGGGGGAGCAGCAATGTGTAGCACTCCTGAGTGATTGTTGCAGGGATGTAATGTGATTGCACAGGCAATGTGCCTAGCTTCAGCTTATAGACATACAGCAATATTCTCCGCCATGCTAATTCCCCCGTGTGGTTGGACGTTTGAGCATGTGTGTGCACGGCCATCTGTGGTGAGATGGTGTGAGAGATGGTGGAGGGATTTGTGGATGCATGGATGGGTATGTGCTTGTGTGTGTGTATGTGTGTGTGTTTCGTGCAAATGTGAGAGACAAACTTTGTTTTGCTCTGTTATCTCCTGTATGTATATTATTTTTATGATATAGCTCAGGTATGTCAAACTCAAGGCCCGCGGGCAAGAAAATATCATGTCTATCATGGCCTGTCGGTATATGCACACCGCTGAAACTACAAGTCCCAGACTCATCCCTCTCAGAGTGACATGATTTTTTAGATGAGCCTCTTCCATAAACTAATATTGAATAAATGTCCATGACCACTGAATGATTTGCCAAATGTTAGCAATCATTGTAATGTGAGTGGTGTTGGAATATAATAATCTATAATAATAACATGTTAAATTGCTTAACGATAGTAATCTGCTTTGTATGAATAGGCCAGACAGAAAGGCAAGCTATTTGGAGTGGAGAAATACTGAGAGGCAGTAGTGTTATAAAGGAGTCGAAGTGTGGAGTCAGATAAGAAGCACAAGGTCAAATGATGCATGTGTTGTTTGTTCTTTTAATGAGCAGCTTTCCCAGGACAGGCCCAACACCAGGCAGAGAAGAAGGCGGGTGATGTTACAGACAAGGCTCATCCTCTCAGAAATGCCAACCACCTTTAATGTTTTTCTATATTAGAGTGGGCCAGGGTGTGGTCAGTGTGGTCAGACTTCTAAAACTGACTAATAAGCTGTTATTGGTCAGGGTTTGGGCCAGAGGCCCAGAGCTCTGACTTGTATTGTTATATCTCTTATTAAAGCTCATGTGTTAACCTGAAGAAGCTGTTTCCTCCTAACTCCATCAAAGAACGCAGGAATTGGGATCTGAATTTTGGGTGTAGGGTGGTCTAGTGGTCTGGGTGTTTAACTCCCAGCCGGAAGGTTGTGGGTTTGAGCCCTGGAATTGCTGGACTACCTGCAAGCATCCTTGGGCAGAATGTCTAACCCCAATTGCTCCCAGTGGTTAGGTGCTTCTTGCATCGACCTGTTTACAGCCTCCAATCGCTAACAGGAGTCCACTTTGAAAGGAAGAGCCCATGTAACTGTTGTACCCTACATGTACAGACTATGTATGGATGCAGTGATAAGAACATACGGAGCCAATTGCTTACAGTATGACTAGTGCTTTGTGTAAATAATTGAAAAACATTAATGTGTTTAGTTATTCTGTCACCTTTCATTAGAGACCTGAACCTGGTATTGATCCTATAGACACAAGAAAAACTAGGCATAGTATCAGTAGATGCTTATGTTATGATTGATCCACCCAGGGCACTATACATACTTTAGGCTGCACAAAACAAACTGACTATATTGTCTAATTGTAGGTTGGTAGGCACAATGTCCACTGTAATGCATACTTATTAATCTGTCATTCTCGAGAATGCTTAACCCTCGTAATGTACTCATAAATATCGGATTTGGCCACACGGCGGCGCCATCTGATTGTGTATGATTTGTGTGTTTTTCAATTGGCATTGCTGTTTGTATTTATTTCTTTATTAATTATTTCTTTATGTAACTTTGTTGCTTTTTTGTGCCTTTTAACCCTCCTGTTGTCCTCAGGTTTCAAACACACACCTTGTTGTGTCAGCAGTGCACATCATA
>JAODUG010001703.1:0-11532 GCA_027564795.1 Aphredoderus sayanus | reverse complement strand
GAGAGAGAGAGAGAGAGAGAGAGAGAGAGAGAGAGAGAGAGAGAGAGAGAGAGAGAGAGAGAGAGAGAGAGCAAGAAAGAGCAAGAAATTCAGCTTTCTTAAATCTCTCAATCCTGAAAAAGCCTCCATTCTTCTTTGGTGGCGTAGCGAGGGAGGGTTTGGTGTCAGGACTAGTTATGCGTAACACTGCAGGCCCATAGAATGTGTCTGTCTGTTCATTGGTAAGGCAGTCAGGTAGCACTTCTGGTAGGCCTCTCCAGAAGAGGCTTGAAGCTGCATTTCCGCTCACTGTGAAAGGCTGGAGACACAGTGCCGTGTCTGTTGCTGGGTGATCCACGAAAAAAGAACTCGGGTGCACTTCTGAAGCCAGAGAGGGTGGAAACACAGGATCAGGGCAAAACAAACACTGGCCTCCCGCATTCTCCTCACAACCAGGGAGAAATGTAAAGTATGATGGTGGGGGAATAGAGGGAAAGCAAAGCCTCATGCTGCGACATCTTACTATGTCATTACACAAACGACAGCAGTTGTACTGTACATATATGCAACAAAACAAATGCCTTATAACACATTACAACTGCCACTACTCCAAACAAATTACTATATCAATTACCACTGAGTAATGGTCATTTTTCAGTTCCTTCCCATTTGATACCACTCATGTGTAGAGAGATCTGTTGTATTTCGAGTAATTGTGCTCTGATTTTGTTGATGTGTTGTGATTTATGAGAACAATACAGGATACACCTACATTTAATATATACAAGACCCACTGTAAAACTAAATATATATCCTCATATTCAAATCGTAATGAGGGAGCTCATGAAAGCATAATAGCTAATGTATTTAAAATATGGTAATTACTTTGGATTTAATTTAGGTTTTGATCTGTGTAACACCGTAGCAAACCGACATGAATGAACACTTTATAAAGAGTAATTCTTGTATATAAATTACACAGATAGTGTGTGTGCCTGTATTTGCATGTGCATATACAGTATGATTTTGTATTTCTCCTTTGCAATCCGCATTATCATCATCCTACTGTAATTTAAGTATTTTACTGGAAACTATGAATCTGCATAATGTACACTAGGCAACCCTGCCCATCCCTTCTTTATCCCTCATGATGTCTCTGGGTCAAAATGACCCAAATCACTAACTCTTTGTTGCAGATAAGAGGGCGCTAAACCTAATTCAACAGCTTACACAGACATATGATGTGCACTGCTGACAAGGTGTGCGTTTGAAACCCGAGGACAACAGGAGGGTTAAAAGGCACAAAACAAGCAAAAATACATAAAGAAATAATTCATAAATAAATACACACAGCAATGACAATTAAAAAACACACAAAATCATACACAATCAGTGGTGGCTCTGGTGGTTCTATATAAAATCAGTAATGCATTTGGCCACTGGAGGCAGAGCTAGGAAAAAATTGGTCCCTGTGCCACTCACAAATTAATGGGATGTGTGCATGGCCATACTCATAGTATATTGATAGTAGAGCTTACCCACAGCAACTTTAAGATCTCTTTCGTGTGATCACCTTGTGGTTTGTGTTGTGACAACATCTACACCCATTTTTCTTGTACACCTGTATCATGGCGTATTGCCAGTAGCACTTTATTGTGTATACTATAGGTTGCTGGGCTTGGCAGCTGTTTTCGTAATTGTTTTGAAATGCTCAGGTGTAACTAATGTTCCTCCCCACAGGAAAAACATCCTTGTCAGACAATACCCAAATCCGCCTGTGCTTTTTCTGCAGGTTGCACCACTATGCTGAAACCCTTCTCTTTGTGAGAGTCTCTTCCACTCGCAGTGATGGAAGTGGGCAGAATGCAATCCTCCAGTCAGGGTTAATAGACACATTTAATGGCTTTCAGAGAGTTTACATTCTCAGCCACCTGCACCCTTTGCAGATGGCTGTCAAATTCCACTGCCAGGAGAAAGGCAAAATCACAGAGAGAAATAGAGTGAAGGAAAAAGACAGGAAAAAAGGGAGAGCAGAAGCAAAAATGAATAACATAAAGACATGCTTTTTCATTTTCATTTAATCATTTACCGCATTTGTTTCTGGTGGCATTTTGTTGGTGTATGTTGTTTTCAAAATGAGACAATTGACCTCAGAGATATCCACTGGGTGTAATGTATATCAACACACCATTAAAGTAAATTGGGTTAATTACAAAGCCGTGAAAGGGTTTTGCATCACCGCCCAACAAAACAATAAAGAAAAGAAAAACAATTTGAACCAAACAGAGAAATATCTTAACCAATGTACTGTAATTCCCATGTCTGTTTATATGTAAATCTGTCCTATAGAATTTGCAAACAGGTGAGGTTCTATTCGTAATTGCAACTGTTTCACTGGTTGGTTCAACAATAGGCATGTCTGTCTGGACTACTACAAAGAAAAGAAAATAGTGACTTAGCTTATTATGTGGAGAGACATTTGAAAAGATTGAAACAACAGAAAAGCTATTATGGTTTAATTACGTACTTGTACATATTTGTAATTTGTCCTCAAGACATAAGAACAGAACACAACTCATGCCGGTGTATATTGTGTTAGACCCCTATTTGAAAAAGTATATACACTGTACAGTATATAGTATACAGGTTGTTTCAAAATAATGGATCTGATTTAAAATAGCTATATCTTTGCAACCACAAATTTCCCTGAATAAAACTCTTACCACTTGAAAGAGATGCATATAGAGTTTACTTCATAACACTTCATAATTCTTTAAACCATTTGTAAATTGTTGTGTAATTGTGTAAATATGTTGCCATCGTGAAATATACTGCATTGAAAATGGGTCCATCATTTTGAAACACCCTGTAAACAAATGTGTTAGGACGCTGATATGTGTTGAGACAGCAGCAGTGTAGGTGTACCTTGACATGGTTATCATAGCTGAAGTTATGGCATTCCCAGACATGATAACACAACTGGACTGGCAGTATGGGGGTTCCTGACAGGATTGTCTGGGACTGGAAGCGTATAGTAGATCAGCTGCAACGCTAAGAGATGCTGTGTTGCTAGGATGCAACCAGACAGGAACAAGGCTACAACTAGACTAGTGCTGAATAAGCACATTGACATACAGTAGAAAGAAGGCAGAGGGTGAGAAGAGACTAAAGGCCATACTGTATATAATGTACTGTATATATTGGAGTTGATGTGCTGCGCTAGGTCCCAAGGGCTGCGAACACAGCAGCTGTTAAAGTAGGCCTCATTAAGTTTTATAGGGCCATTATAAGGGCTCACATTGGGTTGTGGGTGTTAATATGAGTATGTTCTGTAGAATGCTGTCAAGTTGTTAATGCCTTGCTGTAAGTTGTTACTACCTTGACAGTTTCATTGTTGGTTTCAGCAAAAAGCCCAGAGAAATAGAAAACAAGGCGCATGAAACATTGTGTCAATAAATCTTTTCATACATACATACAGTACAGTTTTTTGGAACATGTTGCAGGTGTGTGAATGTTTGCAAAAAACAATAAAGTTGATCAGTTTGAACATTACATATCTTGTCGTAGTGTATTCAATTGAATATAGGTTGAAAATGATTTGCAAATCATTGTATTGTGGTTTTATTTACGTTTTACACAATGTCCCAACTTCATTGGAATTGGGGTTGTATGTACAGTATCTATGTTTGTTGTGCAATATAAATGATCCCATCCTTAGACAGGACATAAAATCACGCAAGACAATATATATGACACATTAGCCACCAATGACAAACAAGGAAGAATAAGAAATATTAGAAACTTCTGGATACATGTTTTGTTCTAATCATTAGCTTGTCTATTGATAAATGACTGTCATTTTCTTATCATCTGTCCCTGCCTTGTTAGAATACCTGGCCAGGTGTTGCTTGCAATGCTGTATGTTAGTTCAGCCTAATTGGTGGTGTAATGAGTCAATCCAGACACTCTATGCCCCACTGGCTCCTCTGGGAGACAGACAGATCTGCCTCCCCTGTAGGATAGCTCTAGTCGACTGTAAAGGGTTGTGTGTGGAAAGGGCACCTTGAGTTTTCTACAGATTTCTGTTCTGTTCTGTTAAGAATTGCTTATGTTTCACATACTGTACAGTAAGTCTAGGGTAAGCTCATACAACACAGCATCTCTATAAAAAAATAAATAACAATAGATTGTAAATAATATTAATAATAATAATAATAATAATAATAATAATATATTTCCATTCATTCAAATTGGTATATTTGAAATAAGATGCATTGTAATACAATTACTTTGGAGTATGGAGTCTTTCTAAAGAGCATCTGTTTATAGAAGTTCATGTTCTGCTAACACCATGCCAATGCCAATGTCAATATAAACAATACAGTATTATTAACAACAATGGAGAAGATTCCAGCTGTTATACAAGTCAAGTACATTCTTCCACATATTACTGCCCTCAAAAGAGTGGTTTTTACTGAAACAGTGAAATGCTAAAATAGATTTTATACTGTAATAATAAAATACATAATGTTTTAAGATGGACATTTGTGCAGGTTTTGCCTGTATAGATGGAAATTAAGGATGCAGGTGTCAGCAATTGCACCATGCTCTCCTACTTATCCCCTATTCAGCCAGGCCGTTTCTATGGCAACGAATGGATGGATTGCTGTAGTGAAATGATTGGTGCCATTCCACCAGACATTGGCCTCATAATGGAATCCCACTCAGAATAATAATAGCACATTTGCAAGCAAATGCATGTACAGTATCTAAAATGCGTGTACATTTTTGCATTCCCTTATGGGCTACGTTTATTAAGGGAATCATACTGTACAGTACATTACATAAGATTCAGGTTGCATATGTACGGCAATCATGTACTGTACAGCGTTTTGAGTGGACAAACATTTAGAAAAGCACTATATGCTGTCCACAATATAAGAAAAACAAATAAAGGCTTCAAAAGGGGAATATTAATTAAGAGCAACTTATACATGCACACACAACATACAGCACACTTTACTATAATTTAATTTAGGCCTGTACATTACAGTTATCTACTGCAGAAAGCAGCCGTTCTTGTCTGACCTATCTGTCTTTTATATAAAACCAACAATTGTGACTGAAGAAAATCTGGGTTTGGAATAGTGTCAGGAAGGCCTTTTCAATCGATAAAAAAAAAAAAGAAAAAAAAGACCTCCATAAATCCTACTCACATTCAGCTCTGAATAAGAGAGATTTACGCTGTATTGATCTCTGACATTGTGCTAAGTGTCTGTTCAGTGTTTATGTGTGCATGGCTGCATTTCTCACTGTAGGGCATTTAGAGATATTTTATGGCTGTTAAGAAGGTGTGTACAGTACACTCAAAGAGATAAGGTCTTTAACTTACATGTACTATAAATCTAAATGGTATGTTTGAGTGCTTGGTAAAGGCTAACAACTATTGGTTTTCGTTTGTGTCAGCATTTTATATTTCCAGAAATACCATACGTTGTAAAAGCCTATGGCACTGTATTAACCCTACCGCTGTCCTATGGGTCAAAATGACCCGGTGGCTTGCCAGTAGCGGGCGCCAACCACAACACAGACATATGACATTCTGTGGTTGGCTTCCTCTGCTGGTAGTCTGCTGAAAAGCCTTAGGATGGCTGAAGGGTTAAACAGCTCAATGGATTACTATTGAGTTACAGCCTGGTTGCGGTTGTTTGATTTGCAAGTCTAACATGTTGGAAATCACCATTGCCTTTTCTATAATGCTATCAAATTTTCCATATTTTAAGTGTTTACAAAGATATTCATGAGATCCCACAGATAAAGAAGAACACATGCTCCTTTGAACATCTCTCCCATACGCGTAGATCGTCTCCTGGATATGCATGTAGCCAGGTTACATTACAGATGTATTTTATTTATAGATAAACAAAATAATCTAATGGCACAAAACAGTCCAGAATCTATTCACTGATCTTATTTTGGCTAGCTTCTGTTACACCTGGCCTAGGAGAGGGTGTGTTCATCATAACAAAAGGTGTGTAGTCATGCAGAAGACCCCGCTGACAGTATCCTTTAGACACGTTTCTGCACTTTACTAATACAGCAGCTAATCTACAGTAGCTGTGAAAAAACATTAAGATAATTAAAGATTTGACAATGATCTGTCACCACCCACTATGCTCTGTGGGCTGCCTTGATCAAAAGCAAGTATTTTATTGGCAATTTTAACAAAAAAAGCAACCGTATCTCTAAAGAGCAGATGTGACATCTTATGGATATCAGGTTGGTTGTGATTCTGGCTGACCTCTGATGCAAATCAATATTGACAAGAGCAAAGATACCAGCGGCCATTTTGTGGCTAAACCACCCCCTCGTTGCAGATGCCACACACTGGTGTCCCTTATCCTTGCTGCAAGGACCCATACATTAGCCTTGCATAGTTAGTTCAGGGTGCCAGGAAAGCTTCATTTATTCTGGCATTACAATTGTTGAACTAACTGAGAACAAGATAATTTGTAACATGCCATCGAATAGAACATGAGCTACTATGAGATGTTTCCCAGTTTCCTTCTAGACCAGTTGTGAGGATTTTGCGTGGTTGACGAGAATGATTAGCCCAGGTCCTGCTCCTGTTCACTGCTCCATTACGGATCCTGCATGCATGACGCTCGGCTATGAGCCATCTCAGTAATGGCGGTGTGTAACGACTTCACTGAACGGTAACACTCTCTGTGCTGTTGCCACCTAAATGTACGGAAGCGTGTAATGTTTAAAGGGATCACTAGTCTGAATGAGGCATCTCACCACTCAGACAAACAGTTTCCCCCTCCACCTGTTTATGCTCCGTTGTGGACATGGTCGAAGGTGAGAGTGAAAATTAATGCAGTAATAATTAAGACTGAAGAGGATTGCAGACAGTCAGTGAGGAGTGCGGAAAGAAGGGTGGATGAGCAGAGAACAGGGCAATCCAGACATGGTGGAGACATCACGGAGAGAGAGAGAACTAGAAAGAGACAGAGGACAAGACGTAACGACTGCAAGACGGTGCTGCCGGCTGAACCATCGCGTGTCTTCATCTGAAAGGTCACCACCACGAACCGCTGACACTTGTGCTAGAGAGGCTCTGCCTGGGGTGCTTTAGTTACACAGCGTAGGGTCGCACGAGAAGAGACATACAGCAAAGAGGGGGTAGGCATATGGAAGTAGGACAGAAAGGGAGAAGATGAGGAAATACAAGGGAGACTAGAGCTTAAGGAAATATGTAGTACATTACTATAAATGCTTCAATAACAACAGGTCTCTGTTATTAAAGTTCCTTATGTTCTTTGTGTTTGGTTAATACAATACAAAATGAATCTGATAGGCTCAAATTGAAATCTGATTTACTTTTATATGGCAGGTGACACTATCAACCTTCTACCACACATTACTTCAATCTGATCCGTATTTGGTTGTTTAATCTTTACCAGATGAAAGGGCATATTACAGCATTTTACATCAGTTGCTATTCAAGAAAGGATTGGTTATGTGGCACTGCTGAAAGTGGCTGTTGGTTTCCTTGTCTGATCTTTACACCAAGCAAATTGTGGCAGAGACCTGACCTGCACACTCCACAGATAGTGTTATGTATCCACGCTGCACCCACACGCAGTAGGCTACTTTGCTACAGATTTAACACTGCATCCAAGAGCACTGAATCACTAATGAAATACTACCCGTTCAACAAACTTACAGTGACCCGTTCCGCAAACAAAATCTCAATGAGAATGTATTATAATGAATAAAAGTATCTCAATTTTACCAATTTCAATTATACAGAACAATAACATGAACCACCACAGCTATGCAGATGATACCCAAATACCCAGCCCTCTAACCGTAGACTATAGACTCTCTGTGTCACTGTATAGAGCACATAAATAACTGGATGAACCAAAACTGTTTACAATTGAATCAAGAAAAAACTGAGATTATTGATTTTGGCAAAAAATAAATAAAGAAATGCAAGTATTATTAAAGAGCTGGATGCTTGGGCCCTAAAACCAGGGAGCAATTACGTAATCGTGGTGTTCTGATAGACTCAGACCTCACATTTAACAATCATATCAAAGCGGTCACCAAAACAGCATTTTATCATCTGAAAAATATAGCCAGAATCAAAGGCGTGATGTCCCAAAAAGACCAAGAGAAGCGTATCCATGATTTTATTTCTAGTAAGATTGACTACTTTATGGGCTCTTAACGGGACTCACAAAAAAGACTGTAAAACAGCTGCAGCTCGTTCAGAATGCTGCTGCTAGAATGTTAACCAGGACCAAGAGAACGAAGCACATCACTCCGGTTCTTAAATCGTTGCATTGGCTTCCAGTTAGTTACAGAATAGACCCGAATACATTTCAGATATGTTTGAAGAATACCAACCATGGAGGGCTCTTAGATCCATGAACACAGGTCAGTTAGTACAGCCTAGAGTCCAAACGAAACATGGAGAAGCTGCGTTTAGCACTTATGCTGTGCACATTTGTAATAAATTACCAGAGGATCTTAGACATTCCCCAAATATAGCAATTTTTAAATCCAGGTTAAAAACACTTCTCTTCTCATGTGCCTATGACTGAGTACTTTTATTTTAACCACACTGTTTAGGCTTATAACTTCCGATATTTGGAAACTTTTCCTGTTGGTTTTATGTGGGTGTGTGATTTGAAAGTTGCATTTCTTGATGTACTGTTGCACGTTCAAGAATTACCTAATGAGTATGAAAGGACTGTCACACTGATGCTTTAAGTAAAATAGGAAAATGTATTAAAAGTTTACAATGTGTTCACATGTGGTCTCAAACCATTTTAACAGTATCTTTACTGTTAAATGTACAGTAACTTGCTAGCAACCCTGCTGCCAGTAGTTTACTGTTATTTTACTCACAAATACTTTTGTGTAAATTGTACCATACTGTACAGTCAAACCTTGATTCTGACTAATGTTATGGTGTGAAAGAGGTATATAATGTCCTGATATTGATGAAGAAGAACATTAGAGGAACGTGCATGAAAGAGGAACGTGCATGAAAGTAAATGTAATGTTCAACAAAGAGTATTGGAACATATATGACTATATTTGAGCAGGAAGTAGGACAGCATGCATTTTATTGAATGATGTGCCTTGAAAGACAACAATATTTTTGGTGCAGAAATGTGACTCCCTCTAGCTCTTCACCATATCTTTGTCACAAGAGAGAAGAGGCACTTCATACAAACTAGAATAAAATGGAAAAGATTACCCCTAGGCATCGAGTTAGGAGCACATTAACGTCTTCTCCATTCCCATGTGTTATTTCAATGCAGCCACTCATGCCGGAGTTAACCAAACAATCCACTTGTTATCTCAAAGCACATCATTATATGTTAACAGCCTTCTCATGTTGACATGCCATTAAGAGCAGACATTTAGGATGATGACACAGTTTAGATTCAGACTCTGTACATTAATCCGGAGGACATCCTGAAAGAGGTAGTTAAATACTCACTGAAAATCATTATTTGGTAAAGAGTGTGAGATTAGAAATTGCTTATTCATTATTTTGATGTGATGGAGATTTGTGAGTGGTCTGGCAGAGTACAGTACATCCAGCCAGAACAGATTTACTGTTTTGCCATCAGGTAGTGATGAATAGGAAAACAAAGGCATTGAGAGTTTAGTCGAATAAAATCATTTGTGACATCTCCTTTCCCAGTGACAAAGTGGCTTATACTAGAGAAACATATTGATTTCAACAAGTCCGATATATTCTCAATGCTTTTGGTAAGTAGCCATCCATGGAGTAGTTATAAAAAAAAGGCATCCACTTATTTCCATATAGTGTCAAACACTAATGTATATGCACCAGGGCACCAGAGCCCCTCCCATGTTGTAATTTAACTGTATGATGATGTTTTTATATGTGTGTGTGTGTATGTGTGTCTGTGTGAGCGTGTGCGTGTGTGTGTGTGTCTAACCTTTAGAGTAAATATTGAGTACAATATGATGCAGACAGTGTAATGATACTATGGATGTTAAACTGGGCAGCACAACACATTAATCCATCTGTCTCTCTCTATTTCACTTTTGATGGAATGTTTAATAATTAATATGCAAGTTCCTTTACCAGATGTAATGATCATGGAGCAGAGCAGATTTCTCACAGTGCAGAAAATCTGAAAATGTCAGACACCAAATGTGCTTTACTAAAGTCTCACAATGAAAGCAGTTTCTTATCAGATTGCAGAATGCTTCAGGGGGCTAAACCTGCTCGATAATAAACCGATTTCACACTTCAGACAGTGAGAGAGAAAGAGAGAGAGAGAGAGAGAGAGAGAGAGAGAGAGAGAGAGAGAGAGAGAGAGAGAGAGAGAGAGAGAGAGAGAGGGGAAAAACTAGTGACATATAGATTAAGATAAAATAAAGAAAGATGGACAACAAGGAAGACAGAGGGGGGTAGAGAACATACAGTAGGAGCTCTATACCCATGGAGACACAGGGTGCCATTTATTACTGGAGATGACTAAGTTTGGAATTATTAGCGGGTAGATAATGGACAAAGCAAAGGCAGACCATTTCACCCTGGGTTTGGCAACACAACACCTTGGAATAAGTAGCGCGCGTACGAGCGGCCAGACGGCTGGTGTCAGTCAGGTCAGTGTGACCGCGCTGGTCGGGAAAGCACAAACAGCCCAACCACAGCGCCCCGGCCTGCCTCACCGCCACCCGCTGGCAGGCACGGCCGGGCGGCCAGTTGGTCTTTGAGAGGCGGCTGTCTAGTGTCTTACTGAAGGAGCTCAGTATGTTAACATGCACCCCTCATAAGAACCCTGACAGTAGCTATTGTGTTATTTGTTACTGTTGCCGTTCTGAAGGTGTTCATAGTAATGATGTTGTTGCCATGAGCTAAACACCACGTGGATACGTACATCAGAGTACCCTGGTCCACCTGCTGCAGTCATTACAGTGCCAGCCTCTCCCCTGCTTATCCCAACAAGGCCAGCAATAATTACACTGTACACTGTTCAATGCACATTGAATTATATTTCATCACCCCTACATACACACACACACACACATATTATTAAACACACACTTCCTCTGAACCCCAGACACGTCACCCTGAGGAAAATTCTCTTTTTCGTGTGTGATTTGTTTTGCTGTTGCTGCGGTGACCTTTTCTTCTAGGAAGCGGGGAGCACTCCAACGGACGGCACGCCGACTCCGAAGAGATGTCAGCGCCTCCAGCAAAACGTTTGCACGTTCCCATCTTCCGGGACTCCCCGTGTGCTTTGCCACACGTGTGCTCTCTGCTTTGGACACAAACAGCATGTGTGATGTGCGTGCGCTTGTGTCTCTCCCGTATGAATGAACAGTATATAAAAATAAAAGAGTTGTATGTGCTGTTAGCCCTGTACACGTGGGAGTGTGACACACACTCTCTGTCTCTGTCTCTCTCTCTCTCTTTCTCGCTCTCTGTCTCTCTGTCTCTCTCTCTCTCTCTGTCTCTCTGTCTCTCTCTCTCTCTCTCTCCCTCTG
>JAODUG010001681.1:0-11533 GCA_027564795.1 Aphredoderus sayanus | reverse complement strand
ACACACATTCACATATACATATATACACACATAAACATATATAAGAGTTGATTTGCTGCATTGTGCTAAATTATGATTGACATAATTTAGCATAATTTGACATTTTTAACAGAAAGTTTAAATATATGTTCACCAATAACACAATATTCATAAGAATTCCCAGCATGACATTCAAAAACATTCACATTTAATGAAAGGTATATCATAACAGAGTATTGTGTACAAATCCACAAGGATCAGAATCACAAGGATCAGAATGCACCTTGCAACATACAGGATAATATATTGTATTTAGCCTAATCCTATTGTAAATGAATACTTCTGTTTCTCTCCCAGTGGGAAAGTTCTGTCTGTGCCAACTGTCTGAAGATCTCATATCCGTCTCAACTTCTACTTTAGACATGTGGATCACAGCATCACCCACCACCCACAGACAGTTCTTGCAGACTCACCACTCTAATTGGAACAACCATCACTGCAATTCATTCAGGAAAGCAGCAGGGAGACTATAACTGCACTCTGAGAAAAATCATTTATTTAGTTGATGTAATGAACATACTTTCATAAGTTCGGATGGAGCAAATAAAACTTATATTGGACTTCAGCAACACTTGACTCAATATAAATACACACAACAATTTTCGGGATGAGATATTTGCATTGTTTTGCTGTATTTAATGAACATAATCCCCACTGGTTTCATCTCACATCTATAAACAGTAGCTGCCATCTCAGAAACAAGTGAAAGACAAATCTGATAGAGGAATCTTGTGAACACGTTAGCTGTAGTGCACGACAATTCCAAAAGCTGACACAAGCATAAAAAAAAACCCCCAAAAAAAACACGCCTTACACCCTATCAATACATCCTCTACCTCGACAGCTCAAGCTCACATTGTGTTTTTATGCAAGTGCCATCCAGGGACTGTCCTTGGTTTGGGTTGTGTGTTTCTCATGTAGCTGTGCTGTACTACATGTATCAGCACAGTGCAAGTGCTTGAGAATAAAAAAAATAAACAAGACTTTAAAAGGTTTAATAAAGTTACATGTGAAATAATGTTTCTGTGTTACCATTTATGCTACTTGTTCTTCCCTCTAGTCTAAACCGTTTGCGGTACCTTCTTTGTCCACTGTCTTTCCGTCTAATTAAACTAACATCATAGTCTGTGGTGTACACATGGTGCATTACCATGCAGTATACCGCAGGCATTAGACCCTCATCACCAACACCATTTTCTATGCAAATTGGGTCTTTTATTTGTTTTGTTGACAAGATTAACATTGCTTTAAGATAAGAAACATTAGGTTGATTGTAAAAAGGCATTTGCATCTTGTTTACTGAAGCAATTTAATGTTTCAATGGCCACTGGCAAGATGATCACAGGCTTCTCAAATGATGCCCCTCAGCAAAGGCTGGAGTCACACGCCCGGAAGACTGCACTGACACTATCCCCATAGATTCGTGCCTGGAGGACGACGACACTTTCTAGAGCCATGTCTTCACACGCATATGGGGCCACTCAGTGCTGGACACACATCATGGCAGTGCATGATACGTGACTTGCACAGAGAACAAAGACATACGATCGCAATATTCCTAAAGCCTGTTAAGGGGAAACCGACTGGGAACTAATCCTGTTTGTGCACACACGTTCTCACTTTCCCATCCTTCCATGTCCGGTTAACCCTTGTGACGGCCGTAAAATATTGTCTTGAACCACCAGGCGGCGCCATCTGATTGTGTATGATTGTATGGTTATTTTTATAGTCATTGCTGTGTGTAGTTATTTCTTTAGTAACCCTAGTGATGTCCTTAAAAATATCGTATATAGCCACACGGCGGTACCATCTCATTATGTATAATTTGTGTGTTTATCAATTGTCATTGCTGTGTGTATTTATTTCTTTATTAATTATTTCTTTAAGTATTTGTGTGGTTTTACATTTAACCCTCTTGCGGTTTCAAACACACACCTTGCTGTGCCATCAGTGCACATCATATGTCTGTGTAAGCTGTAAAATTAGGTTTAGCGCCTTCTATCTGCCACAAAGAGCTACAACAGAGGACAACACAAGGGTTAAGGTTTTAATTTCTAGAGGCCAATTAAACACAAGACAGCCACTGTTAAGGTTTAATTCATATTTATGGTTGTTATTAAACAAAATAACTTGAAATAATTAAATCCAACAGGAACAGCCTGGGGCAGCATTTGCAGTGTAAAATTGCATTACGTATTTTCCACACATTTAAAATTACAGTAGGATGTGCCAAATCATATCACAATGCTGTTTGTCACTGAGCGGCACACATCGTGACCAGTGAGCGTTTAATTATATTGCCATATTATGCTACAACAGGGGCGGCATGATTGGTATGGAAGGGTGTTTTTTCAAGAGTTCTTCAGCTAAACTTTTAAATATCTTTCTTAACAATTCTGGCTTGACTGTCAATACCATTCATTTTACCGCCAAAAGTGCCTACAACATATAATAGATTAATAAGATGTTTTTCAATTGGCATTGCTGTGTGTATTTATTTCTTTATTAATTATTTCTTTATGTATTTGTGTTGTTTTTCGTGCCTTTTAAACCTCCTGTAGTCCTCGGGTTTCAAACACACACCTTGCTGTGTCAGCAGTGCACATCATATGTTTGTGTAAACAAAGAGCTAGTGATTTGGGTCATTTTGACCCAGAGGACATTACGAGGGTTAAGAAATGCAAAGCAGCCCATCTTAAACAAGCCTGGAACCCACTGACTAAATCACTGTTGCCATTATAAACTGTGAATCTCACACCTACTCCAACCATGTAGATGACACTAGATAAAATGATATATTATGTTTTCAGGCATGAAGGGAAGACAAGCACAAACATTACGGGTTCGAAGACCATCTGTTCTGTCTAATAAAGAGCTGTGACCCAGCTGTTTTGTGTCTAACATGATTCTGGAACATAATGTGGGCAACTTGTTGATTGTATTTGTTGCACTTTCCTTTTTTCAATCTTGCAAGAAACAGTTGCAAAGCAGTCTTCTTTCATCCAAAACCTAAGACGGTTTAACACAATGTAGACACCAAAACACAAAATCCAACTTGTTTGGTAGATTTTAACTTGTTAGGTTTAGACAAGAAAGTGTTCTGCCTTAACTGTGCTGTTACAGGCATGACACATCACTTTAGAATATGCCAGATCGGAAGTAGAGAGCTTGCCAGGGCCTTTTTAGAGGCTAGTAAGCCTGCCAACGCACCCTCAGAGGGTAAACAATTTGTTAGTCTAGTTAACATTTTACAGGCTGTTATTGAGCCTGCTATAGCTGCAGCTTAATAGCTTTGCGCATTGCTCATGAAAATTGAACTCGCCATCAATTCTAATATAACTATAATATACAGCATACATACATTCACACACACACACACACTCACACACTATATGTACCAACAGTAAACAAAATGGCTTCCTCATTAGACAGAGATTATATCCCTCTTGTGGTCCTTAAAAATATAGCATTTGGACACCCGGTGGCGCCATCTTGTTTTATGTGCCTTTTAACCCTCCTGTTGTCCGTTGTCCGCTGGTTTTAAACTCACACCTTGTTGTACCAGCAGTGCACATCATATGTCTGTGTAAGCTATAGAATTAGGTTTAGCGCCTTCTATCTGCCACAAAGAGCTAGTGATTTGGGTCATTTTGACCCTGAGGACATCACAAGGGTTAAATCATCAGATAAATATAGACTATACCTTTTGATCACCCTCAAGAATGCCTTTGCTATTGTATAAAATGGATAGCACTTCAAAGGCACACCAAGGTACTCTGTTATTCCATATTTCTATGTAATATTACTGAATTGCAGCAATACAAAGTTGGTCTAGTCAGCGTGCTGAGGAACTACACGGGCGCCTGCATTGCATGCTAGCGAAGGCTCGCTGTCATCGCATGCTGCTGGGGAGAGCAGCCACGTGCACTGCCATTGTGTTATCTGACGAGCACAGTTGTAATCCCCCTCCATGAGATGACACCCCCCCCCACCCCCCTTCCCCACTTTCGCACAGGAAACTCTGCTTGCCTGGCCATGCCGTGCCAGACATGGGCTGGGAGAGAGAACGTCAAGGGTGTTGTGTCGGCTCTCGTTTAGACCACAGTGTGTTACAAACAAGGGGGATTTTAGCCCGATCCTCATCTGATTTACAGGTCGTCGGTAGGTAGGGTGTGTGTGTGTGTGTGTGTGTGTGCGCAGTTTGCACATCATAATCCTGTATTTGTGAGAGGGTCACAAACCTGCTGTTTAGACTATGGCCTGATACAGATCTGAGCTTTACCAGAGCTCTTCAGAATAACCATTAACATGCCATAAGTGGACAGGCTTTATGTCTAATGGTGCATTCTCACACGAGCGGGAATGCTGTCATGGGAAGGCGGAGGTGCCCGTAGCAAGCCATTCAAAAAAGGCTTCCCGCTCCGCTCCTACAGAAGCAGGACGGCAGACAGGAAAAACATAGAATGTCAAAATGTTTTGGCAGCAGATAGAGGGCGCTAAACCTAATTCTACAGTTTACACAGATTTGTGATGTGCACTGCTGGCACAAGGTGTGTGAAACATGAGGAGGTTAAAAGGCACAAAAAAACAACAATAAAAAAATTATTAATGAAGAAATAAGTACAGTAGTAGTAACATGCTTATTTAGACCAGCCAAAGAGGAATAAGCTATCTTCAACATCTCCACAGACAAAATGTACACTACGGCAGCAGCAGCAGGTAGATGTGGTATACATTTTAAAATATTTAACTAGTTAAAGGACGAACCAATTCAACGTTACCTGTTAAGTTCAAATCTAGTCTACAATAAATATACTTGCTTACTTATTGTCAAGAATAAATATTTTCCTTTCCCTCCATTGATTGCGTGTTATTTCATAGTGTTCATAGTGGCTGTGTGATCCTTTGTGCTGAACTATCAGAAGGCTATCGCTGCCTTTGGTTGTGAACAGTGACAAATAGGCTGCTGTTGTCCTGACGCAAATGTGCTTTTGTCATTTTTAAACTTTATTTCTCTCTCACATTGCTGAATATAGGCTACAGTTAAAGGTAGACAGCAATCTGTCTATTGGCAGTGGTATAGGATAATAGATGGAGATACATTTTGAGTGGATTTAGGGGAGGGGCATCAAGCTCTGACTTTGTGGGGAGGCCACTGCAAAGCCCGGGCCACTGCTGGCCTGTTAGAATTATTGTACTTACTGTAGCATTTAGTTTACAGCGCCATCCATCTGCTACCTGTGTTCAGATACATAGTAGAAAGAAAATGCATGTGGGCAAATAGCGCATAGTTGAAACAGCTGTAACGGAACAGTTGAAATACTAGATGCCCTTTTGTGTTAAGGTAACAACAGGAGAATCTAATCTGAAGCTGTCGTCCTTCATCTTCGCACTTCACTTCACCATGTAATTACACGAGATGTTGCATTAGCAAAGAAACCCATCATCTCTTTTCCTCCGCCAACCTTACTTACCATGTTAATGCTGGGTTAAGCCTATTTGCACAGTCTCTCACAGACATGGGGGGAGCTCAAACGGTGCTCTTCTCCCTCTGGGATGCCTGGTTTATATTGGCCGTGCATGAGGGGAAAGATGTGCCAACGGCATCGGTGAATGCACGCTCAACTGCCTCCAACACTGGCACTTCTTCCCTTGACCCCTGGATGTTTGTTGGTTTTACAGCTGGGTGACTCCTGTTTACGAGTGTCTGCCGAGATCATACTTTCTAATGTACACACTGATCTGCAGATCCAAAACGGAGGACCTCAAACATGCATTGAAATTCATGCATGTTTTTGCCGTTGACACACAAGAAATAGAGCTGCGTTCAGTGTTGACGTGGCCCTATTAATAATTAACTACGTTCTAAAACTCTGACATCTGTTGATTGGCCTTAAAACATTGGCGTTGCCCTTAAAACACGTCGTAGATCTACACATTTCCACCCCAACTTACTGTTAAGCACAACTGTTTAACAGTTAACAGTTGACAGCAGTTCTGTCTGAACCACTTTATAGTAATTTTCTAGAGTTTTAGTTTGGGCTTTTGTCTAAGGATGGGTGTTCACATCCTCTTAAAGGCCAGTAAAATGGTAAACAAAGCCAACCATGGCTGTGCAGAATGAGCAGAATAAATGTCCTTCATTCAACGTTCTTTAACAAATCCTCATTTCCATTGCAATTTTATTTTTATTTTTTGGTATCCATATTCTTCACATTCTATGCATGAGTCAATGTTCAATCGCAGTGCTGTTGTGGAGGGCCTTCTGTTACAACAATTCACTCCAACTTGGCCCGTATTGTTTTAGTCATTAACTCACGTGAACATACCATCTGCCTTCTGTTATTTGCCATCATGCCCATCGCTATCAAGTGTGTAGGGGTTTCCTAGACACTTTGCAGAGGAAAGACAAGCTCCCAGAGTGGTTGTGACAGACTAATTCAGAACAAATTTAAGTCTCTGTTACACGGAAATGATACTTCTCCATCTGGATTCCAATTCACTAAAAATGAAGATACACACTGCTTACATTCTCCATTCCTCCAATGTTTACTTGCCTCAAGACATTACAGCATTTCTTCTATACCAGCCAGGAACACCATCTGAATTTAATTAAAAATATCCCACAGATTGCATCCTGTCTCAAATGGACATAGCTTTTGAAGTCTAAGTTTGCTAATTAGTGTTTATTTCATTCCAGAATGTTTCCTTTGAGCAAAGTTTTTTTTTCCAGTAATTGAAACAGGTGAATAAAACAAGCTTACACTAAATAAAAAATATTGCTTTCATTTGATATTAGAAACAGTAATGTTCAAAGCAATAAATAACATATTGCCCCATCCTAAAAAGTATGCAGTATGTGCTTATTAAATTGCACACATTCTTATTAAGTTTTAGGCATAGCTGAAATCTATATGTGGAGTGACAATGCGACTAGCAGTGGATATATTTCTGTTATTTTAAACATTAATATAGCAGCAAACAACTATTTTCTAAGTAACATTATAGTGGGGTAATTGCTTCCTGAGCAGATAAGGGCATCACACTCTCTCTGTGTGTGCACGTTGTAATAGAAACTCCTTTGTTTTCATAGCCAGGCTGGCCGTGTGTGCATGTAAAGAACGTGTGTGCATGTGGCCCATGAAGCATTTGTTTTGGTCTGAGGTGCTGGGGTACTTATTGTGGCATCTAGTGACAGAAAGTAATTTACATATATGGCCACTTTAACCTATACCCTACTTGATCATGCACGAGAGAATGAGGAGTAAATAAACACCAGGTGACATTCATCTGATTAAACGTTAGCATCTTATAAGCACTGTAACTAAACGCTGGGCTGCAATCTCATGAAGACACCCAGTAAACAATCTTATCTTGCTGTGTCAGATATCTATTTGTCTTTGCCTTTTTAACCCTCGTTACTCTCCGAACCTTCAGCTCAGACTTCCACATTTTTGCAACTGACCCACTTTCCAGACAACACACTGGACTGACCATCCACTGACTGTCACCGTTCCTTTGAATCACTCTCTGTCCCCTTTGAGGTTACAGTGCATGTTTAATCATTCACTTCCTCCCATGCGACCCTTCTTGTCGCCCGATGAAGCATGCGACTTTTACCAGAATGGAAAAATGGAAAATACTTGGCCTCCCCCAATCATCTCTCTCTCTCTCTCTCTCTCTCTCTCACTCACTCACACATTCTCTCCTCTAACATCAGTAGGCTGAGTTAGTCAGTCTCTCTCTCTCTCTCTCTCTCTCACACATTCTCCTCTCTAATATCAGTAGGCTTAGTTAGTCAGTCTCTCTCTCTCTCTCTTACTCTCTCTCTCTCTCTCTCTCATTAACACATTCTCCTCTCTCACATCAGTAGGCTTAGTCTCTCTGTCTCTCTCTCTCTCGCTCACTCACTCCAGGACCCACCACTGCAGGTGGCACAGCCAGCCGTGACTCAGTCCAGGAAGGTCTCTGCCCTTCGCTATTGGCCTGCTGCACGTCTGTCTCAGTTTCCCCATCACACACACACACACACTCACCCACACACGCACACGCGTACACACACACACACACACACACACACACACACAGTAAATTAGCTCATCAGAAAATACGGCAGAGCCTCTCAATGATTGAGATTATAGATCTGTCTCTGGGATCAAATAGTCAGTGCATTAGGCTTTAATACAGTACAATAGTACTGTATTTAAATGCAAAGCATAGTCTGTTTTAAAAAAATAGAAAAGTTTACAGACAATACTCCCAAGCCGCATTCATTGGTTGTTCTTTATTAACCCCCCTGTTGTCCTCCGGGTCAAACTGACCCAACGCACTAAGGCGCAAAACCTAATTCTACAGCTTACACACACATATGATGTGCACTGCTGACACAACAAGGTGTGTGTTTAAAACCCGAGGACAAGAGGAGGGTTAAAAATGCACAAAAAAACAACACAAATACATAAGAAATATACACACAGCAATGACAATGAAGAAAACCACACAATCATACACAATCAGATGGTGCCATCTGGTGTCATAATACGATATATATATATATATATATATGGACAACAGGAGGGTTAAATGCAACACATTTCTTGATTCCTCACTCCTTCAAACTGAATATTTCTATTGGTTAACCGCCACCCTGTTGGTTCCCTCCAAAACATCCCCATAAACGTCACTTCCACCCGCAACAGAGAGTCCTAGGCACAAATCGAGGAGGGTACCTTTAACACCGATTTGCTCCCTACACCCCCAACATACCCCTCCACTGGTTCTCCATCCTCACCCCTATCCATCCAACTGTAGACGCAGTTTTTCCCCAGTTTATCTCCCGCTGTCCTCCAGCTACATGAATCATCACCCTACACAAGCCTATCTCTCACCTTACATTTACTGTCATTTAGCAGTATACTGTACTTGGTACTGTACCGTAGGTGAAACAGCAAAACCACAACATCATTATCATCATAATTAGCAGCAGCAAAGTATTCTTTAAGATTAAATGACATCAGCAGTCAATAAAGCCAGTTATCCTCAACACCTCCATCAGGCTTATATCCACTCCTATTTATCTCTCCTATTATCTGCTACCTTCTTCTCCCATCTCACTTCCTTACATGCTTATATTATCTCCTTCTTTTTTCCCCTTACAGTTAACTCCATTCATTATTGCCTCCCTGGGTTCCTATAACGGTGTGGGGACAACATCTGATTTCTCTAAGGAGGCTGTGTCAGCCGGCAGAGAGTGCCCATGCCCCCGACAGGGTTCACAAGTCTTTGCCTCTGCTTGGCTCTAGAATTATGCAGATCTTAATTGACCCTCCACGCACACGCACACGCACCTGGAGTTGACATGGCATGAAATAGAGGAAGTGCTCAATGTCGGGGAAAAAAGTTTTCTTGACAGAGAGAGCAATGGATAGAGAGAACGATGATTGGATGTGGTGAAGTGTATACCAAGGAAGCATAGAATAGGAAAGAGAGAGGATGTGCAGAGTAAAAGCAAGGTGCGCGTCTGAGTTAGTATTGGGTAAAGTACAGCAAAGCCACTGAAGGCAGGGGGAGAGAAGCAAACAAAATGAGACAAAGAAAGAGAGGAAGGGATGTGTTTTTGTTGTTGTTGTTTTTGCTGACACCCTGCATTACACTAAAGCATTTTTCTAATTTAATTTTTTTCACAGTAAAATCATAACCGCTGTTTTGGTCGTGTATTGCCTCTTAATAACCTTTATTCATCAAATCGTGTAAATCGGCCTAATAAACAAATCACAACAACGAAAATCCACAGGTAGTTTGGAACAAGGTGGTTAAAATAAAATGTGGTTTGAAATGATTTTGAAATATAGGCTAGACATTATGCGATTTACTTTCGCCTTTATTCGGTCAGATTGGTGAGAATAAAAAAATGCGCCCAAGCTGTTAAATAGGCGACTATTTGAGCCCATTCGCACACGCATTACACAATTTACGTTTCTTCACTAATGAGAGCCCGACCGGCCGGTTTTTATAATGGAGTTTTAAAGTATCGTACGTTATAAATAATAGGCCGAAGTAGACTATGAATAAACTACATAAAATATAAATAACTCGCTGGGAAATGTAAAATAGAAGAAAATACAACAGGCATTACCTGATAAATCCTCCTTGGAAAAAGAAGAAAGATAAGACATATAGAATCCTAATGACTTGTGGGAGCATTCTCTGGCTCAATCTCGCTCAGTCCTGTTGAATATAACTTATTTATCTCAGGAATCACCAAATCCACTGAGCGGCGTGTAAGACTGGGTAGGAAGAAGGCATCGTCTCGCTGAGTGATCCAGGCTTGTCTTTGGGGAAACTTCTTCTCCTCCCACTAAGTCCAAAAGCTAGACACAGTCCACAGTAGGCTATGTCTTCTCTCTTTGGGCGTGCGGACCTGCGTGATCCTGTGGTAGGAGTCGCGTTTCGACGGTTCGCGTAAAGGTGTGCGTTTGCTTTTGTTTGCTTTTCCCCTTCGTTTTTATGAAACATCGCGCTTCAAGAATTAAAAAAGGTGAACAGTTAAAGACACAGTAGCCTTGTTTTCATGCCTGTCAGATAATCGATGAGTAATTAGTTGCAAGTGGTGGTGCAATCTAGGAACTGCTAATGAGCTAATAATGTCACATAATGCGCAGAAAGGAGGCGACATTGGGTAGTCTCAATTACACTTATTTGACTTGGGCTGGGGATGGAGTGGGAGAAAGCATGTGATCCATAATTCATTAACTAATTCCAACAAACTGTAATTCATAATTGCCATAAAGACAATTAATTAAGACAATTGTGGCCATATCATAAAAGCTAGAATACATTGCCTAATAGTTTAACAGAATCATTAAAATAATAGACGGCTGACAATGAGAATTTAAAAATACACATTGGATCTAATCTAGAGGTCGTGTATTTGCTTTTATGTGTAATTTTTTTAGCCAATCTGCTGTCCAACAATGGGTCTGTAAATTAGAGACCAGGACCACAGAACAACATCCCACATCACTTGCTGGGTCTGACCATCAAATTGCTTCTTTTCCAACCAATTCATCTTTTCAAGCACACCTGTCCAGTAGACCAAATGCTTCCTCTATTGTTTTTATTTATTTGGGGCCAGAGAGTATGTGTGCGAGCAGGTGTAGGGCCACGGCAGATTAACCCTAACCAAATACAATCATCCCCCCTGTTCCTCCTTCAGTAAGCCTGTTAAAAGGTATCGTAAGAAATTCTGGAGAACGCTTGATGATATTTGAACTTGTGACGACTTAGCTGTGATGAGGTGAGTGCAATCGCAGAAAAGGAGGCACGGATAACTACAAAAGAGCCGTAGCGCTCGTAGCTTTATTAAGTGAATAAATGCGAACTCAGTCGCAGACGGCAGATAACACCAAACATGCACAGGACAATCACGGACACAGACAAGACGAACACGCAAACAGATATAGCCCAGATGGGCAACAGGTGACATCAATTACAC
>JAODUG010001670.1:0-11533 GCA_027564795.1 Aphredoderus sayanus | reverse complement strand
CACAAATCATACACAATCAGATGGCGCCGCCGTGTGGCTAAATACTATATTACGAGTACATTACGAGGGTTAAGAACCGTTATCAAACTAACCAGCTGCTTAGCAAAAATGTATTAGCAGAAGTACTTTGTAGTTTTGAAACCTGTTTGTCTACTTTGACAACTAATTAATCTCAAAAGTAAAGATAAATGTGAAGTAACACCTAGAAACGCATATCATACCCTTGTCAAAGCATTTAATGGAGTAATCAGCCAGGGCTACTAGGAACTCTGTGGTCCTGCGAAGGTTGAAAGCCAAAGCTGTACAGGCTTGTCCAGTCTTCTGCACCAGACAAAATCTGTTTCAGGAAAAAGAATCATAAGACTACATATATAACTGATTTATTGTATTCATTGTTATTCTCATAATCTGGTCCCTACATATGAAGTGTGGGTTGCTTACCGGTTTCTAGTAATATCAAAGATGTAGATGTTGCCATGGTGATCTCCAGCCAGGAAGGAATCTCCAGTGGTGTCAAAGGCCACATGGAGGAAACGCACTCTCTTGGCTTGACTGGCACTGCGGACCACAGTCACCAGGAGTCTGAAAATAACAAGCCATTGATATTATAGGAACAATACAATCCATTATATTATCTGTAAAACATTTAGCAAGGAGAAATTGAGTAATCATATTACGTGTTGTATATTTAAAATCTCTCATTTGGACTTTGGGGTTGGTTTAGTCTCTCAAATATGCCTGCCCCTTCTTTTTTGGATTTTAGTTTGATACATTTTCAAATGATCTGAGACTGTGCAGAACTGAGGTTCAACAAAAACAACTTCTATGGTACTGTACAGTAGTCATCAGCAACTGTTTACATAAGGTTCTTGCTAAAGCATCATACACGCACACACACACACACAATACAAACGTAACAGTACCCTTTGCATGTTGTTGGTTGTCGATGCCATATTTTCCCTTCCTGTTTATTTCCTATGTCCGTCACCTGCATTTCTAAAATGATTGTGGCAGCACTTCTTAAAATAGACCACACAAAAGATTCTACTTATGATTAGGAAATCTAGATGCTGTCTCTCATCCTAACGTACTGTTATCGTCCGGCGGGGAAAACAGCGCGAAATTTAAAACTAACATTTTCACAAGATAAAAAAACAAAACAAAAAGGGCGACAGACACTAACATAGATGCTAAAACATTTCGAATTGTTATACAAATGTATATGGACTGTATACTCTCTGTTTATAGATTAGAGATAATAATCAATTGTTTTTGAGGTAGTTCTTGTTGTTCCGTGTCGCCTGAAAAGTATGTCACGCAAATAAACAGAGAAATGCATTGTGGTAAATGTATTTCAAAATACTAATGAATCAGCGGGATCAAGTTATTATATTAGGTTGCCTTCTTTATTTTCGTGAGTGAGGTCTATGACATGACACAAACATACGTGAAAACATGTACAATTACAAGTAAGATCCAGTTCTTCTAAATCCAAATTCTAGTTTGTTGTCACGCCCTGATCTACATTGCTGGCTGCTTCTGTGTGGCTGATTACGGTGGTTGTGCAAATCTGACACATACGGCCAGCTACAGAAATATACATACATAATACATCCGGTTTCATATTGTGCCTTCACACTAAAAGCAATATTTTAAATAATAATATCAGAAATATATATTTCTGATATTATTTTGTTATTTGTTTAAATATATTTAAAGGATATAATTGATGCTATTCGTTTTCCTTTAAATTAAAAGCGCAGCTAAATTATCGTGTCATCAAACATATATATTACTTTTATTTTGTAATACATTTACAGGAAGTTTTTTATAGTATGGGTAGATGGTGAAATTGAAAACTAGCATTCTCCTGATTAGCCACGTCATGTAAACTTAGCAGTTTGGACACGTCTTTTTTGATACTGGACGGATACGGTTTTCACAATTTAGGTTTTTCTTTAGGGGGCCATCTATTTTTCTCGGATTTTGCTTGGCAGTGATCATATGGAAAGATGTCAGACATCGGGGACTGGTTTAAAAGCATCCCCTTCATCACCCGGTATTGGTTTGCTGGGTCGATTGCTGTTCCCTTAATTGGGAAACTAGGACTTATTAGTCCAATGTACCTCGTACTATGGCCGGAAAATTTCTTTAATAAATTTCAAGTAAGTTATAATTTTTTACGATAATTTATATCGATAGTAGTGAAAATTCCGATGGTTTTTAGGGTCGACTAGCAGGTGGCTAGCAGCGGCCTTTGCTGAAACCATACAGTAGTAGTAATGTAAAGCCAATGTCTGTAACATAAATGCTGTTGAATTGTGGAAAATATGTAATCTAATTTAAAAACGTGTACTAACGACCTAACAGTTACACTCAACTTGCGTGAAATACTGTTTATAAATGTAGGTATTTATGTTTCACATACTGTACAGGCAGCATGATGATTGTAGCACCCCATACAGTTGTGCCCACTTGTTTCCACCAGATGGTGACTTAACACCAAACGCATGAAAGAATATATGTTCACTAGGTGATTTCCAACTGCTGTTGTAACTGCACCTCGACAAATTGTTTTGTAATGTGAATGTTGACACCTAACCAAATCACTAAATTGGCAATTTCAAATTGTCCGGCTTAATCCCATTGACCAAACTATAAATGCATTTGGTTGTTACTTTCTGTTTATGTTACTCTTCATATGCAGTCCATGCATAGATTCAGAAATAACTGATCAATTAAATTATATTTTGCATTACAATATGCAATAGCATGTCGGCAGGAATTCCGTTTTTATTAAGATCAGGAGACAGTAACATCCACTTATTTCCTAGCAGGGTAACTGAAGGGTGTATATTTGTTCGTTTGTTTTTGAATACTATAACATGGTGCTATTTATAAAAACATATAATAATAATAATAATAATAATAATAAATGACCCTTGTTTGTTTCAGATTTGGCGGCCTATAACCTCAACGCTGTATTTCCCAGTAGGTCCTGGTACTGGTTTTCTGTACCTGGTCAACCTGTACTTTCTCTATCAGTACTCCAGTAGGTTAGAGACTGGTGAGTTTCTGTAGATAGCACATGCTTTAAAACAATAACGGCTAATTTCAATTGTCAGTGTTAACCTTTCTTACTTTTCCTTTGTTTTGTGTTCAGGAGCATTTGACGGCAGACCTGCAGACTATGTCTTCATGCTGCTCTTCAACTGGCTCTGCATTGTTGTATCCTCTTCAAGTTACTCTTGGCTCTGTCTGGTCACAAGACAAGCTTCACTGATCCCTTATGAAATTCTCAATTCTGCATTAGCAATTGCATATTATTATACACAGTGGGGAAAACTGGACTTAAAAAAAAAACAGGTTTTACAGATCATGTCCATTAATCCATATAATAGCAAAGGGCCTATTATGTATACTGTATTATACAGGTGGATTAAGTGGGACATGTGTCCATCTCTCCCCAGCCATTCTTTGATGCTTAGTTAATATTTTTACATTAAGCTATCCTGTGAATATTTATCTTTTACTATCTACTTGGTTGAAATCTCTTCTATCTATAACTTTTTATACCTTTCCCCTCCCCCTTTCCCCTTTTATATTATATGCCTCTGTCTCTTCTATAAATGTTTTTCTGACCCTTCTCATGAGGCTGCAGCTGTATGCCATTTTTAGGATGGATCAATGCCAGTGTTCCAGTGGCAAAACCCAAAAAAAACAACCCTGCAGAGCAAGCTAATCTAGGTCACATGCTACACCCGTAACACAAGCTACTGCGTTCATGTATTCATTTAGTGTGTATGCCCTGTCAATAGTTCAATTCTTAGCAATTAGATTTGTAAATGGGATGTGGTTTTGAAGATTTTAATGTTAGTTTATCAAATGACAAATCTATGACACAGTTTAGTAGTTACAGTGATGGGAGTTGACACTCAATACCATTCCCAATCTGTCAAATTAAAGCGCCCCTGCTCAACAGCACTTTGGCCATATGAGAAGGCTGGGCTTCGAACTGGCGACCTTCCAATTGCAGACATTTCTGATCTTCTGGGCCTTGCCATGGCTATCCCTGTTCTGTTATTGCACCCGGCCAAAATGGTGTCGTCCTTGACTCTAAAGCATTAGATAACTGGTCTGATGATGGATATGCAGGTAGGAAATCCATTCTCTCATTGGATTCCTTTTCTACTGTACACAGGACAATTTTTAAATGTGCCCTTTTATAATGACTCCCCAATAATAACTGATGGAATCACTGAAGTGTTAAGATATTTATACATTTGTGTTTTTCAGTTGCTGATGATCCCGTTGATCATGTCAGTACTGTACGTCTGGGCTCAACTAAACAAAGACATGATCGTATCCTTCTGGTTTGGAACACGATTCAAGGTACGCAAACCTTTTGCTAGGAGCCATGAAGTGTTGTAAAATAATATTATTATTATTATTATTATTGTATTTATGTATAATTATTTTAGTAGTTGGGGTGGCTAGTGAAGTTTCTGAATGAAGAATTTTCAACAAACCATTGACTGGATGAAACTGCTGTTTTTTTTTTGTCATTTGAGAGACACTAAAACATACTGTCTGTTATTTCCCTTTGCTCTCTTATAGGCATGTTATCTGCCTTGGGTCATTCTGGGCTTCAACTACATCATTGGAGGCTCGTAAGTCAACATTATATTGAACATATACTGTGTATTCAAATGTACAGATCCTGCACAAATAATGTAAGGGTTATTTATTTATTGTTACAACCCCTCATTTTCTTGTATTGTTCTCTGGAGATGTTGAATTCCATTTAAATCAATTTACTGTTGTGGGCTGTGTTTCTGTCCAGAGTGGTGAATGAGCTGATAGGGAACCTGGTTGGTCACCTGTACTTTTTCCTGATGTTTAAATACCCCATGGACCTAGGAGGTCGATCCTTCCTCTCCACACCAGAGTTCTTGTAAGTATCCCTGTGGTGTTGATCACCTGGCTATAACAGTCTCTTGGACAGAGACCTATTTTTCTCATTATGCTTATTGTAACCACTATTTTCCTCTCCAGATACCGGTTTCTCCCAAACAGGAGAGGAGGAGTGTCTGGATTCGGGGTTCCTCCCAGTAGGAGGCCAGCTCCCCAGGAGCAGGCAGGAGGCGCAGCAGCAGGAGGAGGAGGTGGCAGAGGAGGGCGTCACAACTGGGGCCAGGGCTTTCGTTTGGGGGATGACTGAGAGGAGGAAGGAGGAGAGGAGATTATGCTCCATTATGCGGCCACCACTAACGGGTGTGCAATTACTGTTCCAGATAAAATGCTTGCTTCACACTGTCACCCTAGCCTATAAATATGTTTTTACTGTTCTGAGGAGAGGGGAGCATTTGTGTCTAAGAATTTCAAGACTGTGCCGTCCAGGGAAATGCAAATCAATATAATCTGTTAGTTCAAAACAAAGAATCCCTGATATGCTTAAAATAAAACATTAATCTCAGGCCACGAAAGGAAGGGCAATTTGACAAAGCAAGCATTTTAACTGTGAATCCACTGCACACGCACCAGGACTTCGGCTATAAGCTCTACTCACTCAGTAGAGCTGGCTTCTACTATTACTACTGCAGGGTCTGTCCATGTGAAGCGGATGGGAGAAGAGCGATAATAAATGGATTTTAATACACTTCTCTGGCACCTTCTTCCCCTTGTTTGTCTCTTCCTCCTCCACGCCCCCTCATTGGACTGTCAAGACGAGAGGCTTTGCAGCTGCACAGCAGCATGTTGCTGAGTGTTCTTTGTCCCTGCGCTCTCCACATCTCCTCCATTCCTTTCCTCTCTGTGATGCCATATCAGATTACATTAAAATTACTCACTTGCTGGAAGTAGACTGTCAAAACAAGCCAGACAGCCCTGAACTCAATATAGGGGAGGAAGCATTGTTTTAGGCCTGCATTTGCATATCTTCTTTTTCAGCTTTCATGAAAACCTTCATAAATGTAGTTTTCATAATACTTATAGTCATTGTTTCTTTTGAAGGTATGGTAATCTGGGAGTGTCCTATTATGCTACTTTTCTAAATACAACATTTTAAAAACCCTGAAGTTCACATCTTTATTGGCAAGACAGATTTATTTAAAAAAAAATGTTTTTAGATACTTCAGATACAGACAAGCCCTAGTGATTGTATTGTATTGCTGGTGTTTATATAAATAATACTCTATTCATTGGGCCTATGTTCAGAATATACATTATATTTAAAATGTCACTTAATGGAAATCTTAAACTGCATTTGACTCTTCACCACGTAAATATGTTTAACATAAAATTCATGGACTCCATAATGGTATGAGTAATGGTATGAGTTGATACATTTTTCAAAATTTAGTAAATGAGCAGTGATGTCCTGTCATGAGGTTACATATACATGTGGACATATTTTTTACTTTGATTTGTCATTGCAATTTTGCTGTTCATATGAAATTAAATACTATATTTGTTCCTTAGTTATATAAAAAAGAGGCTCTTGGTATTGGAGATTTTTTGGGTGAATCAAATGGATTACAGTATGCTTTTTAAATTGGCTCTAAAATTATGAAACTGATATCATTTCATGAATTAATACTCCACTGTGCAAATTATTACAACATTTTGGATTAAATTAAGGAAGTACGTATATGCATTTAAAAATGTAAATGTAAGCTAATTGAGCTGTGCATTCTTTAGAAGGCCTACATTATTTTGTAATTCACTTGATTTCTAAAACAGGTAACAATTTGTACTTAACCCTCATGATGTACTCTGGGTCAAACTGACCCAAATCACTAGCTCTTTGTGGCAGACAGAAGGCGCTAAACCTAATTCTACAGCTTACACACATGATGTGCACTGCTGGCACAAGGTGTGCGTTTAAAACCAGAGACCAGGAGGGTTAAAAAGCACAAAAAACAACAAAAATACATAAAGAAATAATGAATAAAGAAATAAATCCATATTCTGTACATTTCATTTGAAAGAAAAGCTAATTTTCAGTTGGTTGTGTATTTATTGAGTTACAGCAGACATTATGTAGAAAACTGGGGGGGAAGCAAGCAGTATTCCACAGTAGCCAACCAAATCTACAGTATCTCAGATACTGTTTTCAACATAAACTAAAGTAGCAGCAACATACATTCAGCCAGCGTACAGCCATATAGTTCAAAACAGAGTTTGGGTCAATTCAAATAATTCAGGAAATAATCTAAAACAGAAAAAACATGTTCATAATTAACCTGCTATGAAATAAACATTCAAGACAATCGCATCTCATTGTTAAGTGCACATTTTGTCTTCTAGAAATTCCAATACTGAAAGCGCTTGTGATTTCCACAATAAAAAAAATCTGTCAAGTCACTTCACAGCTGTCTGCTGACAGCTAGGATTACATTATCAGACTGTACACGTCAATGCATTTTTAGTACAAAATAAGTTGCAATATCTGACATGTCTGGTTATTGTAAACCTCTGACTGATAATGTTGAAAGAAACCAATTAATTCTTTACCAATTTAAATCATTGTATGTAAATGAATTGAACCCAACACTGCTTTGACTAGACCTACATAAATAGAGAGGTGTGTTCACACAAGACAACTGAGAAAATGTACATTTGATTGTTTTGTTTTATAGCAAGCTCTATTTTATTTTACCATGCGCCATACATCTTCCTGTAGCAAACATACTCAAGAATGGTTAATGTTATATATATTTACCCTTTTTTCCAGTAGAGTGAGACTTTCACATTACCGCAGATACATATTTCAGATAACAAGTGAAAAGGCAGCATGGTGTAGGAGCACAAATGTGTTTTTCCTCTATATAACGCCTTATAAAACCCTATTGAATAACTGGTCCTGATGCAAGAACACAGTAGTCTATCAGAAACGTACACTATGAAGTACAGCACGAATTCATCTTCCCTGATGATTGACATCAATCCTTTCCTTTACTGCTACTTCACTTCCAGCTTCAGAAACTTTGAAAGGTCATATTATTTTAACAAGTCTAATGATAGCAGTGATGAGAGGGCCTGTTATGATAACATCCGTTACTAATGTAAGTGCTCCTCATGACTTATCTTGATCAGTAGTCAGATTTGTATTAAACAGGTTATACCAATCATCAAATTAACTCGCACAAAACATTCCTCGTTTTGGGGGCGTGTCAATAGCCTAAAAAATTGTAACAAAATTTACCCTTACAGCAAAACTATACAAAGCTTTATCGCAATACAGAAAAATATGTACAAGGGACCCTTGTTTGGGAAAAAAAAGAAAAAAGAAAAAAGTGTAGTAGTTGTAGTAGTATTAGTAAGAACAATGCATCAAGTCCAGCTTTGGCACTCTTCTGTCAGTCTCAGCACCACACATTAGTGGTCATCACCAGTGGAACTTGAGTCCCCAGTGCTGTTATGTCAGGCAGAAGGGATCATTGGTTCCAGATTTGGCCATCTTGAGATTTAGCAGCCAATGTTTCCCGCCATCTAAAACAGCATGAATTGAAAATAACAGCAAAAGTAAACCAATAAATAACTCAAAATATGTTATGGAATGCATTCATCACATACAGCAATGTATAGCACCGGCAGATGGAACATTATGATTAAAAGCAGACACTGCATGTTCCCTAAATGTCAGATCCCTGTGACAATAGCATTGTTTATCTCAAACTAAATTGTTCATTCAGGTTGTGGGGGCATCTAATGAAAACCCAATCAGAGCTAATTTCACACCAATAATTTCCTGTGTAGCAGCAGGTTGCAGCTGTGGCGTACTTCAAAGGCATAGTCAAGTTGATGTTGGTGTCCATTTTATTTCTAAATGTGGAAATAAAGCATTCAATTTGTTTATGGACTTCCAACCATGTACTGTGCATTAACTAGTACATTTTTTATTATTGCATATAGTACACTAACAGCAAATCTGCCACACATGCTGGGAAGATAAAACATTTTATGTTAATCAATAAACCATCCTGCAGTTACAAATGGAAATCCCCACATAAAACATCACATTTGAGAATGAAGTAAAAAACGAAGCCAATATATTCTCTTAACAAGGAAGTGGATATTAGGAAACACTGAAATACAGTCAATATTTACCCTCATGATGTCCTTTGGGTCAAAATTACCCAAATCAATAGCTCTTTGTAGCAGATAGAAGGCGCTAAACCTAATTCTACATCTTACACAGACGTAATGAGTGCACATCACGTCTGTAAGCTATAGAAAGGAGCTGGCACAACAAGGTGTGTGTTTGAAACCCGAGGGTTAAAAAGGCACACAAAAACAAACAAATACATAAAGAAATAATTTATAAAGAAATAAATGCACACAGCAATGACAATTAAAAAAAAAAAAAAAATCAGATGGCGCCCTCTGGTGGCATGTTTATATAATTAAAGGCATCACGAAGGTAAAGTATACATTATCCAATTACATATACAACAAGAATTCACATTCTGTTCCTTTAGATATTCATCCTTTTTCAGGGAACCTACCATCAGCCAGTAACCCTTCCAGGATGTTCCAAAGCCATTAGGTCTGGTTCTGATGCCAGCTTCTCTGCTCCTCTGTCCTCCTCACCCATTGCCACAGTGACTTTCAGCCACCTAACAGGAGACACGGTTTTGTTAAAACACTGACAAGTGACTTGGGAGTTGACAAGTGAACCATCTAGAAGAGCATATGGCTGATGTGTTTATTCAGTGGCAGAAAGAAAAAGTCAGCATATTTGAATGAGGAGCAAGGCAAGCAAAAACAATTAGAGATAGCCTTCGTTTCTGTTGATGATACCTCTACAGTAAACACAACTCTAACATATGAGGCACAAGATCTTTCTCCCCGTCTCTGAACATGCCTTTCTTTATCAGCAGCGTTGGGGCTGGTCTGATCCGGCCTGGTCTTGCTCAGATCTGTAACGCTGTTGCCGAGTCTGTTGGTAAACCACTGCACTATTTCCTGGTTGCACAACTTGGGGTGATCGGCAGCTGTTAGCCTCTCTCCAGCCACCTCCCCTGGGACTGTAGAAGGGAAGAACATATAAACAAGTCCTTAAAACACAGCAAGCAGATATGCACCAGTGTTCAGTTAACACTGGTTTTCAATGTGTCCTGACAATTTAATCAAATATACATACATTTTGTCATTTTACTAATTGGTATTAAAACTACGATACTATAGATAATTACACTATATTATTGTTCCTTGTACCTGATTTGGTACTCGCATAACCTACTTTTCTGTGTCTTTGTGTCCGGTTGAATGTTCAACTTCCCATTCAGCTCCTGGCCTGTTTTCTGGTGGCTCTTGTTCCTTAAGTCCTCCATCCAGTCCAGGGTCTCCCCAGACTTCAACGCTGACCGGTGGTCTTTGAACCAGCGCACAATGTCGGTACGTCCCAGGCCTGTTTGCACCTCTAGCGTGCTGTACTCCTCAGGAGATGGCCACTGTGTTCGACAGAACACCTGTCGGGAATGATTTTAAATATAAAAAGACATGTTTTGGAAAACTGGGGATACATTTCGATATACTGTAAACCCCCCGGTAGGTGTTGGGAGTTCCTTTAGCTGAGCTCTTGAGTCCTGTTTGACTTAGATTAGAGCTAAGCTGAAAACGTAATGTCAATCAGGCAAACAACAACTGACAAGGGTCGGATGACGGGAGGAGGCTGCAAACCAACCCCAACCCTAGAGAAGACAAGTGAATCACCACCATCAAATACACTCAAAACACCTGTGCCGGTGTTTAGCAACACACTACATTAAATAATAATAATACTGTCCATCGTCAAGCGCGTGTTTAGCCACTTGTGTTTTCCTACCAAACTGAAATCTCACTCAATTCAAGAACGTGAAGCGACACCAGAAACAACGTAAGGTGTTTCCCTCCACAACTGAGAAGCTTTAGGCTTGCACTTCCCGTCCCATTCAAGCAGTGCGTCCTAACACCAGCCGGCCTCACCTCTCTGAGCAGGCCGAGGGAGCGGACGGCCACGGGAGCTGGGCTGGTGGAGGCAGACAGCACAGGCGGGCGCGGAGAGGAGGAGGTGAGGACCGGAGGCGAGGCGGAGGAGGAGAGGACGGGCGGATGAGGGGAGGAGGCGGCGAGGATGGGAGGAGAGGAGGGGTAGGAGGACGAGGTGGTGGAGAGGAGGGGCGTTGTGCCATCCTTATCGTGGTGGCAGGCTCCGTTCAGCAGGCCTCCCGCCGGCCGCTCCCCTCGCTCCTCGCTGCCCCGGGAGGCCATGGAGAGACGCACCTGCTCCATGTTGTCCCGGAGGCCCCGGCGCTCCGAGAACCAGCAGTCCACCTCTGTCTTGGAAAGCCTGGTGTCCTTAGCCAGCTGGTCTGCAGGAGGAAGAGTTTGCATTACAGCATCATGTGCACATTGTTCTATGGTGTTACCTTCCTTTTGTTTTCTTATACATTATTAACCCTCGTGATGTTCTCCGGGTCACAATGACCCAAATCACTAGCTCTTTGTGGCAGATAGAAGGCGCTAAACCTAATTCTACAGCTTACAC
>JAODUG010001659.1:0-11533 GCA_027564795.1 Aphredoderus sayanus | reverse complement strand
GAGAGAGAGAGAGAGAGAGAGAGAGAGAGAGAGAGAGAGATAAATGGGGTGGAAAAAGGGAAAATGATGTTCATAGACGTTTGCAGGATAACATTTCCAACATACTTTAACTGTATTTCAGTGAGGGCATTGTGAAAGAGAAAATATCCTTTAAATTGTTGCTCATAAAAGAAACCGACATGGTGACAGGGCAAAATGAACCTTCTCCTATATAGTCAATATTTCCGTTACCACATTTCTCACACCTGGCTTCTGAGTTCTCACCTTCACACAGAGCTGAAATGTACTGCTGCATTATAGTTACAACAGGATCAGTCTATGTCTCTAGTAGTCTGCCAGTCTGTTGGCAACCCTGTCTGTCTGCCTGGCTGTTTGTCTGCCTGCCTGTGTGGCAGGCTGTCTGTCTGTATGTATGTGTGCAAGCCTATTTCCAAACCTGTCTGTCTGTCTATCTATCTATCTATCTATCTATCTATCTCTCTGTCTGTCTGTCTGTCTGTCTGTCTGTCTGTCTGTCTGTCTGTCTGTCTGTCTGTCTGTCTGCCTGCCTGCCTGCCTGCCTGCCAGTGTAGCAATTGTCCTCTATACCAACCTGTTTCCAGCTGTAGTTAATGTTTGAACTGGTCCCTTGAGACCTCATTTGGAGTTTGTGGAGGGGCAGCAGCCTAGAGGACAATAGGCTCTCAAATGGTGTGTTGCTTCTTTAGTGCGTAATGGCAACATCCTGCTATTGCTGGCTGTCCCCCGGACAAGCCAGATGACAGATGCACAAACAAACAAAACAAGCAATCAAACAATCACTGCACGTGTGCATTTGCATAATGTTTATTTTCATGGTTAATTTAATTGTTTCATTTTTTGTTGTATTTTTTATTGCTATGCCTAATGCTATTGTTCAGGCTATGGCCTGTGTGTTTGCTGCTAAAGCCTTGATATGCTTTTAGTCTTTGATATTTTACCGGAGAGTTTCAGCAGCTTGAACTTTTGCTCCAGGCCGCATTCCCTGGTCAGAAACATCGTGGAGACATAACAGTGAAAAGAGAGGATATCAATGCAGTTATTATTTATAAGACCAATTCAATGTTGAAATGCATGAATGTATAGCAGGTTGTGCATGCTTAGACTTGTTTTTTAGTACACTTAACTGTGGTAAGAAGAACCAAACATACGAATTCACTCAGACATGATATAGGATTTAATGATAGATAATGGGTTTATATATTGATGCAATTTGAACTTACGTTGCTTTAAAAGGGTCTTGACAGATAACACCATGACTCCTCTCATCAATCATTTTGATTACTGAATAAATGATAAAAGAGGTGAAGGTGAGGGTTATGCCAATATTAATGGCCTTAAATTAATAGGTTGTTGAGTAATACGTATGTTCGTCAGAGACAAGTCATAAGGAGGATCAATAAGTTACATTTGTGGTCTACCATCCAGTTTTCTCAGCTTGATGCAATGCAATGTGAACCAAGAGGTTTAAGTTGAACCAAAATTGGGGCAGGAAATATCTTTCCCATGCAGATTAATTAATAACATCAATCATTGTTAAGGGGAGAGTGCAGAATTATGTTGCAACCCTGCAGATAAAAGCAATTTTACAGATTTATGAGTTCATCAGTTGAAAACTCAATAGTAGGTTTGTGTAGCTCGTGGTGCAATGTGCCCGGCAGTATCCCATAATGATCTGATGATATTCCATAAAGGCTCATTAGAGTACTGGTAATGCACACTCTCTGGTTCCTGCTTAGCTGAATGTCTCCCACTCAACTGTAGCAGCTGGGGCAAAGAGACCACTAACCTGGGCTTTGCAGCATTCTGTAACCACCCGGCCACAACTAAAGCGATTACAGCAGCCAGGATGTGGTGCAGATGGTGGTTTGTAGGAGATACGGCCCAGCGATCCATCAATACACATTTTACACACCTTACCAGAAATATGACACACTGTCCCCCCTGGGCCACCGTGGTTGGGCAATAATGATCCTAACGCTGAGTGCCCTGAGGGGTTAGAGATAGCGCGGCTGTCATCAGGGATTTGGGTATGTCAGACATTGGCAAAAGCCGGCCTGCTTCAGATAATGAAGGGGTGGAGAGCAGGAGATGTAGATAGTGGTGAGAGACTCCAGCCAGCTGGGCACAGGGGGGAAATAACAACTTAGCAGCACTGCCTGCACCAGGCTACCTATGTTATATAATGACAAGCTTCAGGATGAGCTACCCCGCGTGTATATGGGACTGTGTGCTCGCGGGAACACATGTACTGTACTACATGTTTGCCTTTTTTTCCTCTTTTTTTTTTTTTTTTGGTCCTAACCTGAGTTATGTGGTATTTTATAGAGGTCCCCTATGTTCTGCCCTCCGTCCCTATGCTCATCTCCAGCCTTCCTCTCCTCCCACACCCCCATGTGTCTCTGATCCAGCTGAGCCCTCTGCCCCAGCCCCTAAAACCCTGAAGCTCCCTCTGCTCCTCTGCCTCACTCTATTTATGTCTCATTCCCTCCTTGACATGTTAGACAGCACGCACACATACGGTACATTGACACCATATATACCTTGTGATGATCATAATGTGCCCAGGACATATTTTGCCAAACATAGACTCATCGACCAGGACGGATATATTAATTTACTGTCATGTTAAATTAAATAGACTACTGAATGTTTTGGCCATATGGCAACACACACACACACACACACACACATACACACACAAACAGATGCACACACATAAAAATGTGCACTCTATTTTCTCAAACTGTTGCAGTGGGCCTAATGGCTTCAATACCAGGAGGTAAACAGTCGAGAGGAAAAAAATCCATATTAAAGGAATGAATCAAATCATACCCTTGAGACCTACAGGCAACATTTAGCCAGTGCAGTACTCTTACTTCTTTCCTACTAGACCAGAGAGAGGCAGTCCTTACAGCAATTCATAAGAAGGGATTGCATGAATTCACGTGTATGTACTCGCGCATACACACTCAAACACTAAACCCATGCCGTCAAGTAAGCTGAGTTGCTTTGTGTGATGTTTAGTCACAATTAAGCATGATAATAAACACAGTTTGCATTGCTTAACTCCCACTCGCAGGTGTAAATGCACGAGGCAGACAGGAGTCTCTTGTATACCCAGGAGACTTGGGGCAGGGAGGTAGCTTATTAACTTTATACAAATATTTGCTCACTATGCTATCGGAGAATAATGAATTACATCACATGGAAGACCTTGCAAATACGTACGCGGAGAGAAACGATTAATTAATAATGAGTTATGCTATCCCCTTAGCATGAGAGCAGGCAGAGACAGTGAGACAAAGAGACAAATAGACAAAGAAAGGGAAGGGAGAGAGAGAGAGAGAGAGCAGGATTTTGAAGTGGTGGAATTGCAGTAGAAAGAGTGCTTCAGAAAGGAGCCTGCACACTCATCCATGTTTCAAATGTCATCACTCCGTCTCTATGAACTCGTTCTCTCTCTTCTATCTTTCCCTGTCCTGCCTCATCCGTGTACCTGTTTGTTTCCCTTTCCATCTTTAAATGTTCTACCTCCCTACTTTACCTGGCTACTCTACCTCATTTTAGCACGCTGCTTTCATCCGTATGCTATTGGGGATGTCACCCATGTTGACCCAAGACATGGTGAAATCCCTACATTGCAGTTTAGTGACAAAGCATTAAAGCTGCAAAGCCAGGTAAATCATCATTGCAAAAGGTACAGTATGGAAAGACAGAAGAGAAAACATCGGAATGAAAGCAACAAACACACGTGTTTTAAACTATGTTGACCTTACAGTATGTATACTCTGAAATACACATAAGACAGAGACAGGTATGCACAGTCTGTATATCTCAATAATGGTTATCTCTTCCTTTTTTCTTTTTTGTCATTTATCATTGGGATTTGTCATCAGCCTTATCTCCACCAGCCCCCAGACCCCTTATGTAACACCCCAAGCTGTTGTAAAAATGAATCCAACAAGCTACTGTTTTATCAGTGCCTCCTCTGGCTCCCCATCCGATTGTATTTTTAGCTGCTAAACGCAGTGTTCCTCATCTCCTGCTAACTGTTCCCCTGCACAGGGATACAAAATACCCCTCCATGACTTTAGCACACCTGAAGCTCAGAGCACACTTTGAAGCACAAGCAGTCATCACCGTTTTGTAGCAACAGATAAAAACTCTTATTCAGTTTTCAGTCATCAACATCTGCACGTGTAGAGACACAAACAGAGCAAGAACGTTTTGTGTTTTGTTGACGTTTGTTTGGAATAATATTGGACATTTTGAGAATCTCATTATCTTATCATGTTTTGGTCAAAAGTTACATTAATATGATTCCTTTTCTTTAGTGGGCATTAAAATAGGCTGTCAGACAATATGCTATTATGTATCATCTTGACTGTCAAAAGTCTGTCTTAATGTTATTGATACTTCGTTTGAGCCCGTCAAAAGCGATTAGACATCTGTGTGGATTGAAGAGACGAGCGCTGTCTGTCTCTCCTCTGTTATGGTTTGTTATGAAACGTTGACTCAAGGAGGGAAGACACAAATAGCTTCCTTCCAGGGTGAGAAATGAGAGCTGTGTTGGAGAGAGTGCAGCTGCCGGCCCTCTCAGCCAGCAACACCACACCACGGGCAGAGAAAAAGAGGTTAGGACAGGAGGAGGAGAGAGAAAAAGAGGCTGGAGACGGATCAGGATATATCGGCAGATAAGAAGGCCTTATCCTCCCATTACATTATGCACAATCTCTGCCAGCTACAGGTGAACCATGCCTGCTCCGTAGACACTTTTCCGCTCTTGTGCATATCTTATTGTCTCTCTCTCCATATGTCTCTCTCTCTCTCAGGATGGATGAGTTTAATACTGAGGCCGTAATAGGGACGGGAAGATTCCTCACCGAGACGCATTCCTCTTCTGTCTTCCTGACTCACGGAATAAAAATCAAGTGCCCTCCACTTCCTACCTTCTTCGGCCCATCAGCATACCCCTTAGCTTTCTCCTTATTTTACTCCTGCCCTCTTGCTCTGTCTCGCTGAGACGTCTTGCGGAGACATCAACATGAACCCAGCCGTCCTTGATAAACAAATGGACAGCTAACAGTTGGGATACTAGCAGCCCATGTGCAGGCACATGCAGGCGAACACGACGGCACACTGTTAACCGTGTGCTGACAGAGCTCAGCACGAGTGCAGAAGTGCAACAGCATGTCTGTTGTGTTTACACACACACATGCATACACACCAGATTTCACGCTGGGTTATGGAAAATCCTACCACACCCCCCAAGAATAATCACAGGTGTGCTTGAAATAGCGCCGGGACTCTTGAGGCATTGCGTGAGACATTCGCTGTTAAGAGTCTACCTCAGCAAAGTGAGAGCTAAAGAAAACCACAGAAGAGGGGCAAATAAGGCCGAATAGGAGAAAAGCTGTAGTGTGTTCTGCCTTTACTCTGACCTGGTTCCAGCTAATCCGCTCACTTTAGGCGATGAACATTACCTCCACACCATATTTTTAGAGGCTTTATGTGTGTGTGTGTGTGTGTGTGTGTGTGTGTGTGTGTGTGGGCGTGTTCATATAGGCGGGTTTTGATGAGTGTGTGCCCGTGATGTAGTTACAGGGGCGAGTGATTTGATGGTGCATGGTAGACACTCAACACAGCCTCCACCAGGCCGTGTGCCCGGTAACAGCGGTGAAACGTCAACATTTTATTCAGCGGCAGTTGCTCAGGTCATCACTGCACCAATTTCGGTTTACAGTTAAAGGGGAAATCTGACATTTAGTCCCACTGTGCATATAGCACTGGTGTTGGGTATAGAACAGTGTGAGACTATTAGAGTCGGGGGTGGGGGTTGGAATAGAGAGGAGATCCAGAAAACTCAGCTGTGAGGTTGTCTGAATTTCAAACAGCAGACGGGCTGTGAACACTTTACGTTGGCAAGCCACTGCTGAAGTGTCATTGAGCAATACCCTGGATGAGGGAGCTGATATCTATGGGGAACAGATAACCCCCCTGCATATTTTCACAATATTATTATTTATGCTGTCCTTCAAGATAGTGGCCATGATACAGTATGTTCCTGCATATGTCTCACTTATGTCTCCAACTGAATCCTGATATGGTACAATGGTCAGTCCTACTGATGTGTACCTCCTCCCTCTCCACAGGTATACTGGATGAAACACTGTGTGAGTTGTGTACCCACACACTGTTTAAAAATAGATAAGGGCTTGTCAGTCCTACACAGCAGAGTCCTCCGTCAGTTATACAGTCCTATGACTCTTATCAAAAACTTCAATCACAACTCCTCTGTCCATTTTCATCCGCTTATCTTCTCTTCTCCTTTCTCCTCTTCTCGCCTCACTCCAAGGAAGGGATTTGGTCGGTAGAAATCTCCCATCACGCTGCATACTGCACCAAATCACTTCTCGGGGCACCAACACAGTCCTGACTTTCTCACACAGTTATTGCAACTTTTTTATGTCGCCCTTGTGGCCTTTCCATCAGTCCCTCGCCATTGTCATTTGTCTCTCTCTGTCTTAACCCTTGTTTCTCCTCTGACTGCCACTATGCTGTTCTCATTTTGCAGGTTGTGGTGCTAGCTGTTATCTTCACTCCCTGTTCTAGATATTATAGCCTTTGGTCTGGCTCACGCTCTCTTTCCTGAGGCAAGAGCGCTGAGGAAGATCAGTTAAACCAGGAAGAACCCTCATTACCAAAGCGTAACTTGCTTACACATTACACTGGTATATAGTCTATAGGTGCCACACTGGTAACGATATGAACAGTGTAATTGGTTACTGGGTCGCGCCAACCCATGGGTGCCATGAACTGAATTGAGCTCAACTTGCAAGGGGATTATGGTTGCCTAAGGGCAAAGAAGGGTGTTACTCTGCCATGCTAGGCCACTTTTATTGGAGCGAGTGGTGCAGTAACTGTGTGAGCTGCACATATGGTCAGTTTAGGGTTTGGATGATTTATTAAATTATGACACCAATAAAGATTCTTTGCTGGGATTATGATTTAAATTGTTTAGTAAAGCCTGTCTAATAGCTAGAGTGCTTCCTGAGTGTGCCTGTGTCTGTATGTGTGTGTGGATTGTTGACACGACTTATTGTGTATTAACAATCTGCCTTTCCTACTACAATGAGATCCTTCCATTTTATCAGCATTGTTAATCGAGGCCAGGTGCCTGCCTGTGTGTTCCACCCTGCCTCCGAGGCTCGGATCCAGAGAATTACAGATTACAGAGAACAAGAGAACTGCATCAAGGCGTGAGGCATCGCTCAAATCTCTTATAATGCTTTTACATGCTTTGCACTGTCAAAATGCCAGCCTGATGCTGCTCACTTTCCTCTCATTTTCTTGTTCTCCTTTCTCTACTCATTGTTGCGACAGTCTTAACTTCAAGGCATTTAACACTTGGAATGCAATGCAGGCGGAGACATCTGAAGTGTAGTCCAATTTGAAGGCCTTGTTAATATTTCATAGAGCTCTGACTAGTTGCTCTATACTCTGATTCGCTACATGACAATACCCTGGAGTGTTATGGTGCCCAGCTGTAGCTTCTGGCTTATTACATTTGAATCTACAAAGCTTACATTATTGCAAGAACATCTAGGTAGCGTGCTTATTGTCAGTAGGACATTACTGTTAGATGCAATTGTGGTTTTCAACCTAATTAGAAACCAATGAGGTATATGAAGTGATCAAGGCAAAGAGTTGTTTGAGATGCCTTAGTAAAAAGAAGATTTTGTTCTTTCTCACCTGCTGTAGCCTAGTTTCTAATGTCCTCAACGTGAACAGTTAAGCAGCTCTTTTATATATATATATATATAATAATTCCCTAAACAATACATCCAAAATGTATTTAATCCTCTGGTGTCTCTTCCCATTTCTTAGTGATGGACAGAGGGTTTGCAAAGTGAAATAATACTCTAAGAGCTGTCCAGGGTGCTTAAAGATACATGCTTTGGCAGGGAGCTATACAATTTCAGTCTCAGTGGAATTGCATTTGTACAGTCTAGCTGCTCCCCATCCATGGACCTATTCCCATAGTTATGCCTCTAAGAATAGATCGGTGTCCTTGAGAATTTGGTGTGCAACAAATATAAGGTATGTTGCCCCAGCTTCTGGGGGCATGGTAGGTTTGTTGTGTATAGACTTGGTGAGTTAAAACCTGAATTCCTGCCATTGTTGTACTGACTGCAGCATCGAACAAGGATTTTTTACTGTAACATAGCAATGCAGCTTAGCCAGGAGGATTTGACCATTTTTATTGTTGTCTTGGAACATGAACCTTTGATTGGTCCAGTGCGCTTTTCCAACCTGTATGCGTAACCTGGCTTAACGTCCTCTTGTTGTTCAATAAGTAAAATGGTTCTGGCTCTGGGAATAAAATCTAAAACAACACAGGCGAAGCATGGCTATGATGTTTCAGCCTTTGTTTGCAAACTGAAGGTTCTGCAGCAACATGCTTCCACAAACCATTTGCAATTATAAGCAGAGACTCCCCACCCCCTCAACCATGAGCTGTGATTTTCAAAGTCAGTGGCACAATATTAGGATATGTTTCTGTTATAGTGTCACTGGATGCATACTGGAAATACTGCAACATATTATACGCATGAAACATTTCATGTCTGTTTCCCTGTCATTGCTGTATGTTTTCCATATTGTCTTTTCTTCTTTATGAAATGCTCCCTCATTCTGTCTCTTTCTCTCTCACGCACACACACAGACACACACACATTTGCTCTTCTTCTCCCAGGAGTAAAACTGACCTTATTCACATAAGGCTTGCGTCTTTCTTCTCTCTCTCTTTGTCTCTCTCCTTCTGTCATTCTGCCCAACACACACACACACACGCACACACGCACACACACGCACACACACATACACACCCACTCTCTTACAGTAGCATTGTAAGAGAGAAGAAAGACAAGTGCTCTATTGCATGATTAATCATATAGCTCTAAGATAAAACAAGTTAAACAATGGATAGCGTATAGTGATTGCTTGGGTCATACTGAAGTAACCACTGGAGTAAAAGGAAAGGCTCACCATATCCCCCTAGCTGGGCACCGGCCTGGACACAACCTACAGGGTGCTTCCATGTAGGATGCCTTCAGTGTGTTCCTGCATTAACCTGGCCCGCCTCATAGCCGCACGATTATTGAGGCCACGTCCCCAGGATGCCACGGGAGGGAGGGGGGAGGGGGCAAGGACGGCGACAAGGACCAGCTGAAAGGGATGACGGAAGAGGTGCGACAGGTGGGAGGAAGCTGGAGGCACCCCCCCATGCTAGGGGCCACCAACGCCACATGCACATGCCCAGTCTGCTGTCAAACCTGTGGTGCTCACGTCGGGACTCAGTAGAGGTCGTCATCAGATCGGATGGCCTAATAACAACTTGTGCTCAATGCATTGGTAATGTGCCAGTGCCTGTGTGTGTGTGTTTGTGTGTGTGCGTGTGTGCGTGTGTGCGCGCGTGTGTGCGTGTGTCCCTTCTGCCACACTGTGAACATTTTCCCTCTTAAATAAAAGAGGTTTTGCACGGCGAGTCAGATCAAGCCGGACGTGCCCGGGGGTTGGTCTGCAGGTGTGACGTTATGCCTCGCGTGTGCGTACGTGTATGTCTGTGAATGTGCGTGAGTGCGTGTGTGTGTGTGTGTGTGTGTGTCTGTATATCATTTGGAGAGGCTGTCCGTGTCGTGTGTCTGAAGGCCTTGTTTGGACACAAAAGCAGTGAATTAATGCAGTCGTGATGGGCATACAGACCCAAAAACAGATTCTGATAAATAAGGTTTTTGACATTCATTTATTCCTCTAAACAATAACAGTGTACAATAAATGTGCTTTTGTGTGCGTGTGTGTGTGTGAATTCCGAAAAAAGTACAATAATTAGGTTGAGAGCACCAAGTGATTGTATGAGAGTAAGTATTCCTCATATCAGTCTGCTTAAAGGAAAGAACTGACAACTTCATATGCCCCTTCTGACACACACATACATACTGTACACACACGCACAACAATTTATAGGTGGCACAGACATCTCTCAAGGTTCTGTGTTTCTGCTGGTAAATTATTTATGTACTTCAAAGATATTCATGCATATCTTGATACATCTGCAGTCCATGGAATGTTGGCAATACTTTCTTGTTGTACTGTCATTTCCCCATAGAGATGTCATTTCTTACAAGGTACAGTATATTGCCGGGGATAGAAAAGTTGCATGTACAGACACATCTCACAAATACTTGAATTCTCAGATAGTTTTATATAACGTCATGTGTTTGCAGCTGATCAGGTGGTGGTCTCAGCGTAGAACAAATCAGTGGATCGTGAGAATGCACTGACCTGGCTGCATCTATAAAACCATGCATAATCCAGCTATTTCTAATTAACATGTCTCTTATCCTGGGTCATTTAATTTGTCAAGACGTGATAGGTGAAGAAAACCATTATAAACCCACAAAATTACCCATTATTGTTATTATTATTATTATTATTATTATTATTATTATTATTATTATTGTCATTGTCATTATTATTATTCTTTAACTTAGTGATTGTTCTTTCACCTTTGCCCTCAAATGACCTTGCTAAATCTAAAATCCACCCCCATCCTCAAAGGGAAATGGGTAAAACAGTAACAATGGCATTAGATTATAAAAACAGGAAATTCATTCAAAATTGCTATGATACAGCCAATGGTAAAGCTATCTAATGATTGACATTGTATAATTGAATATGAATGGTGTGGGCTAAAACACTAAATACAATGGTTTTGGTGTCTTATGTCCACATAATTCCACAGCAAGTTTGTATTATTTTTGGTACATCACTTTCCCATGATGGCACCTGCAGCTTTAGGGATCGTATCACTCTGCATGCAAAATCTAAAGGAGGTAATAACTAGGTCAGCCTCATTTGCAGAGATGTATGCTAACAGAAAAGGGCCGAGAGCATTAAAGAAGTCTTTGTTAAGTTGTTTGTTTTTCAAATACCATAATGTGCTGCATAATGAACAGCAGAAAAATGTCATAGACACCGTTCTGGAATGGAAGGGTAGGATAAACTCTGCAGAGAGAGAAATACAGACTGCTTGGTTGCTTCATCAATATTCTTTTACGATGGTTTCTGACAAAGACCTGCAGTGCTTCTGGAGGGATATACTCTCTAATACTGTAAATGCACCTGTGTTCTTTATGCAATAGATTTATATAATGTTGTGTTTATTTTGTCTGCCTTTTTCCTCAACTGCTGGCAATCTCTCATGTGGCCGATTGATTTTATGTTCTGTTCATCTCAGCTTGGGATGGAAGTCTCTCTGCTTTGTGCTCATCCCACTCAGTCTGTGTGTGTGTGTGTGTGTGTGTGTGTGTGTGTGTGTGTGTGTGAGTGACTGTCTAAATTCGTGACTAAATATGTGCTGATGATTTACACACACACGGATGCACACATGCACACACACACACACACACACACACACACACACACATACACGGGCATATATACACACACA
>JAODUG010001648.1:0-11533 GCA_027564795.1 Aphredoderus sayanus | reverse complement strand
GTTTAGCGCCTTCTATCTGCCACAAGAGCTAGTGATTTGGGTCATTCTGACCCGGAGTACATTACGAGGGTTAATGATGACATAAATATCACATAAATATTGCTGGCTCCAGGCCAGGTTTGAATGACGTTCTTACAGTTCATCAACACTTATTGAGCATAAGGCCATTCTGTTGACTTTCCCAGCACAAACATAACTTTAGACTGATTTAAGTTAGAAAAAATAAAATTACATTTGAAATATATTAATCAAACCTGACATCAAACAGCGTGACTTCAATTAATTTTGTCATGAAATGACGTTTTACTGAGCCATACATATTCCAGCCCCAAGGTCTGCAGCAACAACTAAAGGTACTGAAGGTAAAGAAACTATCTTTATGTTAGGCTATATAAAGATCTGGCTATGTGGCCCAGACTTTAGCTGAGCATCAATGGAAAAAGTGCAAACTGGAAATGTACAGTCGTCCAACTTGGCAAAATGCCACAAACCATAATAAGCAAGTTTATATATAAAATTTAAAATAAAAGCGACCACGGTCCAGGTATGGTTTGTTGAACATAAGCAGTTACTGTCTATGAAGGAGTCCTACTTATTCGTGTGAATGTGGGGAATGCATAGGGGATTGTTTTAGGAGAATATCGTCACGTTCCCCAGTTGGGGACCAACATCCTGACGCGTCTCTCCGCATCTCCCCCGGTGTCTCCTCCCCTGCCGGACCGCGCTATGTCTCAGGGTTGGGCGTGGCCAGCAGGGGCACGTTGTCCCTCCTCCGCCTGGCCAGAGGGGGGCGCCGGTACAGCTCGCCGTCGCCCAGCGTCTGGGGCAGCGGCTTCCTCTTGCTCTCGGGCAGCAGGAGGATAGACAGCACGGCCAGCAGGGCCAGCGAGGAGTAGACCACGTGGTGCAGGAAGTAGCCGTAGTGGTTCCTCAGGTCCATGAGCGGCGAGCTGAGGCGGCCCACGCAGCCCAAAGCCATCACCGCCCCCACACCCATCCCCCTGGTGGAACACCGCAGAACTTCAGGACAGCATTGGTTTGACTCACATGTTTATGTCAGTGGTTGTCAAAGCAGGGGTGTCACAAGATGATTTTGAGATGATAAAAAAATGTGTATACATGCTATACAATACTATACTATATTATATTACTTATTTATTATTCATTGCTATTTTAGTTGCATTTTCTCATTAAATTAAAATTAAATTAGAAGTTTGAAAATAAATGTTTTAAGTTGTGTTTTGAAGGCATTTTCTATATTTCCAAGGAATGTTGACAGTTGTTTAAATGTGTACTGTTGTGGTGCTTTCATTGAATGTACAGTAACTAGTCAATGCAAGTTTAATGAATGGAGATGTTATTCTATTCCTTAGATAATACTCTCAGTTATAAGTAATGGAGGTCTGTGGAATCCTTCCCTCCTCCTGAATTTTGCATGTTGACCTAATTCCTTTCTTCTAAAAGGGTATGTGAGGATTGACCTCAGATTTCTAAGAAAGCTAAATCATATTCACATCCTATTAATTACCTAAAACGTTTTACAGAATCACAGTGCGAGAAGAGCATTTTTAGCCAGCTCCCACCAATCAGGAGAATGCTTGTGTGCTCACCTGATGACAGTGGGCATGATCTCAGCTGTGAAGAAAATGCAGAGCGAAGCGGTTGCCTGGGAGGAGAACAGACCCAGCACAGAGAAGACCATGATGGCCGCCTCGCTCAGATCTGAGAGGAGGAGAAGGAGCAGTCAGCCTTTGGCGCTCTGTTATTACTGAGAAGTCTTTCAATTTCAGTTAAACCTACTAGCTTTAACCCTCGTGATGTCCTTAATTTTATTGTATTATGCCACCAGAGGGCGCCATCTGATTGTGTATGATTTTGTGTGTTTTTTAATTGCTGTGTGTATTTATTTCTTTATTCATTCTTTCTTTATGTATTCGTTTATTTGTGCCTTTTAACCCTCCTGTTGTCCTTGGGTTTCAAACTCACACCTTGTTGTGCCAGCATTGCAGATCATACTGTATGTGTGTGTACGCTGTTGAATTAGGTTTAGCGCCTTCTAGCTGCCACAAAGAGCTAGTGATTTGGGTCATTTTGACCCGAAGGACATCATGAAGGTTAATATCCTCAGACACCCAAAATATTGTAGTAACAATATGAACTGCCATTTGCTATACCCTAAATGATCACTTTTTAAGATTTAAGTTAATTGGAAAGGTATAAATCCTTTGGAGCATGATTAAAGCTCTCCACCTGACACAGCTTTAAAGTGCCACCGCAGTGTCCTACATACTCCAGTGGTATACCTTCATCTGGCCACAAGGTGGAGTCTGAGACCAAGTAATAATAACATGCATTGTGATTTTGTGTGTGTGCGTGTGTGTGTGTGTGTGTGTGTTGGGGGAGGGGGCGGGGCCGAGGCCCGGGGCAAGCACCCAAAATCATAAGCAGAAATTAAGAAATTGTGCCTTCAATAGTATGTGTACGCTGTAATGCATCAAACAATTGAAACATAATACGTGCTTTACAAGCTTATAACTCACAGCGCTTTCACAGTAGATGGATAACAGGCAACAATGAGAAACAATGTGAAAAACAAATTCACCTTGTTAGCACATATTATGAAAAGCCTTCCTTGACTCTTGACAGCTACTTGGAAAGATTGAGGAAACAAATTATTGCCCTGCCTGCCAAGCGCTTGCTTCATTAACACAGATGACCTAATGGTAACTGGCACCTCCATGCTTACACGTATTGAGTCCCAGGAGAATCAAGGATGACAGCCCCGTCATCGTCATCGCTAGGAGCAGGATGCCACGGCGACCACACCTGTCCACGGTTGCCCACAACAACAGCCAGGCACCGCCCCCTGCGCAAACAGACAGCAGGTACGTCCAGTAGAAGCTTTGGTTTGCATCAGGGGGTTTGCCCTCAATGGCACCACGGAAGGGGCTGTAGCAGTGACTAATGCCATGGGAGATGAACCTATGGGAGAGAGGGAAAAGGAAAAGTCATGACGCAGGATAAAAAACAAAATGACCGAAAAACATTAGAGAGGCATTGTGTACTTCCAGAAGGTAACATTATGTAAGGTTGTAAAAGAATATTTATGCAGTTAAATGTGAAACCAAACTGAACAATATTATTTCAGGTAAATTCTGGTGTATATGGCCATGTAATTATACTTGGATATGTATCCTAGTCCAAATGTTTTGACATCTGAACATGTTATCATATCAAAATAGCAATGCATTTGGCAAAAAAAAAACATTTTCCACAGTCAACCGCAGACTTTTGCAGTGTAACCAGAGTCCCTATATGTAATAGAGAAGCTCACTGGTTCTCTAGTTCAAGCAGTGTGGTGGGTGGGGCCAGCTGAGACCAGTGGCTATGTGTAATAACTGCAACCCGTTATCCCTAGCTATTTCTGTACATTATGCACAAGGCAAAGTGCCTGTCCACCCACTGGTATTTTCAGCTGTGTTGTAGCAACAGCAGGTCCAGTGCGGTGAAGCTTTGCTACTGAGATCAGAAGTTTATATGAAATGTTTGTTGTATTACTAACTGGGGGGGGGTTGTGTTGCTAAATAAGAATAAATGCGTGGAGCGACTCACGAGGTGAAGCCGAGGACACACAGGTTCTTCCAGATGTTCTTGCTGTGGAAGAGCTCAGGGAAGGAGAGGTGGGGGCGAGAGGAAGGAGTCGGCTCTGAGTCCAGCTCTGTGTTACCCAACACATCACAAGTCCTTAGGACAACTTCACATCTTTTGTTATTTAACCCTTCCAGCAACACACACACACACACACACACCTGTGAAGCTCTCGTCATCCCTCACGTCCCTGTTGGAATGTCTTCGCTCTCCAAAGGAGTTCATGTCTCCTGATCTCTCTGCCAGAAGGAGCCAGCGAGGAGACTCCGGGAACACTCCTGGGATCCTACAGGGACAAAAGCACCAAGCCTCAATTATCCTACACCTTGTTCCAATGGTTTTCACATCTAAAAGAACAGCTACTGTCTAAACAAGTACAGATACACACGGGAATGGGTGTATAATATTCTGTCAATCCATTCTTTCCCAATAAGATCAAGAAATCAGGGTCACACTGTGATACAAACTGTGATAAAAAGCAGGAAAGAAGGCACTCACACAAACAAACTAGACTTAATACAGCCTGGCATGAGCTTAAGAGGGTTCAAAGTGATGAGGGGACCAGAATCAATACAACCCAACAGCCTGTCAGTTTGCATCCAGGCACTTTAATCAAATGACTATCGGATTCCCTCATTCTCTCCTTACACTGCAGTCCCCTCCCCCCATGTAACACACAGACAAACACAAGCAAAAAAACATGCACACACACGCACACACACACACACACACACATTTATCTGACAGATCTTGTCCTACCCGAAGCTGAGGAAGAGCGTGAGCGGGGCGGAGCCAGCCCCCAGAAGTCCCCTCCAGGATTGGCAGCCCAGTGCCACGGGCAACAGCAGCAGCTCTCCAGCAACGGTGGTCAGGCCAGCCAGCATAGTGGCCACCAGCCTCAGAGAAGGCTCGCACAGCTCCAGGCCTAAGATAAACACACAGGCACACACACACGCATGTATTTAATTCAATTAAATATTTAATTTGAACCCTCATGTTGTCCTTATTATATCTTATTGTGCCACAAGATGGCGCCACCTGATTGTGCAGATCTATTATTGTCATTGCTGTGTGTATTTATTTATTTATGAGTTATTTATTTATGTATTTGTTTTTTCGTGCCTTATAACCCTCCGGTTGTCCTCGGGTTTCAAACACACACCTTGCTGTGCCAGCAGTGGACACCATATGTGTGTGTAAGCTGTAGAATTAGGTTTAGCGCCTTCTATCTGCCACAAAGAGCTAACAGGAGGGTTAAGAGTAGTTAAAAAAAAAAAAAATAAAATGGCCTATTGATTTAGTTTATTGTGAGGAAAAGTGAAAGAGAAGTAAAATACATTTTGGAAGAATATCAGAGCAGCCACCCCTTAAGCCCCCCCACCCCCAATCCCTTCTGAGGATGGAGACTCACGGGCGATGTAGAGGGTGAGGTAGACCCCTGCACTGGCCGCTGCCAAGCCGAAGCGCATGACGATGAAGACGGCGGGGTAAGGAGAGACACACACCAGGACGCCGAACACCACGGACAGCGTTAGCGAGGTCAACAGGGCCTTGGACCTGCCCAGCCTGGAGAGAAATACAGAACACAGCTGTGTATGCTGCCAGGCCTACTGAATTAGTGGAACACCTCAGTAGAACCAGAAAACAAAAACATACTGTATGTTCCATCAATACAGCAGTACATCTCTGTTGACTGAATGAGGAAACAGATTTACTGAGGTGTAACTGTACAGAGATGTAAAGATGTGAGCCTTTCTTAAAGGTTAAATTGATTCACAATTGATGAAGGAGGGTATGTTCAATTGATCAGCAGCTGAATGAAGGTTTGTTTGCATAGCAGGCTTTAGTGCTGTTATGCACTATGTTGATTGCATTCCAGCACCACAGTAACCAATTATCAGAACATCGTACCTTCAGTATCCAACCTAGTAGGGTGTGTGTTTTTATTTAATTTTTTATACCGGTCGGCAGTATATCCCAGGGCGAGGCAGCCAGTCAGGACCCCCAGGATAAAGCAGGCCTCCTCCACAGGAACCAGCCAGTACTGAGCACAGACCAGGTCCCACTTGACAGCGTGCGAAGAAGAGAGACATTGTCCAAGAGTCAGTATTTTGTTTTTCCTACTGTAGTTTACCCTTTGAGTTTAACCAGCCACACACAGTTTAGAACAACTTCTCATTCTCAGTCACATATTGTTTTAGCGGTGAGCTGTTCTGACCTCAAGCCTACGTTTTGACGTATATTAACCTCGCTGTCTGCTAAAAGCGAGGTGATTTCCATAACCTGGAGGCAAAGATAGCAACACTGCTGAGCCTGGGTGGATATTCAGGCCCAAGGCTTATAGGAACAATGTCTTGTGTAACTGGAAAATATAATATAATATAATCCTGCCTGCCACAAATTTTCCATAATTTGTTTGGTGTATGCTTGACAATGGATGGCGTTTTGGCCAATAGCACTCACATCAGTTCAGGTGATGCAGATAACAACACAAACAAGCTAATAAACTCCCAGAACTGGTTTTGTGAGTCACACTTAAACTAATCTGGCCACAAATAGTTTGAATATCAACGGTGCCCGTTTTACAAGAGGAGCTGAACTGCAGATCAGACTAACCTGTTTTTCAACATAATTTTCTGCTTGACTTGCTTGTTTGTGTTCTAAACAAGAGCTGGGGACGTTTCTAAATAGCATTTAACCCTCATAATGTACTCAGAAATCTCGTATTTGGCCACACGGCGGTGTCATCTGATGTGTGTATGATTTGTGTTTTTCAATTGTCATTGCTGTGTGTATTTATTTATTTATGTATTTATGTTGTTGTTTTGTGCCTTTTAACCATCCTGTTGTCCTCGGCTTTAAAACTCACACCTTGTTGTGCCAGCAGTGCACATCATATGTTTGTGTAAGCTGTAGAATTAGGTTTAGCGCCTTCTATCTGCCACAAAGTGATAGTCATTTGGGTCATTTTGAGGACATTACGGGGGCTATAGGAGATTTCTCTATGATTACTAACCTTAGGCACAGACAGGAAAAGTGGAACACAAATAATCATTGTGAATCGGCTATATGTCAGTGGGCTGGTAAGTGAATGTAGTGGTAGAGACACACTATTGATCTGGGGTAGCAGCCACACTGGTAAGTGAACATACTGCTTCCTGTATGACCTGACTGCGAGCTTAGCAAAGCAGTAGTCGAGGAATGGATCTTTATGCACGCCTCACTCTGAATGGAATCTGTGGCAGGCAGAGGAAGTTGTGGCCAAAGAGCTTTCCTCTGCAGTGTTTATGTTTTAGCAGCGGTTCAGTGGATTGCCATAGTGCCAGAGTAGTGCCATAGCACTACTCTGGATAGAAAGAGTGGCTGTTAAGAGTGAAGTTATACAGACAGGCAGACAAACAGGCAGACAGCATACATTGAAGGTCAACTCTGACTAGAAGACTGGGTGGGGCTGGCCAGGCTCCTGCTTTAGACATTAGTCATAACATTTTAATGGTCTTCCGAGCGTAATTACATCTAAAAATAGACTTTTGTCCCCACAAGACATAATTTGAAGGCGTTTTGACCGCTCAGCCTCCCATTCTATGCATGCAACAACTAACAGCCCCCATAGCCTTGAAACAGACCATGAAAGTGGGGAATGGGGGCGGGAACAGCACTTGATATGGGCACTTAAATCAATGTGGGAATGCTGACATTAACTGCACCTTTGAAGCAGACATTAGTGAATCAGACGGCAATCTATGACGTCACGGAGAAACCATGAGAACAAGAGGCAAACAATGCTGACAGGCTAAACAGACTCCCTGGAAAGGAGAGCAGTTGTACTGCAAGTTAAGCTAATTACACAGCTGATGCCACCTTATCAGACCACCTGCCCATAGTTAGTATAATGTGTTAAAGATCTCACACACACACACCACAATATGTTTTTCCCATGTGTATTTGGTATTGCAGGAAACAAAATACCATCTATTGGTACCCTCAGACAGCCAACCACAATACTTATTCTCCAAGTGTCTCCAAAGTACTGCAAAAGAGCATAGTAGAACAGTAGAAGACTAGTATAGTATATACTCAGAGAAACCCTTCTAATACACAATAAGGATTTGCTGTGTTCTAATGCCTCAATGCTTAACTCTCATGATGTCCTTCGGGTGAAAATGACCCAAATCACTAGCTCTTTGTGGCAGATAGAAGGCGCTAAACCTAATTCTACAGATTACACACATATGATGTGCACTGCTGGCACAACAAGGTGTGAGTTTGAAACCTGAGGACAACAGGAGGGTTAAAAGGTACAACAACAAAAAAACTGAAATACATAAAGAAATCATTAATAAATATAAATACACACAGCAATGACAATTAAAAAACACACAAAATCATACACAATCAGATGGCGCCCTCTGGTGGCATAATTAGATAAACTAAGGACATCACAAGGGTTAAAAGGTGGAATCAGCGATTGATAATTCAATTCAAATTCAGAGAATATCTCCTCATGGTGCGCTAGCTGTCCGTTCTGTGTGCGTGCTATTGTTACTACACAGTCCTAAATGACACACAAGCAGTGCGGTGCCCACCGCACCACTCAAGACTATCCTCCCAGCCTTGGTAATGCATGTCTAATTTGTTCTCTTTCTCCTGCATCTCTGAATCCTCCTTTAGTGTTTATGTAACCAGGAGGAATTCCTCCACACCTGAGTCGAAACCGGTTCCCCGGCGGGTGAGTCAGACACTTCGCTAGAACGTCCTTGAGGTGTCGGAGAGTGAGGTCTAACTGCACAGCGCTAACCAGCTGGCCACCGTTACATATACACAGGCAGCCTTTTCAACAGAAAGCCCCCAAGCCCACATGACCAAGGGGATACGGCATCTATGCGACTGTTCTTTACCTCAGTCACAATGTTGTGGCTCAGGCCTTCTGTGACCGTGTAGTCCCAGCCCGCCTGGCAGTCCACTACAGCCGAGCGACTCCCGTTGACGTACTGCCTGCACTGGGATGTGTGGCCCCTGTCCCCGGGCTTGTCGCCCTTCTCCCAGGGCAGCGAGCTGTTCAGCTCCTGGGGGCTCAGGTGGCCGGCCAGGCGACAGTGGTGGGGTGGGGACAGCGTGAGCAGGGAGTCGGAGGAGAGCAGGAAGGCCAGGAAGAGGTTGGGCAGGATAGACAGGGCGATGAGCACCCGCTGCTTCCGCCGGCCCAGGGCCAGCACCATCACCTCGCCCGTGGGGGGCAGCGAGGGCGGGAGGGGGAGTGAGCAGGCGGAGGAGGTGGGAGGTGGTGACGAGGGCGCCGGGGAGGAAGGGAGGGACGGCGGGGGGGCGGGGCAAGGTGGCGGGGAGACCAGAGGGGGGGAGTCCGGCGACGTCATCGTCGAGGAGGTGGGAGGGTGGCGGGTGGAGAGGGAGAGTCTGTGGAGACACAATGACACATAACTTCACAGATTGTGATATACAGTAGTTTGTCACACTTGAGTTGGACTCATCCCAGTGGATGGTTATGTTGGCACCATGTGACTCAATCACGTGTCATTTGTGTCATTTGAAAATATGATAGCCATTTCTACACCTTTTGATGTCCTTCGGGTCAAAATGACCCAAATCACTAGTCTGGCATCAACATTAGTCAATAAGAAATGTTATCTTAGTGGCTAGTCCGTGCATTGGTCATATTGTTAGGGGTGATTGATGTAGAGGGTAACAATTAGTGTCAGTGTCCATGCTATTAACCCTCCCGCTGTCCTCGGGTTTCAAACGCACTACCTTGTTGTGCCAGCAGATGGCCCCAACCGCGGCACGTGATATGTCCGTGCTGGGGTTGGCGACTTCTGTTGGCACAACAAGGTAGTGCATTTGGTCATTTTGACCCCGAGGACAGCGGGAGGGTTAGGCTAATTGTTTTAGCAGGGTTTAGCTAAAGGAAGTCTCTTCAAATTGTGCCTAGAGATATGGTGAATCTGCACTGCGCTCTACCTGCGCAATGTAGCGCAGATGTTGTTATAGAATGGATAGTCTATCCCTGGAACTCGTCTGTGTGCTTTGTTGTGGCCGTCAGTGGTGTTGAGCTCATGTGTTCTGATCATCATCTATTGAAATGATTGGGGGGGAAATACCACTGTTCATAGTATACTGAATAGCTGTTATAGCAGGAAATTGTTTTTAAAATGTAAAAAGATGTCTGGGCGAGGACCCCCAGACCCCGCCGACACTCCCCCCTTCCCCGTCCACCCAATATTTCTGCCAGCCCACCTTGAGCCACTTGACATTTCTTAGCTATAAAAACTTAGCTATAATAGATGTTCAACATGAACATACTGTAGCTCTATTACTAGGTTAGATCATGGCAACTGATGTTTCACAGCGAAGCTATAGACTTCTGTCAGATTGCAACCTACACTTAGTTTATAGATAATGTTGTGCTTCGCATAACAGGCCCATGACACCATATTGTGTGTGTTACATGGTGCTCCGACCTAATCTCATGCAGCTAGTGTGTTGGAGTAAGTGCACACTTCACAGGGCCAGGAAGTCCGAAAGGAATGTCACAGTTACATAAGAGATTTCACACGTGAGGACGAAGTACGTGAAGGGAATAGTTGCTGGCCGCCCTTGTTTATATCGAAACAGCGTGAGCCTAACTAAATAATGTGGAAACATAAGATGGACCAGGAATAATGTGGTGTCGTATTTGGCTACTGACAGCTGCGCACCAGAGCACCTGCCCCCCCTCACACGTTTAGCTTGAAAAAGAACGCTCTATGGCATCAAGATAGTCACTTACCCCTTTAATTTCAGTGTTTGTAATGACTTCCTGTCGCCAATTGTCTACTCCGCAAATCCAAAACGCCGCGGATTAATGAAAAATGACAGAGCGGAGTTCAGAATTCAGCTTGATTTCACCGCATTCCCATCAGGGTCGGCTATTCTTCTATGCGTCTCTTTTCCTGTCGGCTTTGTCTGTTGTTCCACTCAGAAGTGACATTGTGTGCCGGGGAACCTGCCAAACACCAGTGATGCCTTGGATACACACACCAAGGGCAGGGACTCGTGAACAGACATCACATGGACCACTTTTAGGTGAGATGCGTAGGCTTCAAAATATTAACGCTCCAAGACTTCTACAGTACTGTTACGGTACAGTACAGTAGCCTACCGTACTGTAGTCTACCGTCGCAGATTTATAACGTTTTTGCCTGGTCCAATTTTACGATACACAAACGGAATAAACGATGCATAATTGTTTCCGACATCATCTTAAAGGCATAGGCGTCGCCGTCGTCAGTATATGTAGGTTATCCACTCGTGGACAACGATATGGTGGGAAGCTGCATCGTTAAAAGCCAGCCATTCATGAGGTGACTGCTACAGTATCCGACTCGTGAAAAATCGTCTAAAATCGTCTCGAGACGTCCCCTTGTTGCACGACAGGACCGCGCATTCATCTCTCGTCCGCCTGGCGGCGCCATAACTCATGGCAGAACATTTCGTGTTCTCGAAATTAGACGAGTGGAGAGGCTGACGATTTGCATGATGATTGTCACCAGGTTTTGACAGTTCACGGCAGGAATGGCCTGTGTATGGCAGCAGAGATGATAGGCCATAGTCGATTACTTTGTAATTTGCCAGCCCTCTTAAAATTGTTACTTAGTCCAAGTATAATTTGGTTTAGTTCAGGCCAAGTCATGCTGTGTATAGGCTAATTAATATTTGCCCATGGGCCACAATAGGTTTTCTGTTGATATTGGAAAGGCTATAACAAGCCTGCTGCGCCAAAACGATTTTAAGAAGTCAATTAAATTAAAGAAATATATATATATATATATATATACACACACACACACACACACACACACACACACACACACACACACACACACACACA
>JAODUG010001616.1:0-11535 GCA_027564795.1 Aphredoderus sayanus | reverse complement strand
CACACACACACACACACACATACTGTACACACACACACATATGTAATCTTCATGTACAGTATGTAATGTCTGTTTTTCTAATTGTAAAATACAGTAGCTCTAAATAATGTAAAATGAAAATCTCTTGTCATCAGTTAATTTCATCCTGTGTTATGGCAGGTAAATTGATGGCTAACATCACTGCATTATTTGTAATGTACATTACCCCTAAATAAAATGTGTATATTCTGGTCATATGTGGTTATTTGACATGTCACATGGTCTTGTATTTGACATCCGTCAGTACTGGCCGTACAAAAGAAGAGCTGGCACTCAAACTGTCATGTCTTTTCTCTGTTTTTAGGTACAGGATGTACATGTGTCTCCACTGTTTCTTGTCATCATGCCAAAACATAACATCCCAAGGGACTTGAACAAGTTGCTGGCAGAACAAATTACGTCTATTTCACTGTTGTGACATCTGAGGAGAGAAACAGACAGAGACAAATCGAAGTCAAGCCACTGACCTCTTGTTCCCACCCATGTGGTCGCTCAACCAGAACTATGACAGCTGACTTTTAATAAGATGCCTCTTGTAAACGTGACTGTATCTGTCCTGTATGTCTAGGATAGATTTTGAGCTACTGTACATCACAGTTCAACTTTTTCAGAATTGATGGATACAGTTATTCAACCAGCGAAAGATGTGTTCTGAGATCTTCCTTCTTGTAAAATACCTCAAAAACTAATTCAAGTTTTACACCATAAATGTATTGTATGACCAGTTTGTTTTAAAAGACAAAGGATTGCAGGAGAAGTTGACTGTCTGACTGATGTCTGTGGGACATCATTCCTTACTAAACATATTGTTCATTATTGTTTTTATCTTTATTGCCGTCTTGCTAAACCATATGTTTAATTCCTGCAGGGTTACATTTTACTGTGGGTAAAGATGTTGAATGCTTTGCTGTCATTGTGAGTGTGAACAAAGTCAAACAAATTGAGGACATACAGTGTACATTCCTGCATAAAGTTTTACAGGGAACTAATAAAACTCAGGTATGTCTTGTCTGGTCTTTGCTCTCCTCCTTACTGTATACTATAGGCCTATACAGAAGAAATGTGGTGGCAGTTATTAAGTACAGTGTCAGTTTGAATAATGTATCACTATGCCCACTTCTTTCAGAAGCAATACATTATTAAATGTTATTTTGCTTGAACTCAGCATGTTCTTTAATAGTACTAACTGCTGTCATATCAAAATTGACACCATCCCAAAATATGTTTCATTTGTGCCTCATGCTGCATGCATAAATAATGAAAAGACCACAACAAACAGAAGATACAAAGATGACAGAGATGTTAATAATGTTTTCTTTTTTCCCCCGCAATACTATCTGCATAGAAATAGTCCTAGTGCTGAGGGAGGCAGTGGGACATTTGTGTTTAATCTTTCTTAGTAAAAATCTGCAGGTACAAGCCAAAGGAAGGAGAGGAGGACTGGAGAGCAATATTTTAAGTAATACATTATTTGAATCTGCTTTGATAAGTGCAAGGCTTATTTGTTTCCTTTGGTGTGACTTTTTTTTTGTACATCCAGGTTTTCTAGGATTAATAAAATGTGCAGTACAATAAAACACATCAAGAATAAGTAAACTACTCTAAGCAAAGATTCTCAGAGCTAAATGTTAACGTGATTTAAATAATTTCTGCTGGAGTTATTTTTGAGGAAAATTTAATCTATGGTATTAGCTGTAATCAAGAATCAGTTATGCTCCTTGTTTTGTGTTAACTGACTTAAAAGAAAGATACACTTCTGATTAAATGTAAGCTCCGATGAGTATTGTAAAAATCATGTAGCGTATTGAAGGCTTAATAGAAATATAAACACTGTTTATTTTCTATGTGATAGTTGACCCAGAAGGATAGTTGAGAAGCCCTGTGTTTTTCTGTGTTGTAGAGATCTGACAAGTTTAAGTGAATGATTATCTAAGGTGCATTTCTATAATCCAGTATGGTCAGCTTTGTCTTGCTGAGGAGGGGAAAGTGCCATCTGTTTGTGACCCTGCTGTGTAAGCACCTTGTCCACCTGTATATTGGTGAACTATATACTATAAGCCATTTCAGCAAAAGCCCTGCATCACATCAAGGTGAGGTAAATCACTGCCTGTCTCATCCCCAATTCCTTCAACAGAAAGTAAAGGTCAAAGGTCACAGCCATCTTCATTGTAAAAGCTGATTGAATCAAATATTCATGACTGTTTTCCAGGCAGCCTAACCCAAACATGTTTATTTATTTTAGAGTGCATTGTGGATGGGGCGAGAGATGTCATACAGATCGCCCCTGAATCCATTGCAGCACCCGGGGGAATATAGGAAGGGGATGACACACCAAAGTAAGGTTTCACCCGAAGGTCGTTTATTAGCAGGTATGCCTGGGGTGTGTTCTGGCTCGGGTTCCAGTCGTCCTGCTCGGGGCTCCGTCCCACGGCACTCCTGGGTCAGGGTCCGCACTCGAGGAAAGAACACACAATCTTCGTTACTTGTTTGTTTGCTCTGCTCTCGCTCCTACCGCTACTGATTACTGAGAGAGTAGCCTACTTCCTCCACGCTTGCTCTCTCCATTGTTCAAGCCAGGAGGGAGGAAAATAGCGTCCTTCCCAGAGCCTGCCTCTCTGGCGCTGTGTCCTTCCTCTCGGGGGTACCCCCCGGGTACCACACCATACAGAGACATTTGAAATGTTAATGCATTATATTATTCACTTTTCATACAGGGATGAAAGGAGATATATTCTTGTTGACGTAAGACCTGTTTCAGGCATTACTTTTCCAACTGGGATAAATAAATTACTGCATATGTGTTATACAGTATATAAATATATATATCGTGATGTACTCAGAAAGCTCGTATTTGGCCACACGGCGGCGCCATCTGATTTTGTATTATTTGTGTGTTTTTCAATTGGCATTGCTGTGTGTATTTATTTATTAATTGTTTCTTTATGTGTTTGTGTTGTTTTTACATGCCTTTTAACCCTCCTGTCCTCGGGTTTCAAAGTCACACCTTGTTGTGTCAGCAGTGCACATCATATGTGTATGTAAACTATAGAATTAGGTTTAGTGCCTTTTATCTACTACAAAGAGCTAGTGATTTGGGTCATTTTGACCCGAAGGACAACACAAGAGTTAAACTATATTCTGATTGCTCAGTTGTTAACCGAGGCTTCCCACTCCTTTTTCAATGCTAGTTAGATCTCGTTCACACTGTGAAGCGATGGAGTAAGCTAGAAAATATTGTTTTATGCGATCTTCGGTTTCTTGGTAATCTGCAATTTCTTGCATGGAATAGGCTATCAGAAGAAACTAATTTTGTGTGCCCATTTTGATCCTGTAAGCAAAGCCACAAATGCTGATGCTAGTCTGAAGGCTAGTTTTACAGTTGTCAGATGTGAACCAATGTGAACCGATATCAACAATGTTTATAGTGTATTTCTGACCAATTTGATGTTTAACACAAAAAATTTAACTTCCCTTCGAAAATGGATAGGATAAGGATATTTGTACAGTAAGTAACCCCAAACTGTTTAATGATTGTGTACATTCAGGTGGCAGGAGGGTCAGGAGCTCTTACACCAAAATAAAATGACTGTTGGCATTGTCACCCACAAGGGTATAATAATACCAGACACAAATGAAAAAGTGTCATTTAAATTGAAAGATAAAGAGCACTTGGCATTGTACAAATCATTTTATCATGCTAAATGATTGCTTTTCCCTGTCTGTGCCATCTGAAGCAGGACCACTTGTAGATAATAAGTCCTGCCAATGTCAAAGCTTGCCTAATGACCCAGGAACGTATTTCAACTGCAGGAAATAAAAATGTTCCATGCATAGGTTCAGAAGTGGAGAGGGACCAGGGCCAGTTCTCTTTCAACCCAACAGCTCTTCATAGAACCTTTCCCTTTCTCAGCACCATCACACCACAGGCATATGCAACGCATAGCTAAGAGTAAGAACCATAGCGTTCCTAAACCCTGCAGGCAAGCTAAAACATTCCTCGGTGCGACAGAGTTTCAAAAATACTCTCAAGGAAACGATGCTTTTGTTGACTTATTCATGAATGCTGGGAAGAGAAATTGGCACCAGATATGGATAGCTAGCTTTGCGCTTTCGAAAATAGCCAGCAGGAATATTCTCTCCGTACTAAGCAGGTGGAACACAGTTTGGTGGTGGTGGTGGTGGTGGTGTGGGGGGAAGGGGCAGAGATTGAGGGGGGATTCACTTTATTTTTTTTCTCCCAATGATTCATGATTGGCTATGGTTCATATTTGCATGTCCGTTTAATAGTTTCATAGAATTATGTCTGCTTTTCCATTTGGTCAATTATAATAACAACAATTGCCATACCTATATTGAACAGGGGGATGTGGCTTTGATTTATATCGATTCAATTTTTTTTATATTTCTTATGTAAATCATTATGCATCATGTATGTGGACATGAACACACCTACAGTATTGGTGACTTTTGTCTTTTTGGTTAATCACAACAACATGTAGTCTGTCCAAAATACTCTAGTAAGCAGTGGTGTTGGCAGGAGTTTGACATTGAGAGGTGGGAGGTTGGCAAGGCTTGCCGATACTGCTAACGTTGTGTCTTTCCTTGTACAGGAGAAGGAAGCGATCTGGAAAAGTGATAGACCTGCAGCAACAGATAGATTATTATTATTATAACAGGAGGCCTACACTAATGTTTTCTGTACTCTCTTTAATTTGAAGCCGCATTTGGCCATCAATGGTGATTTATTCCATGGTAAATGTATGGTTTACTGTTGTTACCCAAGTCATTTTTAAGTAATTTTTCTACATGTTACACCAGTGTTTCTCAACCCTGCTCCTGTAGATCCACTGCCCTGTATATTTTACATGTCTCCCTGCTCCAACACTCCTGATTTACATGAATAGGTCGTTGTGTGTAGGTGTGTTGGAGTAGGGAGACATGTAAAACATGCAGGACAGGGTCCATACATTTATTAATAAGCAAAGAACACATTTTAAGCATGTTACCTTTAACCCTCATGATGTCCTTCGGGTCAAAATTACCCAAATCACTGCCTCTTTGTGGCAGATAGAAGGCGTTAAACCTAATTCTACAGCTTACACACATATGATGTGCACTGCTGGCACAGCAAGGTGTGAGTTTGAAACCCGAGGACCTTAATAGGACCTTAATAATATCATATTTGGCCACCCGGCAGCACCATCTGATTGTGTATGGGTTTGTGTGTTTTTTAATTGGCATGGCTGTGTTTATTTATTTATTTATTTATGTATTTGTTTGATTTTTGACAATGACAATTAAAAAACACACAATCATACACAATCAGAAGGCTCTGGTGCCATCATTCGACAAAATTAAAGACATCACAAGGTTTAATATTTACTACAGGTAAAGTTTAATAAAAATAAAAGTGCTGCTACAACACTGTTCTCATGCTCGTGCATGAGAGGTGCATGACAGCAGCAGGCACGAGTATCATCTTGTTTCTTCCTTGTTTCCTTGTGCCACCAGATGGCACCACCTGTTTGTGTCTGATTGTGTAGTTCTCGTTATTGTCAGTGCTGTATGTATTTCATTCTTTATTAATTAATTCTTTATATATTAGTTTTTTCGTGCCTTTTATCTCAAGTGTATCCCTCCTGTTGCCCGTTGGGTTTCAAACACACACCCTGTTGTGCCAGCAGTGTACATGATATGTCTGTGTAAGCTGTAGAATTATAATTGGTGCATTCTATCTGCCGCAATGAGGGAGTTCATTGGGTCAATTTGACCCAGTGGACAACAGGAGGGGTATAGGACTATGTTGCATAGCTGTTACGTCATGTCATACTGTATAATTGTCTAGCTGTATTGGCATTGTCAAAAAGAATATGTACATACACACTTAGACAATATTATGAAGCACCAAGTGTGGCTTCCAAAAAAGAAAACTTTGTGGCGCCAAAATAACACATTTCTGAATGGGGTGTGTATTGTGAGCCAGACCCTGCCCCTGCCAGGACCAGGATTGGGAAACCATTGCATTACACAACCAATAACCTGAAGCCTACTGAAGAACTAACTGCAGCCTAATATTGGCTTATATTAGGCTTATATTGGCTAATATTGAAATGACTGTAATGTGATTAAGGGCTAGACAAAAACATTTGTCTTGACTAATAGAACAAGAAACTAAACAAACGACTATTATTGAAGCAATGACACCACAAAATATACATTCTATAAATCATCTAAATTTAGTTATGGGTGAACAGAACTGAGAGCATTTTTAATTACTAGCTGTAAGGATGCTTTTATTTAGTCAAGTCAAATCAAGTCAAGTCAATTGTATTTGTATAGCCCATTACAGTCTCAAAGGGCTTTACAAGTAAATATTTCACAATCTAACAAACAAACAAACAACACCCCCTGAACCTGCTCCTCAGTATTTAGCCTACTGACACATTAACATTACATCAAAACAAATCCATAGCCGGGTTTGGCTGCTGGTGTTCCTGTTAACAGATATACTGTATTTTTTTCATCTTTTGGACAGAATTCAAACAAACAAATCCATTATCAATTTGATCAGGGCCTGATATTGGGGGGAACTTCCCCTGTCCACCTTATTTCCCCCTCTCGTAATAACATTTAAATCATATTACAGATGATAGATTAAATAAAACTTCAAAGTATTCAAAGTATTCAAAGTATTTCAAAATACAAAATAAGTGTTTGACCTGTTAAAGGGTCCTGATCCACTGTCTTATAAAAGATGTGCATTCTCACTAAGTGCTGCATCTCATTATTAAAGCATATCTCACTGCCCTGTGATCTAACATCAATGTCCACTCTGGCTGGACAACATTAATCGATTTCATTTAACTTGACAGGATTATTAGTGGGAAAAGTGAGCCTATCGTGTGCTTGAGTCCTTTTGGATAAAAGAAAAGCACAGGCAGATAATAAACTAAGAGGTTCCATGTAATGGAAAAACCTATATGTTGGCCTTCAAGTAAATAACAAGGAAAGCAAAACAGCATAGAAACAGAAAACAATATATACATGAAATGTCAAAAATATATTTATTTAATTCTACATGTGCCTACTACAAAAGGAACCAATTAAATGTTGCCTAAAAGTTGAATTGCTGCTAAATTAGACAAGAATATTCCTGGCAGTGAAAATCTGTGCAGTTTCACATTCTGCAATATGATTGCTGCTTGTTGTGGTTTCAGGTTGGGTTAATCCTGTATTATTTTGTTTGCCCTTAGTAACTACACCATTGTGCAGTAGCTGTTAAAATTCATACACCTCCATTTACCATTCTCAACTATCTCCCTGCCTTCCTGTCAGCTTGATATTTATCATATCCTCGCCGCTGTGTTAAATGGTGCAGGGGGAGGGCTATATGCTGTCATAGAGGTGAGTCGACTGCTGTGACTGATCACAATATGCTTACAGTTGAATTGGGAAGTAGAAAGTGACCTCAGCCACAGCGAGCTGAGATTTAATGATTGGTGTATTGATTTTACATGTACCTATTTAAAACCTGGGTGATTTCTGTGTCTTGAGTGAATGTACTGTTCATAGTTTAAGGAAGAACTGCTCCAGTATATTCTTATTCACATGCCACTGAAATGTGTTAGATATTAAAAAGGTGTTTCCACTGCTGTTCCTATTCTCCAGAATTCTGTCAAAAATGTGAAATATTAGCACCGTTAATATGACTGATTAAAATATTTCTGGGGGGCTCAGCAGAAGCCTGCAGCAGTTTGTGTGTACCATTAGAGGAAATGGAAATATGAGGAAAGAAAGCTAAGGAGGAAATGTTTCCCATGATCAGTGTTTGTTGTTTTCCCCTCACAGTAATTTAACTATTTTCCTCAGTACTAGTTCAACTCATATCTCCACTTGAGTAAATAACTAAGTTTTAAGTGCTTAGTTATTTACTACTTTAACCCATGTCCTTCAGGTCAAAATTACCCAAATCACTCCTTGTGGCAGATAGAAGACGCTAAACCTACACACAGCTTACACACACATATGATGTGCAACGCGGGCACTGCTGGCACAACAAGGTGTGTGTTTGAAACCCGAGGACAACAGGAGGGTTAAAAGGCACAAAAAAACAACACAAATACATAAAGAAAGAAATACACACACCAGTGACAATTAAAAACACACAAAATCATACACAGTCTGATGTCGCCGCCAGGTGGCCAAACATGATAATTTTAAGGACATCACGGGGGTTAACACATGCTCCACATGATCAAGATACGCACAATATTCATAACGGAGACTTAAGTCCAATAAAAGTACATTTATATAGTGCTTTTCCAACCTACTCGAAATGCTGTACATGTTTGCCTCACATTCACCGTTCATACACACATTCATATACCAATGTCAGCCATGCAAGGAGACACCTGACCACCGGAAGCAGTTAGGGTGGGGTGTCTTGCTCAAGGACACCTTGACACTTGGTGATGAGTTAGTGGGGTTCAAACCAGTGACTTCTTGATCACCTGTCGCCTGGTTCTACCCATTGCACCACTGCCACCCTCCAAAAAAACCTACATTCAAAAGAAAAAGCTTTTCTATATATTCATGCCTCTCATGTAGCGGCAGCCAGCAGCTTGACAACAGCACAGCATTCAATTACCCACAATGCTACTTTCCATTAATCACAGGTTAATGGGCATGCAAAGGGACGCTATGTCTTCCCTCATGTGGGAACTGAATCTCTAACCATCCAGTCACGCGTTGCTTCCTATGTGTTCTGTTACTGTCAGTCATGTGGGGCTATGGACGGTGGCACTATATTCTGTGCTCGACATTTTCTTTGTATTACTCTTTTTTATTATCAATGCTCTAATGACAATGTAATGTTATTAGAGCATTGTCTTTTTCTATGCGAGCCACCGATGGCTTCCTATTGAAGCTACAGTGTAGTGCTTCAAAGTTGAGGCCTCGCCCCATATCCCTGGAGGAAGGGAGGAAGGGAGGAAGGAAGGGAGGAAGGAAGGAAGGAAGGAAGGAAGACAGGCAGGCAGTCCCCTTGGTAGGCTACTACTGGTAGAGAACTGGGAGAGACCAGTTGTGATTCCCGAATACCTGCCTCTTTCAACGGAGATGTAGATAGAGAAAGAAAGAGAGGCCTATTAAAAACACCAACATGAGTACAGTGCGTGTCTTACTGCATTGTTTGTCGATCGTGATATGTATGCCGGCATGCCAAAACCCTGCACAGCGGAACAGAGCTGAGACCGGCATGGCTCAGGTCGAAAGTAAACAAACACCATTTGCCTCTAGCAGAAAGCGCCGGTGGCTACGCACACCTGGGACGCGTGCCAGAGACGTCCCTCGCAGTCCACAGTCGCCTGCTGCTCTGTATATTCAAACAGATGAGCCAGCGCACTGCTGAGCCCGGATTGACGTGCGCGGATTAGCGTTTGTTGTCCAGCTGCTAGCATTGCGTCTCAAGAATGGAGATGTTGCGCTCGGCAAGCAAGGAAATAGTATAATATATGGGCTTCTCTTGCTTCTGAAGGCAACATTTGCGCTCATGGATTCATATTCTGTATTAGCATTGCTGTCATCAGGTGCTAACACAAGCCCCCTTACTTAGCCCTGTGCGAGGGAATGGACGTGTTCCATATTTCATGAGGCTGACTGGTAGGTAACACACCAATCTCCTTTTGCCCTTGGAGAGATCTGCTGGGCCGCACACACGATCTGTCACCCATAGGGCTTCATTCCTAGAGGAGATGGATGAAGTCGTAGGAGATGACGGCCAACACATGACTTACGAGCGCTGTGGTCAATAGAGTTGTCCGCAGACCACTCTGCAGCGTGTAGGCTACTCCAACTGGGTTACTGACTGTAAATGGCTTGTGGGAGCAGCACCCTCCTGTAACAAAGATGTAAGTGACAGTAGATTTATGCCCAGTTATTGTGAATTGGCTGGTCATTTCCCCGCCACTTTCCCATTGAGAATCGAGTGATGTGTAAAAAGTGTGTGTTGCATATTTTGGCCTGCTTTTGACAGAAAGAAGACCCTACAATCGTATTGTACCACAGAATGGGCGCAAAGTACATAGACAGGAAATTCATTGTTAGTATTGGTCCAGTTCTTGTCATTTGAGGATTTGGCCCGTTACCACTTTGATGCCCTTAAAAACTCATTGTAAAATGTTAGTAAACCAATCAGGTGAACAACATTTTGTTGAAATCATGTTCTCATGTTGTAAGGTTGTCTACATTGCACATAGTCTATTCTGTGATTGCTAATGCACATCACATTATCAAACCCATATCAAAATTGTCCAACACATTTCCAAATTGAATAGGTGTCAAATGAGAAATGGTCAATGTAATGTTGCCCCTGGAAAGGACTTGTTGCCTTCCCTGCAAGGTTACAAAAGAGGTTACAGGCAGAGCTCTTTAAAAATACTTTGCTCTATGCCCAGAATGGATCAGCACTGGTGTCAAATGAAGACAGACACTCCTAAATAAAACATAATAAATGAAGGGCTGTTAAATCAGGATGATCCCCTTAATCTGGTTTGTACTGACCAGGGAGTACAATGTCCCCTCATTTCAAGCGGGCACACTTATCACTCCTCATGCTGCACTGCCACCTAGCAGCCCAATATAAATCACCTCAGACGAATCACATTGCAGAGCGCACCCATTTTGTGTTGCATATGGCATTAAATGTGGAAACATTCTGGGGCTTTGTTTTCCTTAATGAGAAACCACCTTCAAGCAAAGCACTCTCACCTGCTTTCTGCCTCTCCACATTCATTCTATTCTCTCTCTCTCTCTCTGTCTCTCTCTCTCTCTCTCTCTCTCACACACACACACTTGCAGCGTCAGGGATTAAAATGCTATGCCAATCAAGGACGCTGAAAAGATCAAGTAGGCAGCGCCAGCATGTGATCGCCTTCTTTGTGTGACTCACCACCGCCACACGCGGCGGGCCCCTGCCTCTCAGAGGAGGGGCAGGGGCTCCCCCCCCCCTTCCCCGAGGACCACGTTCATACCTTTTCACACTACCAATGGCAGCTGCCGGCGGGGGAGGGGGAACACTCTATACCAAATGTTTGGCCACTTAGTCACCTCTGTCGGCTGTCACACGCGACGGATTAGACACCGCTCGGGTGCGCGCAGCTGACGAATCAGGGAAAGTAGTTAAGGGTGAAATTGCTGCATGTGTACTGCCGGGGGTGAAGTAGTAAGTGGGCGGAGCTGTCAAATGATTGATAAAGAGTTGATCATCTTTACATGATCAGCCCTGGGTCTGGGTCTGGGGGTTTCCTTTAAAGCCCAGCATCTCCACTGTAATACTCATAAGGCATGGACAATAAACATTAAACATGATACTGCACTAAATCTGGAATGCAGCAGTAAAAGTCTTTTTTTAACCCTTGTAACGTCCTCTGGGTCAAAATGACCCAAATCACTAGCTCTTTGTGGCAGATAGAAGGCGCTAAACCTAATTCTACAGCT
>JAODUG010001564.1:1394-11536 GCA_027564795.1 Aphredoderus sayanus | reverse complement strand
TACTGTTAAGCCAAAGTACGAATGTCCTGTGGCTCTAATAATGAAAATTACAGTAGACTCACCAGTGACGTTCATTGCATGAAAAGAAAGGATGCACTACGATCTTTCATTGGGCAAACTTGTCAATAACTTTTTTGTCAAAATCCGCCAATCCATGAATGAGTTAATTTGCAATGGATAACATAAGTGGAGCAACTGTTGGCAACGCGGATGATAGAGAGCACCTTAGCAACGCGGATACCAAAAGTAAACATTTTGTGAACGTATTGACGTAGGTCGTTCCTTTATGTTTGATTGGTTATAGGGCCCATATGTTCTTGCCCTGCATCATGTTTTTCAAAACGCATTGGACATGCGCACTGTATTTTAATCTGCTCACTTGATCAAATGAACTCTGCGGCCCCATGCTCTCCAAACGAACGTCACTAGAAGTAGCCTGACCTTAGGTAGTATGCCTAAGTTATTTAGAATGCATTAGACATCCTTACCATTGTTATAATAAACATTTGTAATTTGTAAAAATAATATTGTATTAATTGTTATATTACTTGCTACACTTAATTATTGATAAGGTTGGTCACTGCTCCACAGCGCCATCTTCTGGTGGGGTCCGGCCCCACAGGCCCTACATGTAAAGTCGTCACTGCCTGTGACACAGGTGGTGTTAAATTTTGATTTGGCCTTTTAAGCAGTTTGTCCTTATTACTAATGCAAAATAATAATGTATAATAAAAGGAAACCATATCAGATCAGGCTAATCATTTAAACACTTGAATGCTACATCTCACCTCAAACGTTTAGCTCTGTAAAAATTTATTTAAACATTTTAATAATACCCTGAATATATAGCGTGCCTTGCATACACCAGGAATTACACATGTTCATAACATCCAAATGCATATTATCTTAATGGACTTTCTGTAAGAAATTCATTCATGCAATATTTTGGCATCTAATTCTAAATGTTCATAGTACGCATAACACTATAATGGTTCTACCAGGTTGAACCATTGTAGGCGAATACTTTCTGATCAAAAAGAGCACATCAAAAAAACGCATGTAGGTTTCTTTGTATTTATATAAACATATTGCTCTAAATGGTTGAAGGGTTGTCAAGGCATTGGTAAAGCACAGTAAGAAGAACATAAATATTGAAGGAGAATGTTACTGTGATGTTTAGTCTTCAAAAAGCACATCAGAAGATTTTATGCTTTGAGAGGAGACAGCAAAAGCATCCAACATTATTTTAACCTCTGAAGTCATGTTTGGCAGAACATTTAACATCACCAACCCCAAAATGAAAAATAAAAATAAAAATATATATATATATATATATATATTTATATATATATATACTAAATTCAAATAACGAATCCATATTAAATAAATAAAAAACCTTTTCATAAATTTAGTTGGATCAGCTGAATATAACTTAAACAAAACATTTAAATGGTGAAAAGTGAAATGGCCATTTGAGACTGGATATTTGGTGACTGATATTTGTTACAATTTGAGGTTATGCTTTGGGGTCTCTGGAAATGTGGAGTTGTGATTTAAATAACCTTTACTAGGCTTTAGCTCTATGGTTGTGTTAACTCTAGAGGCCTTTATAAAGACTATGGAGAGAGATGCTGAAGAAAGGAGGATATGGAGGAAAGCAAAAGAAAAAATAGCAAAAGGTTTGTGATACTTGTTCCTTCAAACTTTTTTATGAGATGACATACTGAATATGTCTTGTGTTTGCTACTCTGTAGGACTGAACATGTATCTTGTTTTGTTTTGTGATGTATATTGCTGCAGAATTTAAAGACAAAGGCAATGATGCTTATGCTCGACAAGACTATGAAATAGCTGTTAAGTGCTATAGTGATGGATTGGCAGAACTACGGGATATGCAGCCACTGTACACCAACAGAGCACAAGTAATTTAGTAGTTTATTATATATATTTAAATGCTAGATTTACAGTGAATATTGCAATAGCAGGTTAAACCTAATAGTCAATTAAAAATAATCCAATATTTTAAATTAGACAGAAAGCGATCACAAGACAATAAGTGTCCAATGTACATCTGATTTCCTCTACCTTTCTAGGCCTATATCAAGCTGGGGAGGTATAGGGATGCCATTCATGACTGCGAATGGGCCCTGAAGGTAAATTCATGTGGAGAACTGGGGGTCAATCAGTTGCTACCTCATTTGTCAAGGTGTCCCATGGACACAGTTCTTTGTGGTGCTTTGAGTTTAGAGGCTCATAGGTTTGGTAGGATGTATGCATGTTCTTTCCTGCATAGCATTCAGACAGTAATAGTGATGCTGTAGATGCAGAGTGCAAGTAAATATGAGCACAGCACTCTAAGGGTGACATTTTGTTTAAACCTTGTTCATAATTAATGGAGAAATTAGTTTGATCCTAATTTAGTATTTCCCCCTACTGTGTGTTTGGTCCTAGTTCTTTAAAAAAACACTGGACCCCTATCTAGGAATAAATATTTTCTATGCAAATCACTATGTGTCACTTTAATGTAATCACACCTCAAAATAACATACTGTATGGACTGCCATCACTTTGATTCAGGATGGCTTTTTTATAATTCATCAAGCACTCAGTAATGTGGAAATGTTTAGCTGCTACTGGTAAAGCCAAGATACATGCTTATGCTCTGCTCTGTCTGGCTTTGTCTTTGTCAGTGTGATGAGAAGTGCATCAAGGCTTACCTACACATGGGGAAAGCATATCTGGCACTCGGGGATTATAGTGAGGTGAGCACAATCACCCCTGTTTATACATAATCATGTCTTTAGGAGTTCATAGCACATCTTTATATATTAGACATATTACCAGGTGTGTTCTATAGCTTATCAAGCCATACTGATAGCTGCAAATGAATTGAACCAATTCCTGCTCATGCAATAATGCTAAAGATCAGGTGCATATCTACATTACAGTGCGTAGCTTGTCACCAGCCCTTGGTAATGCACTCACAGCATCTATGAAAGGCCAGCATCATGCTTTATCTTTCACATATGGAATGCTCGTATTAGGCACAGTAGTACTGAATATCCTCCCATATTCTAAAGGAAATGCTTTGAAATAAATAAAATGAAAAGTCTTTATTAACCCTCGTGATGTCATTAATTTTATCGAATGCCACCATCTGATTGTGTATGATTTTGTGTGTGTTTTAATTGTCATTGCTTTTCTTTTTCTATTTATTTCTTCATGTATTTGTGTTGTTTTTTGTGCCTTTTAACCCTCCTGTTGCCTCTGGTTTCAAATTCACACATTGCTGTGCACATCATATATGTGTGTAAGCTGTACAATTAGGTTTAGCGCCTTCTATCTGCCATGAAGAGCTAGTGATTTGGGTCATTTTTACCCAAAGGACAATGAGTGTTAATTAGGTTATAAACTGTACATATTATTAAACAATTTTAACCCTTGTTAATAAATCATTTAAATCAGTAAGAAAGAAATAAATACACACAGCAATGCCAACTAAAAATCACACAAAATCCTACACATATACAATAGGATATTTTAAAGACATCACGAGGGATAAACAAGTAAAAACGGTTTTCATTACTATCTTTTTTTTTTCATGCCTTTTAATCTTTCTGTTGTCCTCGGTTTCAAACACACTACCTTACTGTGCTAGCAGTGCAAATCATATGTCTGTGTAAGCTGTAGAATTAGGATTGTCGCCATCTATCTGCCACAAATAGGCAGTGCGCCATCTGGTGGCACAAGAAGATATAATTAGGACAATAGAAGTGTTATATGATTTTTTTTGTTAATGGACTATACAACGTTATGTAACATTCATAAAGATGTTGTTGTGAAAGTAACTGTTACAGTTGGCTATTTGAATTTGGATGTAGACTACTGTAGGTCTACTAGGCCTATTATCTATGATTGACATTGTTTTGTGTGAAGACAGCTTGAGTTTTTCCCTTTTAATCAAATGTGTTGTTTCTTCATAACCTAATTAATAAACAAATTACAAACCATTCATAAACCCTTTATGAGGGTAGGCTTATTGTAAAGTGGTACCAATATTATAGTATTACTATACACATAGGGTAGCCATCACTTTGCGTTTCAAACTGAAATGTCTCTCACATACACTGTTTAAATCTTTCTTGCAAAAACTATAACCAACAATTGAAATACTGTAACCTCACACATTACACTCAAAATGCTCACACACAAATATATAAAATAGTATTTGAAAGCATTTTCTATAGAATATGTTGTTTTCAATACCATATAAATGAAAGCTGAAGTGTGAAGTGGCCTCTCATAAAAATCTACATTCTTCTGCACAGCTATTCTTATACAGTCAAAATAAAACTAGAACCTGCAATTTGCCATGCTCATTCAACATAGTGTTTTAAACATATTGATATCTGATAAACTATCCCCACGCGCACAATTCTTTTTCCCATTATGACTTCCGATTTGTTGCTGACATTGTGCTGAGAATGTATTTTGCTAAGGCTGTAATCCTATTGATTTCCATGGTTCAGCAAGAGATCAGTGAAGCACAACACCATATCATATTGCTTGAGTGATGGACCAAAATTCTCTCTCTTTTTCAGTCCAGGAATTGCTTTGAAAAGATAGTGGAAATTGAACCTGGGAGAGAGAAGATGATTAAAGGTATAAACAAAAAAATTACAAATAAAAAATAATATTATTTACAGTTTATTTACAATATTTATTATTTATACAGGAATGATTCGAATACAGCGGAAGTTAGTTTCAATGGAATTTTATTCACAGATAAAATACCAAGGTACCAGTCCGTTCATCCATGGGCAGGGGCATTGTCGGTAGTCCGGGTCTGAGGAGACAAAATGAAATCAATCAGCCAGAAATACTGTCGCTAAACACCAAGGTTCACACCGTACCACCAAACGATAACTTCACTTGTATAGAGAGTGGCCTACTGTCCTCCTCACTTGCTCTCTTCCGAAACTCTGGCATCTGGTCTCTTTTTTATTCTTATTCCTGGAAGGGTTGATTGGTGATTCATCACACCTGGTAGTTTCCACTGATTCAGGCAGCTGCCGGGAAAATAGCGTCCCAGGACGTGGCTGATAGTCCAGGACACCACAATGTGTACAGTAATAAGAGAACATAACAGAGAAGGCATGAACACATTGTCAGTAAATAATATTCAGACCCACAATGTTACATACAAAGCTGTATTGTCATTGTTCAAGTTCAAGTTAACTTTATTGATCCCCTAGAAGAAATTAGTCAGTTCCACATAAACATAACATAAACAGAGTTACACAGAATTGCAATACATTTCACAAGCTAATTCAGGAATGGTTATACGTTCACTGAATGCATAGTATGGTCATTAGTATGTATTCAGCACATTATTACTGTAGGTACGCAGGGTAACAATAATAACTATACTAGATGCCACTGTTCTCTCCCAAAGAATGTTTTTGCTAATACTTACATGTTACTGTAGCTCATGTTAGGTACAGTAATTCCTACAATAATCTACACTGTAAATGCTGTATGTAGGCACCCTTACATACCATCTGGATTAAAAGCCATTTGTTGTATATATACAAACCAACTATACTTCAGGTAACATTGCTGCCACACGCTACTGATTTTTATGTATTGTGCAATGGGAGGGAAATGTGGGGTTATAAGGACAGCAGTTGCAAGTGGTTTTCAGTTGTTCTGCTCTGTGGCGGTGTAGCCACAGTTACACACTCAGCTGCGCTGGCACAGCTTTTGCTCAGATCAAGATTGGTTTCCTTTCTTCTTATCTTCCCCTTTTGCAGAATACCTAACCCAAGTGGATTTGGAAGAGGGGAGAAAGAGTGCTAGAGAGGAGATTGTCAAAGGAGAGGAGGTTGCAACTGTGACCCACCCAATGGAAAAGCCGTCAGTGCCCAAATAGGGGCCTCTCTACCAAGGATGTGGTTTTAGTTAACCACTAAGGGGCGCACATGTTAAAGTAATGTGCATTAAAGCATTGCATTTCTAGAAATTAACTTTATTGAACTTGCTTGTTATAAAATAAAATATTAAACAGTAAGTAGTCATTGTTTGTTTACCTAAATCTTTCCAAAACAATTATTAAAATCCAATAGCTGTAGAGGAGAAGATGTCATGCAGAGTAGTGGGAATGAGACAGTAATGCTCCTGCACTAGTTGGGAACAAGCTGTGGAGAGGTAGCCTTCAATTTAATTTTGCCGTGAGAACCAGTCTGGATAGGCAAGGGATTGTGACTGTAGACCGAGTAGCATCTGGACTTTCAAATCAGTGTTGTCATTATTGCGACGGGCGTGGTTTAGGTGTGACGAGAGAGAAAGTGACTTGGAAACTTGAAAATAACAATGGCGGATCCTAAACAGCTTAACATAGATGATGCTATATCGTCAGTTTTATCTCAACTGAAGACTACATCTTCATTGAAAACAGAACAAACAGCATTGAAGGCATTTTTAGATGGAAAATATGTTTTCGCTCTACTCCCATCCTGCGACAAAGGTTTTATTTCCTACGTGGTGATATTGGTTTGAGTGGTTTGTCTGTCATTTGTCTGTTAAGTTATGGTAATGGTTTATCCAATCAACTGACAAGATGTTTATGAAAGAAACCGCCCTAAACATGATGGACTTGTGAACAACAGTCCATCTGGCATGTCAGGTTAGTGGAGAGGAAGATCTCTTGAAATTACCATTGGTGGGCAGAGCCACATTGCATCAGGTTCTTGGTCTAGGTCTTTGATGTTAACACTCATGATGTCCTTATTATCGCACCATATTTATTTCCTTATTAATTATTTCTTTATGTATTTTTTTGTGCCTTTTAACCCTCCTGTTGTCCTCGGGTTTCAAACTCACACCTTGTTCTGCCAGCAGTGCACATCATCTTTCTGTAGGGTGTAGAATTAGGATTGGTGCCTTCTATCTGCCACAAAGAGCTCGTGCGTTGGGTCAGTTTGACCATTTAGCATCATTAGTTATCTCAACATGGCACAGAACTGGAATTTGAGAGTGGACAGAATTTACCTAATGGATCTTTCGGACCTGTCAATCACTCGTAGAATAATAACCAATCAGATTACGTAATTTTGTTTAGCAACACCTGATGTCCACAAACAACGCGGTTAGTGACTGTCTGTTGTCTTTTAACTCCCTTTCACATATGAATTCCAGTCATGTATTGGGTAAAAACAAAACAGTATAGATAACCCTTTTTTCAGTATTGCATTATGATTATCTAATTAGCTAACTAGCAGTGTATTCTCAATTTGCCAACCAACTTTATTGAATGGGATGCTACGGAAACATTTATTCAATAGTTGAAATTCAAGTATCATAGGTCTCATAGCTCTACATTAAGAGAGCATTTTATGGTAACCATATATTCTAGCTAACACCTAGCAAAGTCCTTAAAACTACCTTCCCACTTGGACACTATAGCAGCTGTAGTAATACTTCAGCACAGACAGGAGACCTGGATTAATCAGTTACTGGATTTATACACATTTGGACTAAAACATGTGGACTATTGCTTTCTTGTTCTTAAAAAACACAGTTGGTGATAAGCAAGGATGCTACTCCCACAGAAGAAACCACCTTGAAGGTGTGTCTGTCCAATATCACGTTGACTAAGGCCCATTTCAGGACCATAGCCTCAATACAAAGATCACTGCTAAAAGGTTATTTAACTTTAAGCGGTTAAATCAGAATGACATCACTCTGAAACCCAGAGATGACTTTCGGACAAAACCCAGGCCAAACCTTGGTTCAGTTGAGGTAGTATCTCAAACACCAATCCTATCTCCCCACTTGAGTCAGTTGACCTATGAACAACCTTGAACAAAAAGGACTTTTGTTAATGTTGTAATGTTGAACTAACTGTAATACAATGTTGTATGCTATGTGTGATAATATCTTGTTAGTCATGGGTGCACGGTCTGTTTGGTCTTCTGATGCAATTTGAATGTTGGTGACTGTGATAACAAGTATATTAAAGTTAGACAGAGTGAATAGATTCATATATATACAACGTGTAGGGGATTCTACAATTCATTTAGGGTTTTATAACATTTTCATATTTCATAGTTCATTATGAATAAGTGGGGCACCACTAACAATTTAGTATCCTTAGACACAAGGTGTTGAGTTACCTTTATGATTATTAATAAATACAATTTCAACATAGAAAACTGTACAACATATTCACATGATGCACAATAAAGGATTCAACCTTCATCAACCTTTATAAATAAATAACATTTGAACAGAGTGGTCTGCATCCAGCTGTCTACACTGAACGCTACTGGCGATTGCTAAACAACTATCCTAGCCAAGCCTTAGCTTAGCCTAGTTTAGCTAGTTTCTAGCCTAGCCTTCTAACCTAGGCTATGCTTCCTTTTTCTAGTCTATGTTAACTGTTTTCCTAACAGGGCAGAGAGTTGGAAGGGGAGGAGAGATTACACTGGCTTTGCATAAGACAAGACACACCTCCCTTTCTGACGTGGTGCCGAGGGGATGGGTTAGTCGGTCTGCTGTCACTGGTCATTTGGACAGTTATTACTGATACATAACACTGATTACTGATATTTAACACACAAGTTAATGTCAAAGATACCAAGCACAAATCATCGTGGCCTTGGTCTTGGCCTTGTATAGATAGAATTATATAATCAGTGTTTATGTGATTTTAGAATAACGTGATATTCACATTAAAAACCTGTAAAAAGTTTTAGTTTAGTCTTGTCTGTGAGACAAAGAAAAGGCAGAAAGAAATTCCTTCCTTGGGTGCTGGCAGGGAAAAAGGGTCGTAAATTCACTAACATGGGTTAACAGGATAAAGGGACCTTTAGAAACATTTAACGATGATTTAAATTCTTCATATTAACCATAGGTACACACAAATAGTTAAACTGCACTATAAAACATAGCAAATGTTGTACATTTACTAAGCAAATACAGTATGTTACATGTTCTGGCCAATCTCTCCTTTCGAACAGGCCAGTTATTGTCAGACAGTGAAGAATCTGTCACCAAAGTACTGTCTTTCATTCTTTGCAAATCGTCATATTCCATCACACCACCTATTCTTCCCAGAAAGGACAAATGTCTAACCAGCCATTCATTCATCCAGTGTCTCCTGTATCTTCATCTGGATGAATAAAAGTAGTCCTGTGGAAAAGGGCATAAGTTATATAACTCACAACTGGAGGGGGTCTTTTGAGGAGAACAATGAGAATTCTTGCCAAGACTGACATAACAGATTCACTCCCCTCAAAATCCTCCCTCTATGTTTCCTCTGCTTTACTCCCAAATCATTAGCAGAAAATAGTCTGCTTCACACCCTTACTCTCTTTCCCAAGGCGTTTAAGCTATTTTATTCTTTCATGCCCTTGACCATTGGACAAGTGAGCGAGCCTGGGTGAAATAAAAGAGGAGAGTGTTGTGTTTCTGTAAAACCTGCAGGCTGCCTGCTGATGATATATGAGAAGGAGATGTTCTCTGTGCTCACTGTCTAGTGTTCTCTTTTAACAGGTACTGGCCAGACCCTGTTCAGCCTGAACAATGGCTTTACTATCATCCGTGGCAATGACACGGTGAGATGGTAAGGAGACCAGAGGGAGAGGCAACTGACAGTCCTCGGTGGGGCTCTGATAGATGATTCCTGTGTATGGTGTGCACAGAGAGTCAAAGATTGTCCAATCTAGAGAGTGGCCCCCTCGCACCTTTAGTAAATGATGCCCGCCCAAAAAGAAAAACATTGCACTGACATTTAGATGAGGGCACGAACAAACTGAGGCACTTTGTATTGTTTTATACAGCGAGGCACAAATGATGTGTCCCTCAAGTCAAATTATAAAGGGTATTATTAACCCGCTGCATATGCTCCCGATGTTTTACAGTTTGCCTGTCATTATTTAAGCTAGAACAAAGTGTCCTCAAAGTAGTTTAAGGTGATGCAGCAACAAAGCTGAACTTTGAGCTTGATTAAATTGCCAATATGGCAACTGTAAGTCAAGCACTATTAACATATCTCTCAGTAAGCTGTATTCAACAGCTTTGCCACAAGGCAGTTATAGCATGGCATTGCTTCAGTATGTACTGCTCACTTAATAGAACTT
>JAODUG010001553.1:0-11536 GCA_027564795.1 Aphredoderus sayanus | reverse complement strand
GTAAACTAGCTGCCTTGATGTGTGTGTATAGTACAATGACCCAATGCTTTTAACCAGACTGTGTTAATGAGTCAAATCATGTGAAAGGAACTGTAGTGTTGGGTAGGCCACCCACAATGAGGTGTCCAAGCTTAAATTAAAATGTGAGAAGTGTGACATTTATGATGTTCACTCATTCACTTATTGAGAGTTTAGGTGAAAATTATGCTGGGATGTGCTTGGAATATGTTAGGCTGTCCCATGGGTTTTGTATAGTTCCAGCGACGAAGATTGTTTCCCAACACAAAGATACCTAGTGTTCTCCCCCATTATGTCTTCTCTGCCAGGTCCAGCCAGATACATTCTTCAGATTGAAACCAGACAAGGAGGGGATATTTCAACTGCCTTACACATTAAATATTTGTAGATCTGTCTTTTAAACCAAGAGTTCATAATGATTAGTTTGGATTGTTGTTTTGATTGATGTGTTGTCACACAGTAAATAAATGAATGCAGTAGAAGTCAATGAATAAAACAAAATAATAGTAACAACCTACTGTCTGTAAGCCTTCAGGGCAAATAAGACTCACAGCTATTTCATTAATAAAATAAGTCCTGTCGTCCATTGGCAAATGAAGCCATTATATATCTTGTTTATAGACAGATGGTCAGGTTAATAATGTGACAGAACAGGCATTGCCATGTGAAAATGTATTTTCATTTGTTCTAGGTTGTCTCAAATGCCTCTCTGGCCTATTTGGAAAGTCAAGCTATTCTATTCATGTTGAACAAATTGAAATTCCCATGCTAGCCATCAATAAGAAGGGTGGAAATAATGGTTTGCACCATAGAACGGGAACTCATTTCCGCAAGGAAACACATTAGCATGCTGTCCTGCAGATGTCAATGGGGTTGGCAATGATGGCACTGCTTGATATTATTAATGACAGTACCTATAGTACCTATCTACCTACCTAAGTACTTACAGTCATTAACAAGTTCAGTGTTCCAGACTTAAACACCTGTCAAAATGGACATCTTATTATGGTTGCTGAATAAGATCCTAAAGAAGATATCATAGAATAGAACACCTACGCTGGGGGCATATGTTGCATGCAGAGCTGGAGAATGTGCAACCATCAGTCTAATTCTGGAGGCGCACTATGTACTGTAGCACTGAGAACAAATACAAAAAGAGAATAAAGCCTTCTTTCTATACACACAGGAGCTGCACCATTGTAAACTGAAGGAAATTCACATTCACTTGCTGAATACTTCAGAATACTGCAAAAGAAAGATTGGAGGTAGGAGGGAGGTTTGTATACATCTCCATAAGGGGCCTGATACATTTCTACCAGTCTAAATATGACCTGCTTAGCACATTAAACACAAAACTACATGTAAGTAATGCCTTTCAAAGTTGCCTTGAAGGATTGGATTGGGTGTTTTTATTGTATATTTGCCCTACTCTCGTTTCAAACAGTATTAGTAAAAGCAAAAATCCGATTCATTATTAAAGGACGGTTTAGTATTATACTACAGGGCAGGGGTTCTCAACTTCGGTCCTCAGACCCACTGCCCTGCATGTTTTAGATGTCTCCCTGCTCCAACACACCTGATTCACATGAATGGGTCGTTATCAGGCTTATGTAGAGATAGATAATGACCCATTAGTTTAAATCGGGTGTGTTAGAGCAGGGAGAGATCTAAAACATGCAGGGCAGTGGGTCCCGAGGACCGGAGTTGAGAACCCCTGCTATAGGGTTTGTCAGTTGAAGTATAACCTTTTGAGAATTGACACACCAAAAAATTTATCCTTGCTCTTAATAGTCAATGGTTTAGGTGTGATGACAGCAAAAACAACATTGGTGGTTGCTACATATAGAGAGATGGTTCATCCAATAATCTGTCGTTATGTTTTGAAAGTGCCTGCCCTTTAAAAACGTTTCAATTGACTGCCCAGATGGTTGTGTGCATAGAAATGTGTTCTGTGAATGTAACAACCATCAGGTGTGTCAGGTTAGGCTCTCCAGGCATTCAATCTTTAATGATAAAAGATTGGCTGTTACATTTTGAACCAGCTGGAGTATAGCATTATTAAGACAGGCACATAATGAACTACAGTAATAAAGTGTGGATGGAATTAAGGTATGAATAATTTATTACATATTATTCATTGACAAAACTCTTTCAACCTTTTTAACATGTAGGTGAAAGTTCAATTGATTTGTTATAAATATAAACCTGAAAAGGTATCTTGATTTTTTTTTAAAGTGTAAATATTTTTGTCAGAATTTAGAGAGTGAATTAAGGGATATCAAGTTTAAAACAGTCAAACAGGCATTCACCATACTGTATCATGTAGGGCAAGAAAAACACACTTTTTCACAGCTTTTAATTGTAACAATTTCAAATGAACAGTAAAAGAACCTATTGTACACACTGTTGATCCAACTGGGTCACTGGGTTTCACGTTTAGAATAGGGAACAGCAGCCTGGGTGAGTTCAGATACTGTGTACTGTGGCCACCTCGCCAGTCAGCTCCTCGATGTTGCTTGTGGAATGCTTGAAAGCTGGCCAATCAGCACAGTCAAAGCATTCTTTTAAGGTACGAGGACAACCATTGGTCCACATGTTGTTCTGCTACTTCTGGGCTTTGTCTCTCTCTTCTTCTCTCTCTCTCTCTCTCTCTCTCTCTCTCTCTCTCTCTCTCTCTCTCTCGCTCTCTCTCTTTCTTATCTCCCTCTCTCCTTTATCTTCTCTCACATGTCAATCTCTCGGCCTCCCGCTTTCTCTCTCTCGTTTTATTTGTATTCTTCTCTTTCTTCTCTCTCCCTCCCTTTCTCTCCCTCCATCCCTCCCACCCTGCTCTCTCTCCCTCCACCTCCTACCGCCGCCCGCCCATCTCTCTCTCTCTCACTCTCTCTCTCTCACTGTCTCTCTCTTTCTCTCTCTCTCTTTCTCAGCTGGCAGCTGGCACTACCCTTGTTGTGATATAAAGCATTTTAACATCCAGGCTGGGTTCCTCTCAGCAGACTTGTACACTCATTTAACGGAGCCGGAGCACAGCATCACGAGAATGGTGTCACATTGACTTGTGTGCAAGAAGACATGCTCTGCAGTGATTGTTTTAAATTACAGTAATTACAAAGTCTTGCTATTTGAGGTGTGGTGCATCGTCAGGCATACCTCTAAAAATATTCCTCTCTGGTAGATGAGAGAACTGTGCTAATACCTGTCAACGCAACTCAAAATAGCTGTATAAATGGCTAAATATACTTTATATTTTACTTCTCTTACTTTTTAAATCACAGCCTTCAAAAAAATGCTTTGTGGGATTTTGTTTTAATTTGTTTGCAGACTTTCATCCAAGATGAAACTTATCTATATTCTATGTGCATGAAGAGAGTGCTATTGGAATCACCCGTATCCTTTCAACCAGATTTGTACTGAATTTTATTTTGTGCAATTTTTCTTGAAGTTCAGAGCTGTGCTGATTAGTTGTGTATCTGCTTGGAATTATGTACTCTAACTGTGACATGTTTGATGTTTTTGAATAAACTATTGGCATAATTATAATCACAACCAAGATTTTATAATAAATGTATCTGATTGTTCTCCTATAAATCAGTGGGACTGTACTGTACATCCTGGCTGTCAGTCTGAAAAGCCTTTGTCTGTGCATACAGTTGACAAAGCAATTTTTTTGATATTAGGTTTGGATAAAGCTTTTGGGCATGCCATCATCTTGAATCAGTACAAAACCTCCCCTAACCTCCCTTACATTTGAGAGGATATTGAACACAAAGTCAAATATTGCTTGAAGCAATATCTGACTCTATCTGACACACAGTACAAGGTTTACATAATACAAGAACATAAAAATGTGGTTTTATATAAGTGGTATTTTTCAAAGCGGAAAAATCCCTGTAATAGTTCATATATTGATGACGCCTTAATTTGGTTTGGTAGCATTACTAGTTGATCATTAGGCCTACTTATCATCCTCCAGCGTGACTTGTTTCAGCTACAGTAGACTACATCTTAATGTATTCCTGTTGCTCTTTAGTTGACCAGTTTTTGTGTTTCCTCTGACGCCATCTGCTGGAAATGTATATTTATGACCATCATGTACTTCCCTAGAATGTCAATGTCAAAGTTAATTGAACCCGTGTATTTATTTTAATTGTAGAATTGTCAAAGATTGTAGTTTTGTGCAGTAGTTGTAACATTGTGATTAGTGTCCTTTTCATGACCATCTCCTCCACCTTAGCACTTTTGTGACCGGTTTTATTTAAAAACATAACCAGTGTGCTCAGAAGTACATTGGTTTCTAATGTTCTGAGGGTGAGGGTAATGCAAACTAGAAATCGACCCACAACTCATGAAGACATATGGTGATTTATCAGATAATAAAACTTTTTTTATGTAGCCTATTGTATGTCGGTCTGTAGCGTGTGACGATAACGTAATTATCACGCAGGGTCTCTGTATTCGAACAACTAAAATTGAGGACAAGTGTTAACGGCACACGGGCAGGTCATCAAGCAGCGCGCAGAAAGCCAATGCCTTTCATTATTCACGAAGGTATTGGGGCTGAGTCTGGTTGCTAGGGGTGGAGTTTGTCTTTTCGCCACGGATAGAATAGCAGTTGAATTGATGGAGACCGCGAGACTTTGGAGTGACTATTTCCACAGCAACTATACTTAGAAGTAGGCTACCATTGAGATATTTCGACAGAGGAGATGGAATAATCTACACAAACGACACATTTTTTAGGTAGGCTATTTATCAATATTTAACCTATACCTATGTCCTATGTCACTATCTTTTTCAACAGTGGAATGACTGTGTGATAATAACTTGTAGATTCGGCTACTAATTGTAATTGTATAAATCTGTGATTCTGTTTTTATTGTTTGCTTTGATAATATTTGATAGAGTCAATATTATTTTACTCTATCTTGACTCTAAATATAAATCTGTCTGCGTATTAATAAAGTTTACTTACTTTTACATACTTAAATTAACTAACAAAATATAGGCTATTTACGCAAGGGTGGTAAGTATTTTGTCCCCATTTAAGGAAGCGCTTGTATTTTTCACCACGTAAAACTGTGAATATAAATATGTTTTACGTGGTTTAATGCTGAAGGTGTTCACGTGTAGCTGTCAACTAAGCACGAGTTTAGTTACCTGTAGATGGCGCTCTGTTAGGCTTACAGCCAAATAATATATTCTGGGAATTTAAATTATTCATGTTAAGCCCCATTTTAATGTCAGTAGTTCTATCACAAACATATCAAAAAAAGCAGTAAGATAGCCCACAATCAGAATACAGTCAGACATTTGTATTGTTAATCTGATGTTACCACATCTCTATTAGACTGCAAATATGCTTTCTCTTTATATTTCATTGACCTTTAAGATGTTAAATAATATATTTTCAACAAGGCTGGCTGTGTCCGATTACATGGGCCAAAAGTGAGTTACTGTACAGTGCATGGGCTAACCCTTCAAATCATGCATTAAAAGTATATGATCAAGTATATGATCAAAAGAAGGCCACATGATCATTATCCAGGGGCACTGGCCAGCAATAGATTATGAAAGAGATTATGAGAGCATGAAATGTTAGCCTGCTCAATGCACAATTCATTCAAGAACATAATTAGCCTACCTCGTTGAAACTGGATATGGGTGCTCACCACAGTGGTGGATGGTAGATGGTAGGGTAGATGAGAGACACATTAGGCCTCCTATTTTCAAGGGCCATAGTGTGTTCAAGTGGTCAGTTAAAACTCCTCCTCTTGGACAAGGTGGGGGAAACAGGTGCAGTTTGTAAGACTTGTTTGCAGATGGTGAATGGCCCTATTGTTGTGTTAACCCTGCTGAGGCAGACAATGTGACCGGATGTTGGCTTTTTGCTTTAACCCGCCCATTGTCCTTGGGTTTCCAATGCACTACCTTGTTGCGCCAGCGGATGGCACCAACCGTGGCACGTCATATGTCCGTGCTGCGGATATGCACCTTCTGCTGGCACAACAAGTTAGCGTGTTTGGGTCATTTTGAAGGACAGCGGGAGGGTTATAAGCATTTTGGTTGTGATGTTTTATGAGTCAAATAGCCTATACAGTAGATTCCCACCTTTTTGAATCGCTGGCTTTGTCACAGCCCCCTAACATAAGATAACAATGAACACTTTGATTAAGCCTGGGAGACTATTATGCACCCACCTGGTTAAGGCTGTGGTGGTATAGCTGACCTGAGACCAGAGGGAAATGCACACCCTTGATCCTGGATGAAATGGTGGAATGTCATTCAATTTTTTCATTCCTTGTTTTGTTACTGTTTCTTACTTTTTCTTTGTAAATGTGGTATATTTCAACATTTTGAAGTTGAAAAGGGTACATTTCAATGTTCTGTTTTCCAACATTATCAACATTTTGAAATCATCTTGCATAGCTTTGCTAACACATGCCTGAAAGTTCATACGGTGAAGTGCACCAATGCCATATGGTGGCCTCCTTGTTGCTTTTGAAGGTCTAAAAATACAGCATTTGCATAATGTGATGCCTCATTAGCATAACTTGAATTAACCTTCAAACTCTTGTGCACCAACAGTAGGCCTTCATATCTATCAATTATTTATTCGGTTCTGCCCTGCCTGTCTAAATTCAAATGCTCCTCGCCATGGTAACAGTGTTGAGTGTCTGCCTGAGGGCATTGGTTTCCCCTCGTCCTGCTGGCTCCAGCTCTGTTTCTCCATCCCAGTAGGTCCGTTCTGTCCTCATAATCTCAAACACTTCTGCGCATTGTGGCACAGATATCTGATTTCAGTCAAGCCTCAGAAGCTCGCCCCCCCACCCATGCGCACGCATATATTGGACACGCACTGCCAAGGCTGGGCTAGTGTGGTGCGGTCTGCACCACTTTGTGTTCCCATTTACAGAGCCAGGGCTGTAGTAGATACACCTGATTAGTAGTAGACCGTGAGGAGATATTCTCTGAATTTGACACAAAGAAAAGTAAATTTAACTTAAAGTCGCAGACTCCACCTTTAACTTCCTATCACACCTCTTACTTTATGCAGTGTGTTCGGTGAACAGTGTGTTCCCAATGTATGCGTCAGATTCATAGTTTGGCTTGAATCAATCCTGCTCCCCAACTGTCTCTTCAGTAATGCAGTGCAATCAATAATACTGTTCTGGACTGTGGTGTGGGCTGACTGCACAGACCTCACTTCATGCAAGTACTCCGCCAAACCAGCAGAGGGCGCACATAGTCTACATGTGACCACATGGTGAAAATTGTTATTTAGTCCGAAATATCACGAGAATGTCAATGAAAAAACCAAATACGTTTTTGAAAGAAACTAAAATAAACATTAGAGACATTACACAGATTTGTTGATAGTGGAGCAGCCAAAAAGTTTGATCAACTGCCAAGGAGAAGGTGTTTATATTGTATGCGTGTTATTTTTATTAAAAATGCACCATAGGCCTCCATGTGTACATATATGTTTAAACCCCAGATATATCTATAGTTTATAATTCTGTACATTATGCCTTCATTTTTTTCCTGAAGGATGTTTTCAAGTAAGTCACTATAGGGAGGGTTAAAGGAATAGGTACAGTAAGTTAGACTTTGTTGATACACAGTATAGAGAATTGATGGACATCCTGGAAGCATTCTATAGAAACATTTATCTTAAAATACTGAGGTGCTCATTACACTTAGCATCAAATGATGTCTACGCTGATGTCAGAGGCTATCACAGAACTACGAACACTGTCATGGCGTGTGGCGTTTCAGATGTTTGTGTGCGTACTTCATATTATTTTAAAACGTCAACAGTATTCTTGACAAAATAAAAATACTTTAAATAAGAGAAAAACACAGTTGTGCCAGGCTGGTTGTTCCCTATTCTAACTGCGCCTGCTTTCACAGAAAGGCCACCTTAAAATACATACACAGGGTGTTTGTATTGCTGATGTACTGTAGGAAAAACTGGTTCATGCAGTAGTAGGTGTGGCTAGTTTAAATATTGATGCAAATAGTTGAAAAAGCTTGATTTGGTACAAACCCCCTTTGAACAATACTATATTTGATGTTGATAGTCCTTCATTTGAATAAAATTTCACCAGTCAGAGTATGGTGCTCGCCTAGAGGATTGGAAAAATCTCCAATAAAAAATTTCCCTAAAAATTACTAAACTATTTGCAGAATCTGTATTGAGTATTTATTTTTTGTTAGCAAATCTTACAAATTACAAATGACAAAAGAGTCATGCTGTGACACATATAACATATAATTATGTTTTAATCGTCTCTGTCCTTTGAAGTCTTTCCAGGTGACTGCTGATGAGAACGGTGCAAAATAAAAGGGACTAAGTTAATAAAAGATAATATTGTTAAAAACTGCCTAGTCTGTGACAATTAGACTCTTAGACAAATAGATTAGGGTTATTTATATAGTCATGCCTCATATGCATACAGTTAGAGCTCCATTTGGTTGTGTTGCCTCTCTCTCTCTGTCTCTGTCTTTCTCTCTCTCTCTCTCTCTCTCTCTCTCTCTCCCTCTATCTCTCTCTCTCTCTCTCTCTATCTCTCCCTCTCTCTCTGTCTCTCTCTCTCTCTCTCTCTCTCTCTCTCTCTCTCTCTCTCTGTGTCTCTGTCTTTCCCCCCTCTTTTCCCTGCCTCTCGTCTGTTTTTGTTGAAAAGAGGAGGAGTTCCCCTGTCGTAATCCTACACCTGCCCAAGTCACCGCTGTTAACTGTACTGTAAGTCTGTGAACCGCTGTGGCAAGTGCAGAGGTTAAGACGCGTTAGCCAAGGACCGATGCCCCTGGTTGCCTCTGCCCAACAGAGGGGGTTCGCTTCCCGGCTGAGGAACACACTTGACGAGGGGCGAGAGGGGGAGAAAAGGCAGGGAGAAATAGAGGGAGAATAAATCACACGGGAAGGGATGATTCCCTGGAAGACTAATTGAACTTGCTGTGGGCCCCCTTAAGTGTCTTTAGAGGCGAGTGTCGTTAAGAGACATGGCTGAGAGTGGGCCAGATTGTTGTGAGGGTCTAGAGGAGGAGGACCTGGGGCCGACTGCCGGCTTACCTCTGGATCTGTTCCCACCACGGGACTTCAGAGGGAAGTTTAAGAAGATGCGCAATAAGAAGAGGCCGACCATTCTTGAAAGTAGGTGCTGCTCTAACTCTTGGGAGCATCAGTGATTATTTCAGGGTTTTCCTGACCAACCTTGTTTTTTTTATAAATCATATTAGACAGATAACACATAACCTGCTATTAGTCACATTTCATCCATAATTGCTGTAACTTTGTGAACTAACTAATGTCTCAATTATATTGGTCATAGTCAACCAAGTATCTTGTAGCTTGTTGATGTAACTTGTTTGTTGATGTAACTTGTTTAAATCAGAAGGTACATACCGTAACATGAGCACTAGAAGAAAGGGGAAGAGTTTGCTACTGCAGTTTGAGTCCTTTAGCATGAAATAGCTTTGTAATTAACAAAGTCAAACAGAAGTACAGTTGCTGTGTGTATCTTCATTAGTTCTGAGTTGAGAAAGAAATAAGTACATTGGAATGTTAAAGCAGAGTTTTACAGCTCTTTTGTGCATTTGTCAGATGTATTATGTATCTGTAACAGTTCTTACTCTGTAAGAAAATGTTAACATATTGCATGTTTATAATTATATTGGCCAAAATGTTTTTGCATTTTTATAATCGTTAGATTTTTTGTACAAGGCACGAGGTCCAAAGAGTTTGGAAGCCATGGTGTTAAAGGATAGCACTCATGTGGGAGTGAAAGAGAGGAGGACCTAAGGCTGGGGAGTAAGGGGGAGTCAAGGGTTTGAGCTGATACCACAAGGATGGACAGACATGCCGCGCATTCCTCACCGTCATCAGAGCTTGAAAATGTTTTTAATAAGAACTTCACACAGCCCGTGTCCACTTAAAGCCCACAATCAGGTTAATGTTGGTCATCATTTCTATAATTAGCATGGCTTTCCCAAGTATTATTATGCCTTTTCAGTACACACAGTACACACAGTACACACAGTACATACAGTACACACAGTACACACAGTACACACAGTACATACAGTACACACAGTACACACAGTAGAGGCATACTTTAGTCCTGCATTGTGATTGAACGCTACAGTGCCGTGCTGTCAGTTGAGAGATTTGAGCAACTCCTCTAAGCGACTGCTAACCTGCAGTGCACATAAAGGTGGAGTCGACTCGGTCAGTCTTGAGAAAGCTTCTTGATATTTGAACTCAAAAACACCTCTCCCTCCAATTCCGTAGGGTGCTCCCTCAGTAGCTCTGCTCCACATATTGGAAACTGTGAGTATAGATATTTGACAAATTTGACAAAAAGTGTATTAGCTTCCAATCACTGACTCAACCTTTTCATCTTGATGCCAGTTGCAGCCAAGTGTGGGGCATTAGTATTGGGGGTGTTAGCCCATAACACTGTCGTAAAACTGTTGAGGTTTCTCAAAGGGGACGGTAAGCTTTATGATTTAACAGTCAGGTGAGCAGACCAACAAATACATTAGATACACCATTTGAAAGAGGTACCTCACAAAGATCTGCATAATAATGATTCCCTAACTAACCCCAATCATAATTTAAGCCTAACCCTAATGAGTACATGCCCCCTAACTGAGTGCAGTCAAGATGAAGTTATGCTCTTTATACCATAGCCCTAGTGTAGAGTGTTGTGTAACAGAAGGGGTGGATGTACTTAACTACTGTGTACAAGCTGCTTGATAGTTTTACTTTACTGGAGATAAAACTGTACTAGCTTATTAAATCAGTCTGAGATGCTGCTTACCCTGTTGTCCATGTAACTGTACGTTAGTAATAGTAAGACTATATGTAATGAACCAGTATGTCACAAATTGTAAGCCAATACACTTTTGTCAAATTCATTCATTTATTTTTTGAACAAAATGGAGATACCTACACATTTAGCACCATATATTGACTGGCTTGTCACAACTGGTTTATTGGAAACTTACAGGCGGCCTTTAATAATAATGTGTGAAGAGTACAGATATGTAGCCATAAAGATAGATAAAATTACCCGTATCATTATGCCGTACTTGGTCTCAGCCTCTTCCTTCCATTAGCACTACGCCACATAACTGCTGAACGTCTGATACATAAGCTCACGTCAAACTGTGTGCATGACATCACAAGTCTGGAAGTGAGGAAGTTGATTTCCATCGGCTGTGAGCATTTTCACTCACAAGTCTGTATCCGTAATTCCGGTGCGACACTATTATTTACTAATTTTGGATTTTCCATTTATTTTACCCCAGTCAACATGTTACCCAGGCAACTTGTTGACTCTATGTTTTATGTATACTCTACTGATAATGCTGTTGCAGTTGGGGGGAAAATGGCTTGAAAACCAAGAGTCAGGCCATTTGTTCACTAAATAAAAGCTTTTTAATCCCTTTGATCATTTGATCTTCCTTTGCTCTTGTACTGTAGACACTCACTGATATACTGTCAGCCCTGTGG
>JAODUG010001542.1:0-11536 GCA_027564795.1 Aphredoderus sayanus | reverse complement strand
ACACAAATCATACACAATCAGATGGCGCCGCCGTGTGGCCAAATACGAGATTTCTGAGTACATTACGAGGGTTAATGATGAGCCGTCATAAATGTTTCAGATTTACCCTCACTTTTACATGCATTTACTGTCTTTAGGGTGATTCAGGAGGGCCTCTGGTCTGTAACGGTAATTTGGAGGGCATCGTGTCATGGGGCATCAGCTGTGCCAACGCCTACTTCCCTGGAGTCTACACAAAAGTGAGAAACTACGTCCAGTGGATAAACTGGCTCATCCAGAATGACTAACAACTTTCTTATAACGAATGTCGAATGAAAATATTAAACCCACAGACATTGGCTATCCATTGTTGTGAAGGCATAATGGATAAAAGGACATTTATAAGCTGTACTGTATATATTGTTTTGTTATATACTAAATATATATTCAAGTAACGTTTTTTGTCATACAATATAGACAAAAATGTTAAAGTGAAATAGTTGAGACACATGTTACTGAATGTCTTTATTTTATTTTTTATAGTGATTTACATAAGTGCTGTGATGTCATAACACAAAACATAAACTCTGGAGAGGTATATCTTATGTTACACTGGTCTTTCAAGGGTGAACAGACAATAAAGATTAATATTTTCTCTAACTGTTTCCCCAGTATTATATAGGTGTAGAAAAGTGTGACTTCTGTTGTGAAACCTTATTCTGTAAAATCATACAGTAGATATGACCAATAACATGCTAATTTTAAGTAGCTACTAGACATTTCAGCGCAGAAAGAACCTTTCACATTCACACAAAATAACATATAAAACAAAGGTTTGCAAAGGTTTTGCAAAGACCCCTGCTCCCCCGCTCAACCTAAATACACACAAATGACCTTCTGTCACGAATAATTCATTTCACCACCGTAAGGGGGCGTTGCGTGAAACCACCCCTCATACAAAAAGATAAAAGAAGCGATAGAGGCTTCAGTCAAACATATTCAAAGACAGCTAGAATGGACAAGGTATCCAAATTAATCCAGCAGTCCAAGGAGGCCAAAAAGAATGCTTACTGTCCTTACAGCAAGTTCAGGGTGGGAGCTGCCGTCCTGACCAATGACGACAAGGTGTTCACAGGTAAACTAGCCTTCCGCAACCACACATTTTTTAAATAAACATATCTCTGCAGCTATTGGGAACAGTTGATGAAATTGTATCCAATAGCGAATGATGTTTGTTTTTACTGTGAACATAAACATTTACATTTGTACTATGTTGATAAAGCAAGTAGTGGGATTGTCATTTTATACTGATTAATTTGTAATAATGTGTATCCCACAAATATATTTTATAACTCGTCCATTATTAATAATTATTCTAATAACAATCATGTACTGTGTTTGTAAGATATTTGTTTTGATTTTTAAAATGACGTCTACTGTGTAGGTCTACATATATAACATATATGCCTACATGATGTAACGTTGTACATGTAAAAGTTCCCCAGTGGGGTTACAATAGTATGATAAAAATATACAAATATATAAAATAATGCTGACGGTGCTGTTACAGTACTTATGCCGGTGAATTAATGTTAACATATGATCCAACATCTTTGACGTTGTTTTAACGTGATGTAACAGCTACTTCGAAAGAAATTCTTTGATTGTGCAAATCATTTACTAGAAATGGATAAAGAAGTAAATAACAAGTAATTATTATCATGTATTCATTTTGATTAGGTTACCCTGAAGCCATTATAACTATTATCATCCTGATTTACAGGATGTATATGCCATGCTCTTTATAGGCAAGATTTCTAAATACTTGTTGCTTTGTTCTGACAAACAGAAAATGTAAATATGTCATGCTGCCAGGTGGCTTGAAATACAAATACTTCTGTACAGCCTGGGTTAGGCAAATGTTACCTCAGTGTTTGTTCTAGAGACTGTCTGTACTGTATAATAGAATGTCATGAAACAGACAAATGTTTGTGGAAATCGGCAGATAAACAGTTAAGAAAGCAATGTAGTTAAGTATTAGTAAATTAAGGTACTGAGAAGAGTCTAGACAACATGTTTGTCTAATTCCAGCACTTTTGCCTGTTAATATTGTTCCAATCCAGTATTAAAATGTGAACAAAAGATGGTTGGTTTAGAAACTTAACGGTGTTTCTTTGGCAGGTTGCAACGTGGAGAATGCCTGTTATAACCTGGGAGTTTGTGCAGAGAGAAACGCACTCTCAAAAGCAATTTCTGAAGGTTACAGGACATTCAAGTCCATTGCAATTGCCAGGTAACGTGACTCGTCTTGTGTTCTAGGTTTTTCTCAAATCCTTCAGCCATAACCTCATTCCACACTCTTGTCAATTCAAAAAGCATGTGAACAAAACAGCAATGGATCCTGACCCACTGAACTAGTCAAGAGAACCAATTGCACCTGCCAGAAAATAAACCTATTGGTTGGTTCACCTTTTGACCCCCATTGTTTCTTGCAGTGACCTGAATGGCCAGTTCATCTCCCCCTGTGGTGGCTGCAGGCAGTTCATGAGAGAGGTATGGTTTATATGACATTGTAGGTCTAAAGTTGACTTCATTCCTCCTTTGTCAAGTTCAACAGCAATAACAAGTATGCATTCCCCCAGTTTGGGTCCAACTGGATGGTCTATCTCTCAAAACCTGATGGGTCCTATATAAACATGAAAGTGAGTGAACTGCTACCAGTCTCCTTTGGTCCAGAAGACCTGTCAATGGATAAAGTGATCAACATTCCTAATAAGATCTGAGATTGCTGAAGACAGAGGCACGAACACAATACATTAAAACTGGTATTTGTTTCACTTAACAATGGTGAATGTGTATTATGAAAGTAAATGTGTTCATTTGGTGTTATATTTAATAGGTCACTGTATTTAATGTTAATGTGATGGTTATGTAATGACATGTTTACTGTAAGCTTGGTCACTATGTCAATTTCTCTGTCAAATCTTTTTGAATCGTTTGAAAGTTATGCAGCACATTTAAGTAGGATTGTGTGTTTTATTATTCATGGGACAGCTTCACATCAATATCAAAGCAGACACATCTTTATTAACATAATTCCATAAATAAACATTTTTTCAGATCCATTCAATTTTCAGTAACAGGCAAACATGATTTTTACTATTACTTGACTATTGAGTCAGACAAGAATCATATACGTTGTATGTATGTTATTCGTATGTATTTGGGTTTACAGTCTCTTAATGCTGCAGAACATACTGATAAAGAAATAAAAATCCTGGACTCAGACAATGGACAGTGTATTTACATAAATAGAAAATTAACACAAAACAAAGAACTAAACATATAAAAAGGCAGCTTCCCAAAGATCTGGATGAACACTTCTCAAGACCTACTGTACATGCAATCTCATCTAGCATACAGTATAGAATTACCCAAACCAAATAACAGCACAAGAGCATCAAGCCCTGAGAGCACACACAATCGCAAACAATGGGCAAGAAATTAAATATAGTGCTTGTAATGACCTTATGCAGTTTCCTTATTGCTGCTGTCTAGGGATACATCTTCATTTTAAGAATGAAATAACATATTGTAGCTCTATATAAAAACAAAACAAAAAAGGGTAACTGAAAACATTATTCAAGATAAAGTCAGTGCAATTGGTTGATTTTCTAAAAAATGTAAATTCCTCCACTGGCCAAGAGACTTGCAGTCCTAGGCAACTACTGAGATGAGCAAGAATGAGAAAAAACCGAAAGATTACAACCAGCCCGACCAATCACAATGCTGCGAGTGCACAGCATTGCAGACTTCCTTTCTCCAGCAGGCCTGACTGTGATTGGTGGAGACAGTTGTGGGGAGAAGCTTCTTGCATCCGATTGGTTAAATATAACATGTATTTTAGTTGCACCACTCTCCAAAGTTGCCTATTGCACCATTAAATGTAGTAATCTAGAAAAACGTAGGCCTTCCCTTTGACGCAGTGGTTAGGTCTCTGTGCTGGAAGCCGCATCGAGGGAAGGCCAGGCGGCGACGTACAGCCTGAGCAGGGTGCCCTCCATCAGCCTCTCCATCCACAGTCCCAGCCTGTCCAGCTTGTGGTGGACCTCCAGGCTGGTGGCCCTGGCAGAGGACTCTTTCCTCCCGCAGGTGCCATCCTCTCTGGACCTGGAACGGGACCGGGACTGGGACCGGGACCGGGACCTGGACTTCCTCTTGGAGGTGGTGTCGGAGGAGGTGCCGTTGCCGGACTCGTCCCCAGTGTAGACGGGCCTGAAGAGGCAGAAGTACTTCTTGTAGCCGTTGAGGGCCAGCACGTGGCCGGTGTAGTCCGAGGACAGCTCCTCCTCGCAGTCCGAGACGGAGGAGGTGGAGGAGGAGAAGGAGTGGCTCTGTGGCGGCTCGGAGGTGGCAGCCATGAGCGAAGGCATCCAGCGGTGGTGCTTATCAGCATTCAGGAAGGAGAAGTGGAGCGTCTGAGTCCTACAGTCACATAAGGTGGTGGATAAATCAAACATCTCAATCAAACCTGATGACGAATGATCACCGTCTTACAAATATGGACATATATTATTTAGACATACAAATAGCTGTAGCAATAGAAAAACTAAGAAAATCTGACCAAACATTTTAAATGATCTGGAGATTCAAACAATCAATATACAAATAAGTGATTAATAAAGGAACATGCGCCGGGACTTACCCGGAGAAGGAGAAGACCTCTTTCGCAAACTTCTTGAGCAAGGCATTCTTGGAGGCGTTGGTGAGCACCAGCACAATGTTGATGTGTCCGGGCCTCAGCTTCACCAGGTTACTGGTGTAGGTGATGTCTGTCAGCTCTGTCACCTCCACAAAGTCCTTCTTAGGCGGACGGCTGGATGGATGGTTGGATGGTTGGTTGGATGGATGGATGGTTGGAATGAAGAGAGAGAAAGTCAGGAAAAACAACAAATAAGTTAGCGTAGGTATTTTGATATCTGACGCATCCTGGTTTCAGCTTGAAGTCCTTGAGTAGCACTGACCAATCACGTTTGCGTGGACTTTGGTTGCATGCATGTGAACAGTCATGCATGCAATGTGGAGAGGAAAAGGAGAGCAAAAGAGACGGGACACACCGGCCGAAATGCATGCGATGACAATGTGGCTTTTTCACATTAAATACATCTGCATTCATATGCAGATACTAGTTTATACAGATTAACCAAACGCAAATCCAACTCTATTCTTGCGGCCCAAGTTGTTAAGCAGAATGTAAACACTGACCAATGCATGGAATATCTGGATAACGGACATCCGCTGGCTATACTGGAACCCCAAAAATACCTTGATGTACTGGCTCTCTGTGTGGCCTCTGGCTCAGTTTTTGGTGACTCCTTGGTCTTTGCTTTCTGGGGCTTGTCCTCGCCAGACTCACTGCAGATGGATTCCAGAAGAAAACATTGATGTCAAACCAGCATGCACTTTAAGAACACAGCCAGGCTAGTATATAATATTAACTGGAGTCAAGCTTTATAATGGTGGACTGAACAGCATTAAAGAAAAACACCACATTTCTGTTATGTTTACGGTCATCGCATGGCTATTAAAGGGTACTCACCGATTTGTGTCTGGAATTAATTACCCTTGTGGGTCAAACCCGCATTTCAATGTTAAAAATCAACAACAGTGATTTGGTTTTAAATTTAGAGGTCATGCCTTCTCTACTCCCCCTAGGGTTGTTAGCCACCACAAGTGTGTGGTGTGATCTGTTGACGCTAGAAAACAATCAAGGTTTGCATCATGTAAATTAACTGTGAAACAGGTGAAAGTCTAAGGCTTCATGCCTCTCTCTCATTCTCACCTGAAGGCCTGAATGATGACTGTGCCAAATAGGATGAACAAAGCAGAGAAAATCAGGGACAGGATAGGCATCATTTCACGCCTGTGGCACAGAAGGTTTGACATTACATTTACCCTTGCATGTTCAACCTCAATGGCATCCACAAAAACAACAGCATCTCAGAGAGCTCGAATAAATAACTGTAACCTCTACCGACAGTTAAAAAGCAGCCATTTTGAGTGTAGTCTTACCAGTTAGAGTAGAGAAGGTCATCATATATCTGAAGGATGTAATCATAAGCAGCATTCATCCACTGAAGGATAAACATCTGACAGTAAGAAGAAGAGATTGCAAAAAATGTAAATCAAGAGAAAAGAACTCCAGGGTGATACATGCTAACCCACATAGAGCTGCGTTTGTATGTGCCCTCCTCTTAAAAGGGCTTGTGAAATAAGTTACACTAGCCCAAAATGTGTTACTGTGGAGTAACACGATCAAAGCAATACATACTGTACACATTATCCGATTTACTGCCGCAAGTGCATTTCTCTGCTCCGTCCTTCACGTACGATAAATTAACATTAGCGCCGCAAGGCAGCGATTTGTAACGGTACTAGAAAAAGACGCAAGTGCACTGCATGGTCTTACCGGGGCCATTTCGTTATTGAGTTCTGGCAGGGTGGTATCTGATGTCAGGTACGCCGGGTCCCTCTGAAGGAGCTCCAGCTGCTCCTGAAGTCGATGCTTGTCCTCCTCGCTGCCGTTCCAGCCTCCAGCCACAGAGCGGTACAGCACCCTGCCAGTTTGGCTCCGCCGCTCGAGGATCACCACCTGCCAGCAACAGTGTTGCACCAGTTTTAACTTTGATGAGAGTCTCAGGCTTCAGGCTGAACACAGAGGATGAATGATGCGTTTTGTTTATTCATGGACACACCATCCCAAAGTCTTCTTTTATTAAACGTGAATAGGTTTCATTGTGAATTATACCACGACAAAGAGGAGAGCATATCAAACGATTTCCTACATAGCCTGAAACCATCTCACTCATTCGGTGTGATATTTCAGATCAATGTCACATTGTTTCCGATTTTAAAAAAATAAAACATTCGGCAGGCGTGGCTCCTTTCACGATGTCTTATTTCGATTGGCCTTCATCTTGTGTTACAGTTCAAGTCATGTTAAGTTTATTTATATTGCCCTTTATCACAATACAGTCTCAAAGGCTACATTTAACGTGGAAACAAATGACACCTGCTTCACTTTTTCATTGGGTAAGAATAAAAACATTTTGCTAAAAGATAAATTAAACAGTAGTTTTTAAGAGGGGACCAATCTGACACAATAAAAAGTCAAATAATATAAACGTATGCTTGAATTTAAAAAAGGTATAGTCTGGTATAGTCATTCTGGAGGAAGCTCGTTGCTATTTGGACTCGATCAAAACAAAAAAACACGTCTCCATTCAATACCATAGGGTGCTCCCTCAGAAGGTAGCGGACTGTGATTAGATATTTGCTGAATGTGCATTTTATTTGCTGAAAAATTGAATCAAATAAATCAAATAAATAAAAAGGTCTTGGATTACAATCGCTGACCATATCTTTAAGGGGGGGTGGGGCTGACCTGAGGTGAGAGAGCCGCTTGGTTAGGCAGCAAGGCCTGGCACAACGGCTGCTGCTGCTGCTGGCTGACATAGGCAAAGCGAAGCACCTCTCTGGAGTTGGCGGTGGCAAACTCCAGGAAGGCCTTGTTGCCAGCGGCGACCGCTTGCTCCTCGCTTGTGAGGAGCAACACGCAGTACCTGGAGACACGGGGACAAACATGTGATCTGCTGCAACACGCACAGCCTGGAATTACAACGGAATAGGATCACTGCAGCCCGATTGCAACATATTCTTGCAATCAGTGAATGTACTTGGTTTCTAGGCAAACCCAGAATAACACTGTAAGCCAGTGGACACAATGCTGTGAGATTTGAGTGTGTATGTGGTGGTGGCAGGACTGCATGCGTGTCCTAAAACAGAAACACTGTAGGGTCTCCCTTGGCTGGTCACTAGAGAAGACACAAAAGTACAGTTCTGCCCGATCCTGCCAGATACTCATGTTTACTGCGACTGAAACTAACACACTACTGTAATACTGTAATATAACTAAAATGTTTGATAAGGTTATCATAATTCACAAACTGATTGAATCCGAATCATATATATTTTCCAAGTAGTTTGTGCATACAAAGAATGTATCATGGTGTAGTTGGTGCAGTATATAAAATACCACAAACCATAAAACATTAACTGGTTTAGTCACTAATTTGTTGTTATTTTCTCACTGACTCACAGTGACCTGCAACTGCAATAATTCCCTTCCAGTTTGGGAAGCTTCTTCCTTTTGTACATGACTTCACCTTCCCCTTTTCACTACAGTGTTGCAATGGTGCGCTTATGGATGATTCTGCTGAGTGTCATTCAGCTCATAGTGTCTTACTTCCTGCGTCGATGGAATTGCTTGACAGGACACAGTTCATCAAACAGCTGTTGGTTGACCAGTCGAGGCACCTGCAGGAACTTATTGTTGGATATAAACTCATCCATGATCTGTCGCTTCATGCCTCTGGCCTGAGAGAAAGAGAGACAATCTAACAATGTAGAAATAAACTAATGTTGTTATGAATAGGAATAACTGTATATGATTACAGTTTTTTGCCAATGCTAAGACACAACTGGTACTTGCGGCAAAAGTGTTTAAACAACAAACTAACCATAAGCACATTCTCTGCTTGACACTCATTTAGTATTTCTAAAACACACTTTTTACTAAACTAAACACATTTCTCTACATTAGACACATCTTTAAAATGTTAATCCCTGTGTTTCTTTTCAAAGACATTGCCATCCAAATGCCACACCCATTTTCCAAATACCCAAACCCAGTCCATACAAGCAAAATCAGAGCTTCAGCACCATCAATAGACCACATGTTAGAATTGTTTGATTGGACAACAATGGAGGTCAGCAATGGAGAGAGGGGAAGAGAATGCAGATGTGGAAGAAGATGAGAAAGAGCAACCAATACGGACAAGATCCGGGCCTCTTTGGTTGTGGTCAACCCTGGGATGTCCTTAACCCTCCCGCTGTCCTAAGGTTTTCAGTAGACTACCAGCAGAGGGAGCCAACAGTGGAACGTCATATGTCCGTGTTGTGGTTGACGCCCGCTACTGGCCAGTGCATGGGTCATTTTGACCCATAAGAAGGTTAAGAGATTCTGGATAGAGGGTCCAGCCTAATCTGTGCCACTACAGTGTAGCAAGCATCATCCCAACATTTCCAATAGTTTGTAGTGTTTTCCATTTCCCACGTCAGTGTGTAGTTAGGATAATGCTAAACACAAAAACTTTCACCCAGGGAGGGGCAAAAGTGTGCGTGTGCTTGACATTCAAAACACAAGACAAAATATGCGTTTACTTGCAACACATAATGTGTAACATAACTGGTTTTTCTCGATTACATTGTTCTGTGATTGTTAGGAGCTGAAATTTAAATCATTATTTAAATTCAATAAATTGCTCAGCCCTACTGTGCATCAGTACAAAACTGTTAATATGAATAATACAATAGAAGGAGTTTTGTCATTAGAGTAACTGTAAAGTACAGTCCTCACAAACAGCCAATGTACTATAGACAACAAAACCCCTGTTTGCTTAGTCATTATAACTTGCTCTAAACCAGGGGTGTCAATCTCAATCGCACAGGGCGCCAAAACTCAAATCACACTTTAGGTTGGGGGCCGAACAGGATAAACATTTATTGAACAGACTAAAACTTTTTACATAAATATGAATTGGAACAGACAGGATACAATATTATTCCTTAAATTACAGCCACATTAGCTCCACAAAGAAGACACACAGGTTGATCGATCTGACGCAATGGAGGCGGGAATGAATGAACAAACAGGCACTGCATTATGGGATTTGTAGTTTGTGGGTTGTAGGTGCTTCATATGGCCGGGCCATAAAAAAAATACAAAAATAAAAATCTCGCAGGCCTTGAGTTTGACACCCGTACTCTAAACAAAGCTCTGGGTGTACAGTACAGTAGACATGACACATGAAAGGTGCCGGAAGCACTGACCTGTGCCACAAGCAGGGCTGGGACATACCTGAATGATGTCTACAGGCTTTTCTGTGTTCTCCTTAAAGAGTAGCATTGTGGGGGCATAGGTGTTTATGTTGAACTGGCGCAGAAGCCGTGTGCTAGACGTCTCCCCCTGGTCCACGTAGCCAAAACGTACATAGTCCCTGAATGTAAACGCCGTCAGCTGAAGGGTGAAACAGGAGGGAGAGAGAGGAGAAAGAATGAACTACAATTAACCTTCTCCGCAATCTGTCTTAGTAACTAGCGGGTCACAATAGCCACTAAGGAAATGTTGCCATAAGATTGTCACACTGCACATTTAGACATGAATAACCCAATTTAAAAAACAGCTCTGTTCCACGGGTGGCTTCTAAAAGCTCCATTTCTTTTATTTTGTCTTCACACGTAATCGTATGTATGTATGTATATATATATATATAAAACAAGTGGGATGCAAAACTGACATTACGAAGTGTATTTTGTGTGCAAGGTATAGGTCTACGCAGTGAGGTTTTTCACCTTGTAGAGCAGGGGAACTATGGGTACTTGGTCAAACAAGAGAAGACTGGGCTTGTTCTCCACATCCCAGTTACTTAGGAACGAGAGGTAGTTCTTATCTGTGATCTGGATAATCAAGAAAACAAATAACGAGAAGCATTCACAATTGTTATAACAGTATAAAATAAACAAAAGTAAAAAGTGTTATACAACCCCAATTCCAATGAAGTTGGGATGTTGTGTAAAACGTAAATAAAAACAGAATACAATGATTTGCAAATCCTTTTCAACCAATATTCAATTCAATACAAAGACAAGATATTTAATGTTCAAACTGATAAACTTTCTTGTTTTTTGCAAATATTCACCCACTTTGAATTTGATGCCTGCAACACTTGAATTCAAGTGAATATTCAGCAGAATTTGACTAAAAAGTGTATTAGCTGACAATTGCTGACTCCGCCTTTAATAGAATAAATAATTAATTCCTATAAGTCCACCTTATTAGCCAACATGTCAGTGTAATCACTGGAGAAGCTCCCAGGTACGTTACCTTTTCCACCAGCCTCTGGGGCAGCAGCTCTTCGATGAACTGCCGCAGGTACTCCTTCACAACAGCCTGGTGGAAGAAGGAGACCCTGCCGTTCACCAGGCCGATGATGGAAGGGGCCAGCTGGGCACCCAGCTGTTGGGCCAGGCGACGCTCCGAGCCCATGTCCACGATGCCGATGCCCACACCTGATGGACATGTTGTGGGGTAAATAATAATAATAATAATAATAATAATAATAATAATAATAATAATAATAATAATAATAATAATGGACTTTAAGAAACGACAGTTTGAAGTGCCGCTACGACGATCGGAAATGTACATAGGCTTCTGCGTTGCTAACTGCCGAGTTTAAGCAGACAGGGCTGTACGGTCACTACGGTGTGAACTGTAGCTGACATGGCTGATTTAGCTACAAAAACCTTATTATACCTAAAAGACTTATTTCCCTGTCAAACGTAAAAATGTTGTTGCCTTTAACTAAAACTAACATGAGCAGGCCCTCAACCACTCTCTATTCTATCTCTATTGCCAAATAAGGAGTGAGTGTAC
>JAODUG010001541.1:0-31510 GCA_027564795.1 Aphredoderus sayanus | reverse complement strand
GGTTTAGCGCCTTCTATCTGCCACAAGAGCTAGTGATTTGGGTCATTCTGACCCGGAGTACATTACGAGGGTTAATGACTTCAGCGACTTTTCAGACCCCTCCCTCAGTTACTTCAGTGATCAGGCAAAAAGGCAAGAAATATATTTGCGCACATGCTGCTCAGAGTTTTCGCGCTCCACAGCTCAGTTAGTGTGTGCGGGGCAGGAGTGGGACTTCAGCTGTAGTGAGTTTCTATGGTTACGTTGACACTCCCGCTCTGTAACATTCTCTTGATTGACACATTTGGAAGCGAGAGAAAGTGGTGCACTACACTACACAGTTCTCATTCCAATGAAATGTTTTGCTGCGGATTTTTATACTGAAGCTGATTCAGCTATAGCCGTTCAATTAATCTCTCCGCAGCTGACACAGCCACTAAGCACTGTGCAAAGGATTTGAGGGCCACAGAGCATATCAGAAAGGCTGTGCCCGCCCCAGGGGCTGCTAACACTCTTACTGACACTACTTTCCAGGTCTGTGAAATACCCCTGTGGTGTGGTGTTGCCTCCTTCCCAAACAACAGTGAACTATATAGACACAGCAGCATAGCAGTCTGATGTGTGATACAGAAAGCAAGAAGGTAAGAAGGTAAGGAGGGGAAAGGGGGGTTGGTTATGGAAAGGTAATAGATAATATTTTGATATGTTCATCACATCCAAAATATCTTTCATCTTTATCAATATACAGCCTTTAGGAAGGCTGTATATTGTATGAAAACATCTTTATATTTGACGATAGGGGACCCTAACCTACCCCCATGTTACACAAGGTTAGCATTTAAAATTGCTACTTTTAACTTTAAATGTATATAAATAATTGTAACTGATAAAATATGAATTATGTGCATCCCTAATAAAAGCATGATAAAAGCTGAGTCAATGTTTTTTCCTTTTCTTGCTGGATTTAACATTTTCTTCGGCTATTTCTGCAAAAACGATACTGCCTAACCCCAGCGAGACCTAGGTGGTGCCAATTTGAATGCCAAGTTGGTCCATGGCTAGAAGTACCCTTTGATCTCAAGGAAAGGGTGGGGAGAAAAAAGAAAAAAGAAGAAGAAAAAAAGCAGATCCCGCAAAAAATGTAAGTAGCAAAGAAAGATAAAAAAAAAAAAGGTAAAAGAACTGTAATGTCCATCATGCAACTCTTTATTTATTTATTTTAAATCTAGCACCACTAAACATCGTAGAAGCCAGCGGTGTTTGTGGTTGCTTGGTTAAAAACACGACATGTTAATAATATTTCTAAATATTTAAAATATACATTTCATTGAGCATTGGCCGCTACGAGCATCAGAAAACGCTATGCTAATCAATTAGCACTGCAGCTAGCCTTCACAAACAAGGAAGGAAGAGGTGCCAGATGGACATGTGAGAGAGGTGTTAGGAGTGCTAAAAGCTAGCCGGTCCGCACTGCTGTTAGTAGCCAGGCGGAGGTCGTGTGTGAAAGGGGTGGCGGGGCGGGGTCTCTCCTACCATGGTGTTGGGGGCGCTCAGCCTAGTGTAAGCCGACCCCATGTCCTTTACCTCAGGCACCAGGGGCTGCAGCAGGGAGTAGGAGGATACCGAGGCGCTGGAGGAGGAGGCATGCTTGGAGGAGCTGCTCCTCATACTCTGCTGGCTGCTCTGGGAGGAGGACGAGCTGGAGCGACCCTGCAGGAGGAGGAGAGTGTCAACACACACCGCTCACAAGCGTACAACGGGCCAAACTGGGCCCATTCTGGAACATTCTGCAAGTGCCTTTTTGGAATGAAGTGATATGCAGACGACAACAAACACTCACGCTGCTAATGTGCATCGTTCTATCCCGATATCTCTATATACAGCAAGAAAACAAACACAAAATGAAATATTAGACACAGTATAATGATGAATGCTTGCAATGGGTCATAAAAACAACATTGGCAGGACTGAGTTATCAAAACAAGAGTTGCTCATTTATCTTAAATAAATCAATAAATCTCCCATTAGTCAATAACAAGGAAGTGCAGTTGTGACAGATTTACAATATCCATCAAGCAAATACAAAGGTACTGTTAAACTATACCAGTCAAACCGGTGGCAGTGTGTAAACAACTACACACCAGTGTCTAAGTAGGAGTGAATAACGACCAACTGACCGTCAAGTTGCCGGGAGGGACGTGAATACTCCCTACCTGGTGGGGGTCTGACACGGCCTGGCTGCCCACACCGCCCTGGGGCATGGGGGAGACACAGTGGGCGGGCAGGGGGTCCTGCTGGGTGTGCCCATGCTGCTGTTGCATCATGGGAGTGGCGCTGTTCTGCTGCTGTTGCTGCTGCTGCTGCTGTTGCTGCTGCTGCTGCTGCTGTTGTTGTTGTTGTTGTTGGCGGCGAGCGAAGTTGGAGCGACGACCAGCCGGCTGGAGGAGGTAAGGAAAGGAGGGAAGGAAAAGAGGGAAGGAAAGGTAGTGAGATTTTTATAATAAAAAATAAAAATTTTCCTCAATTCAGGATTCGCTCTTATCGTACATGGAGTCTTAGTGGTACATTTGAGCGGAGCCCAAACTTGGGCACCGTTTTATTCAAACCAATCAGACCCCTCCATGCGTGGCTGAAAGTGCTGAGCGGTGCGATCAGCCAGTGTTGTGATGAGCTGGAGTGAAATGTCAAACACTACGATGGGACAAGAGAAGAGAGAGAGAGGAATGGGGACAGACGAATGGCCCAATGTTTCCTTGGCACGACATCTCATTGATCTTGGAAGTCTTGCAGACCTCCTGACACCGTGCTAGGCTGTGTTCTGGGAGCATGACGAGTGGAGAGGTTGCACACATGCACCAGACACACACTGTAATATGTATCTATCTAGCCTTTGACAAACCCTGTCTAACATTGCCTATTACATCTACCTATATCATATTTCAGGCTCTACACTGACTTAAGGTTACAGTTCGAACAGATGTCCTGACTTGCCTTAATATTCAGGCTGACAGCTGCACCATCTCAGTAAGTAATCTCAGTGCATTCTGGAACTGATAACTCAATTAAGCAACGGAAAATGGTGGTATAAGTAAACAATGTTTTATTATAGTGCAACGTCGATGCAAACAAAAATCAGCCTTCCAGTACCAAGATGATAACAGCAATGCCAGGAAATAATCAAGAATGTCGGTCTCACTCTATGGGGTTTCTCTCTTGTTCAAGAAGCCAAGAGAAAAAAACATAAATCCACAAATCACTATAACTTATAGCTAATGTCTCCTCTAAAGTATTGCATGTTAGCCCTAACCTGGTGCGCCAGAACCACCTGGGGAGCCATCCACTGAACCATCTTAGAATAAGACCTGGCAGGTGACTGGATTAACTGATTGTATTAGGCGTGACAGTTAACGCCACACATAAACGACGCCCATAGCCGACAGTACGAAGCCGACTGGTCAGAAGCGCTGGGTGGATCAGGATGGTATCACGAGGCCACGTTCGGCCCTGCCTTGCAGCTAATAAACCTCGTCTACCCGCACATCCTAATCTTTAGTCCTTGGCCCAGCAAACACGCACAGACGGACACGACAGGCACACGGACGGACGGACGGACACCACCACACGGCCATGCTCGCACCAACCTGGTTTTTGGCAGCGGCACTGCAGCGGTGCTGGGCCAGGTCCAGCATGGTTCGGTAGCGCTTAAAGCAGGACGGGCAGTTGAACCGGTTCTTATGAACCCGCAACAGGCGTGCGCGCACACACATAAACACACACACAGACACACACACACACACACACACACATATAAATTTAGATTACTAACTGGTGAGGAATTTCCACCTCCCTTAAATTGACTCCCCTATCCCCTAAGCCCTAATCCTTGCCCTACACTTAGCCTAGCCCTACTCTAAGATAATGCTAAAACACATTTCCACTCTCAGGATCGGCCTCCAAAGAAAATAAATTTTTTTTTTTTAAAGCATAGAAAGAAAATTATAATTATCGCAACAGCATTTGTACCCAGAATGAATTGTGAGGGGCCTTTCAGTCCTAGAGAGGCATGTGATACAAAATTGGTCGTATGGAGCAGATTACCCATACGCACACAAACCTATGTCACACAGTTTACCAGGCACCTGCGACATTACATCACCTAATCAATATGTTTAACAGAGAATAGGCTCCACATGACGTTAGTTTCTTGTCCAAATTCAGCATTTGGCTAGAATATGGTTGTATTTAGATACTGAGACGTTATAACGTATACACCTGTGGGCACACACAATATCACAAGGCATCACACACACACAAAGTCAACGCAACAAACTTAATAATTGTACAGCAACTTCCACATATTCATTTGTGAAAATAGCATTAATTTTTGTTTTCTGTTTACAATTAAATGACACTACGAGGAGCGTTTTTGGGAAATCAAAAACACTTCCCAAGTAATTAAGACTGCATTTCCCATGAGCCTCCAATGCATTGACGGACGGATCTACCTCCAGCAAAAGACGTACTGGCAAGACACAAAATGATGGAACAATAGAACCTCTCTGTCCATGATGGAAACTATTCAAAACGTGGATTATCTGACACAGTTGCAAGTATTTAGAATCAAGAATATTATAAACACTAAATTGCTGGTCTCATTTTCATGACAAACTGCTGGACAATGATCGTGAAATAGGGAGATAACCCCTCATATTGCCAAATTTCCTCAGAGAACAAGCATTTCATTGTATTTTATTAGAGTCTCACGAGGCCATCCTGATCTTGGAAGCTTCAATTTAATTTCACAGTCATCAGTCTGGAACCCCTCAGTGCAAAAGTGTATAGAAAACAAGCAGGCCAATGAGCGGCCAGCGGCAACTTTTTCCCTTCAAGATGACGACATCAGCAAGTTTCCACCGGTATTATGGCTGATTATAACCCTCCTGCTGTCCTCCGGGTCAGAATGACCCAAATCACTAGGTCTCCGTGGCCGATAGAAGGCGCTAAACCTAATTCAGCTTACACACACACATATGATGTGCACTGCTGCCACAGCAAGGTGTGTGTTTGAAACCCGAGGACAACAGGAGGGTTAAAAGGCAAAAAATAAAACAAAAATAAATAAAGAAATAATTAATAAAGAAATAAATACACTCAGCAATGACAATTAAAAACAAGACACAAAATCATACACAATCAGATGGCGCCGTCGGGTGGCCAAATACCATATTACTAAGGACAACGAGGGTTAAAAAGATACAAATTATGTATTTATGTAATTATAAAAAGGTAGGCAGTCCAATGCATCAGCACCTCCTTTATGACAAGCACTTTTGTACTGAGGGCGTCACGAGGCCAATGTTAACGCACGACGACGACAGCAAGACCTGAACTCGATGCTGTGCCTGTAACAAGCTAGCGTTCCGCAGTGCGCCCGGCGCCCCACACACACACACACACACACACAGCCACCGTACTGAGACACGTGGGAACACACTGACCCGTGGCCCAACCTGGCTGGAGGCCGCGCTGCAGCGGTGCTGGGCCAGCTCCAGCATGGTCCGGTAGCTCTTGCTGCAGGACGGGCAGTCGAAGCGGTTGGGCCCGTCGTCGTGGATCTTCTGGTGGTTGCGCAGGTAGCGCGCCAGGCGGAACGCCTTGCCGCACAGGTCGCACATGTAGCGCTTCTGGCCGTGGATGCGCATGTGGTTGCGCAGGGACATGTAGTTGGTGTAGGGCTTGCTGCAGAAGTCACACCTGCAGGGTTTCAATGGGGGAGGAGGGAGGGGGGGGGGGGGGGTCATTCACTGGAGTTCCAATCACAAGCATTTTTAAAAAAGGGACCTTCCCGCTTACAGGCGGGTTATCTGCGTTGCTCGAACCTACGTCCTTCCTCGCCGGGAGGTCCCACACCCAGACCACTTTTCAGCCCATGTCCCCCAAAATAACCGTGCCGCGATGCCCCACCTTTCCCGGGAGGTGTATCGCCATAACATTTTATTATGGTGCGTCTGTTAACGCAATGTAGAAACTGCGGGAACAATTATGGCAACAAAAATAAATGAAGCCATTTCTAACAGTGTGTTTTTAAACAGGATTTGAATTCTGGAAGTCATCTCACGAACCCCACTTTGGGAGCCTCTGCACTAGACTATCCTGCCTCATTCATCAAGTGTGTTGGAGCCGGTGCTCTGATCTGCTGGTAACCCAGTGGGTGGAGGTCTTATGGAGGTGTGCTGAAGGGCGTTCTGACACGCCACTGGTTGCCGATGCGGAGATACCAGCTGTTACAAGACACTGCGATGCGTGACCTTGCAGGCACAGGCTGGACACTGAACGCTTGGTCGCCCTGACCGAGACCATGTAATGACACTCCGGACAGGATTGCTGCTTAACTGCTCCCGGTCAGGGGCCTCCATCTGGTCCCTTGTTGTAACTGCAGGAGAACGGACTTACGTTCACCACGTCAATGGCATTACAGAACACTGCGTTTCTGCTTGAATACACTGTTCCCAACCTTTATTGTATACCCCATATCAGTGACAGGAGACTAATATGAATATCAGTACTGGTTTAAATATAAATGAACGATGATTTTACAGTTTTGCCATATTGTGCTGCAAACTTTACGCATCACTGCTGGATGTATTTAGGCAAAACAAATATTTGAAAAGCGTTCAGATAATCACTGAAAACTTTATGAGAAACAGATATTTTTGGACTAGCTATCTTGCTTTTGTCAGCTGATATGCAATAACTAGTTAGCAAAGTGTTTCTTATAAACTCAAATCTTTAAGTCGACAAATATTTTAATCTTCCAAAACACCTCTAATATCGCTTTAACAAAAAGTTCCTGCAGGTAGGATTTTAGGGGTATACATTTTGTGTAATTTGTTAGAAATGCAGTAGACTAGATAGACCCCTAGTTTATTGCATAGATAGCCCCTGTAACATATTTTCCCTGACTGCTGCAGCGAATCTACCATGCCTGTCAATCATATGAATTCATACATACAACTACAACAGGTCTGTCAACGGGTAGACTAACCGGCTACAGAGGGGAGGGAGGGAGAGGTATTGTAATCTCTCTTTTTTTTTTGGGCTATTCTTAAAAATCCTACACACTGCAGCTTTAATTAAACATCCCCACCTGAAGTCTCCGGTCCGGTGGGTGAGCTTGTGGTTGAGCAGGGAGCTGGCGTGTTTGTAAGCGCAGTTACAGAGGTCGCAGGCGTAGGGCCTCTCGTCTGACTCCATGTCAGCTGCCGCCGCCGCCGCTGCGGCCGCCGCAGCCGCCGCTGCCGCCGCTGCCCGGGAGTCCATGGACAGACCGGAGGAGCTGAGCGAGGATGACGACGTCGGGAGCTGGTCGCACCAACTGATGGTCGAACTTGGCTGGGGGAAAGCGGAAGAGAGGGCGTGCGTGAGTACGGCTTAGCAGGCGCGTGGCAAAGGCCAACGGGGTTTCAGGTGTTGTACGCCAACACGGTGAGAACCACCGCACTCAAACCTGTGATGTTTCACTTATGCTGCAGCCTCTAACCTAAAATAGACAACTGTATATTATCATTCATTTGTATTAAATTGGTCCCAAAGGTACTGCTAATAGCTTTTCAACTGTATTATCACATGCTTCTAATAGTGATTACTACATACTGAAGGCACTTACTGCAAAACACTTGTCATTCTGTAGTAGTAATAAGCACACCGAAAACTAAAAAAAGAGAAGGTGCCAATACCAATTAATATTGGTGCAGCATGGATGGGCAAAGATCAGGAAAGCACACAGGAAAATTCTTCACCACCTGATTCTCTTAACCTCTTCTCTGTCTGTAGCTCTCTAGTTTAAGCTATTTTGCACTGTTAGACGTTATATATGCAAATTCAATTATCGATGTGATTTCTGCATCGCCTAGTTCTGGTAACTGCAAACTGTTGTAATAGAAAGCATGTACTTCTGATTCTTTTGCAAAGCCATTTCAAGTCAAGCTTGGACAGAAATGTGCAGTCACTTCAATGTGAATGCTAACATTTACAAAATCATTTTGCAAATGCTGTAACAAGTTTTAATCAAGTATTCCTACCAAAATAGGTAGTACTGATAAATGCAGCCACTTGAACTACTAATATGGTTCTCGTCTGAAACATTACAGGGTTTTTCTTTTATATAATATTAACCCATGAATTAAGAATACACATTTGAGTTTAAAGTGCGTTGGGATTCGAAACGATTGGAAAAAATATTGAAAAAGGCGCTTGTGTTCTCTAAGAGCAGTTTAATATTTCGAGCAGAGCGTGATGAATGAACCACACAGTGCAGCGTCACAAAGGGGTCTTTCAAAGTCCTCCTGCGGGGCGTCTTCCGCTCCCGTTTCCGGTGGGACAACTCGTCTTGTTTACTTTGCGCTGTGCGATAACAATATCACGGTCCCACACCATTAACAATAACGTCTGCTAGTAGTAATACTATCCCTTGGTTGTCAAGCAATGATTCATTTTTTTTAGTCGCCACCAGTGACTGAACCAATAAAAATGTAAATCTGCCCCGTTGTGAGAAAGCGCTCCCCGGTTTGTGTGAAAAGCCTGGGCTAACTAACATTAACAACTAGCTGCTGCATAGATGAATTGAAAATGTATCACAGATGACTGGAACCCTCAACCAATTAATTCAGTTACCATAATGGGGGTAACCATGTAGATAGAAAAACGTATCTATTTCACAATTATTATTAAATTCCCATCAGAAAGCGAAATAGGCTCTCAAGGCTAACTACAGCTAGCCACTTCTCCGGGCAGCAAAACTAGGCCATGAGTCGCTCAGCATGACGACTGGAGCAGCATTAGCATATTGCTAACAATGTTGTTACCTGACTTAACGGGCATATACACTTTAGCGGACAGTGATACGTGGTATAAGACAACCTCGGGGGGCAGTGTCGTGCGGGAATTAATGTAAACAGGTCCAGTATTTCTATGAATGTCGTAAAGAGCGGCATTATGTGTTGCTTAGCTCGCTAGCTAATGGCAGTAGCGGCAGGCTTTCTTACTCCGGAGTCATTGGGATCCTTCTTCCAGAACAATTGAGAGCAGTGTCCAAAAGACTCTGCCGATGTCACATAGTTTACTCCATTTCTATCCTGAAAGTCTCCGTGTGTACTCCCAGCATTCGTCCTGGCATACATCGCTGTTTTTCGGCCTGTTTGACTTTTTTGAGATAAAAAGAAATAGGGGCCGCTTTGTAGGGACCTTCTTCCGAAAAGAAAAATATTTCTTCTTTGTATTCAATGTTTTGGCGGCGGACAAATCTAATGGCTTGGCACATTATCGCCCCATGCTGGACTGGAGTGTAAAATGACTCTCAATACCGTGCTATTGACAACAGCACGGACACTGGTATAAAACACTGCCACACTATATTAACATAGTTTTACTTATTTGCCTTCGCCACGCCAGTGACACAAAACATATTAAATTATTAAATGTCTTTCATTTGTCACTCACACATACATTCATATCCATCATTCAATTATAATTCATTTGTAATTATATATTTTATTCAAATATATATTTACATATAAAATACCAATGCGATTTTCTGCACATGATAGTTTATGTCTATTACTATATAAATGTGTACAGAAAGGATGGAAGACATTGGTAATAAACCACCATCTAGTGGACAGTTACAGTAGTAGAGCATTAACTTTTCATTACTGAGATATAATAATACAGTCAACCTGCATGCCGTGCATTTCATTTCAGGTGGAATAAAATAACGGAGAAATGTTGCACATGAAAAAAAGATGTACTTGTTACGGCCACCCTGGCTTGGCTCGTAACATAAGCCCAGAGTAGACCTCAACATAACAAACCAAATGCAAATATTATAAAGTGTATTTATTAAACAAACAAATAACCAATTTATACAAACAAAAATGAAATGGCATTTTGTTTTACAATTTGTCACAATGTGTTTTTTATAAGTAATGTGTGTGTAGGTTTGTGTGAATATAGGCATTCATGGTAGGATTTAGACTTTGCTTAAAACATGAATATTGCTTCTTTATTATAATAGACATATAACATTTTGGGGAAAATACACCTTAAATATATCAATATGCATTTAAGGTATGGTTAAGCAATTTTAAGATAATACACTATATGTGAAAATCACCAAATATCTGATGATTTACTATACCTTTAACTTATGCAGTCCAACAACCAAGTCCAACAACTCAAATGCCTCAAATGTGGACTCTTATTAGTGTTTGGCAGTAGAAGTCTGTAGTTGTTGTGGGCAGAAAGGTAAAAGTTATCACAGTGGTTGTATCCCAGTGACCACCAGGATATGTGCTTGTACTGGGCTAGTGGGCCCAGCTGCTACATATAGAAAATCATTGTTTTTAAGAGCATCGTTTTATAAGCGTGAGCAACTTTAGTGTAGTCACAGTCAAATGATATAAGATACTAAGAAATCAATTACTGCACTCTCAACCAGACTGAAATATATGATCTTATTCTGTCCAAACGTTTGTAATGTATTAAGTCATTATTAGCCTACATTTGCCATATTAGTGTCAATTACATTGACTGGATAGCAGTTTACATTGTAATTTAGCCAAGATTTTAGAGCACATGGCATGAGGGATTTGGACACATGATGGCACTGTGGCTGTGTGGAACTCATGTTTCAGGACATAATGATCCTGCATGTGTTCAATGTATCAAACAATGTTAAATTAAATCAAACTTGATGTCATTTTTACAATTTACATAGCTTCATTGTTTAAACATTCAATACACCAAACACAGGCGACATAATGTGGTTAATTTCATTTATTTGAAAAAAAAGGAAAAAAAAGAAACTTTTATTTTTATTGTAAAAATGCATATTCATTGCTTCTTTTTGTAATATCATCCCCTCAGGCATATTCTACATTTTGTATTCTACTCGACATTCTCTCTCTTCTCTCTTTCACAAATGTTTACCTTGTTTCTATTTTCATTTCCAGCTCAGATTGATGGGTGAGTTCCAACAGTGTTTTGGCTCATTCACTCAGTTCAGATAGTGTTTGGATTTGATAATTTGAAGTGAGACTATTTCCTTGTGTAAAATTCACAGTCACAATTCACACAAAAATAATTGGCCAGAGGGACTTGACAAACCTGCTACCTGTACCTTTGAACAACACTGGCTATACCTGCTGCTATTAACATTTGGTGCAGTCAATCAAATGGCTAAAATTAGCTATTGCACAGTAGGTTGGCAATGTGGATACTAGCAATTTGAAGGGGGTTCTGTCTAGGTTTGATAAACAAGTCAAATGTCCCATTCGGAACATTAGATGCAAGGCACTTTACATGTCATCAAGAGATTTCTGTTTTTGCACAAATGTTCAGGATCATTATGTGGCTCTCATTATTCATTGTTCATATAAATGTCTTATACTATTTATGGAGTCTTCCACCCAACTTCCTGGTGACTCTAATCAAATGTTCACTTTCTGATCTGAATGTGAAGTCAGCCAACCCTGAAATGTCAACTCAACCATATAGTTTTTAATCACACACCATTTCTTCCTCCACCTGGGCGCTTTCCCATCCCACCCTCCATATTTGAGAAAGGTACACATGCAAATCAGGTCTGAACCTGCAAAGAATCTGCATGTAATGATTGTAAAGTAATTACATTTTACGTGATGTAGTTTGCTATGGTATCTCAATTGTATCTGTTCCAGGTGCTAGCCTAATCTTAGGTTTTTCAGTTGCTTGGCCATGTTTCCACTTTCTGTTCAACAAATATAGCACACATATTAATGGCCTTCAAATAAATATCTTTGGCATTCCTTCCCAGGATTGCTGACAACTGCGATTGGGGGCTAAAACTTTTGCATCAAGTATGGCCTGTTTTTGGCCTGTTTTGACCTTCAATTATATTTCCGACCTGTGCAGATTTAATCATCAAACAGTTCATTCCCATTCCACCCAGCACCTTTCTTTTCATTTTCCAGCATGTCGCCCCCTGGTGGTAGTATTTAAAGTTTATGGGAGGAAGGTTGTATTTCTTTAAAAAATGAAATTCCTAAAACGATGTTGATGGAGGATAATACACCTGCTCTTGATCTGCTTACTACAGTTATGCACCTCCCAACCTGCTGCACCGCCATTCAGCGAGCAGCTGCTAGCTAACCCTAATGGAAGCAAAGTGGCAGTGCAGCATCTGAGAACACGCTGCAGAAACTACCAAATGAAAAGTGATTACGGGTGACTGATAATGCTGCAGCTAGCTCAAGCAATGCTGCGTGCACTGGAGATGACAAGATGATGGTGATTTACCAAACCTGTATAGTTGTGTGTGTGTGTGTGTGTGTGTGTGTGTGTGTGTGTGTGTGTGCGCGCGCACTGGAAGGGACATCATATAGGAATAATTTCATTATGCTTATGGAAAATACACATGACCAGCAGGGTGCACTACCGCTCAGTTTCTTCCTAAATGATCCAACTGCCTTTTCCCTTCACTGCTTTATTTCAGTCTCATAAAAGGTGCAACCATTTAGATGCCCTCGAACCCCTCTGAAACACCACACGTGCAAACACATACTGTATATAAAATAAACCCATATATATATATATATTTATAACAATGTACACAATGGTGGTGAAGACATCAGTAAAAATTGTTTCAGAGCACTATATGCATGTATATTTCAGAGGTCTGTGACGGTCCAGTTGCCTCATCTAGGTGAACAGGGCTTCCGTATGGTATTTGCAGTTCCATTATGTCGATGGGCTTTTCAAATCCATGTTCTGTGCGCATGTGAGATTTGCATTCAATGGAGGTGCAGGGTGCTGGGTGGATCCAACACGCATTGACGCTACGTCCTAATCAGGCAGCTCCTCAAGCAGTGTTGGGTCAAAGTGGCCCGGCGCCATCCAGGGCGGACCTCCCAAAGCCCGGACATCTTTTCGGGTGTGAAGAATATTTCAATGAGCACACGGTATACCGCCATGCAACGACCACACATGGACACCCTCGGACATGTGCACAGTTCAAATACGCAAAGGAGACATTTACAACAGGGCAGCTGAAGGATGGGGCACATCGGTAACTTCTAGAAGCAACCGAGGTGGGAACAATGCTAACCAATGAAGGCTCTCAGGGCAAGAAAACGATCTATTTGTAAACAACGTCACATTGTGCAATAACATTGCTGACGTGGTGTTGGATACTTCCATTGCTTCAAAAAGTTACCAATCTTACCATGCCTTGAAAATCTCACATCCAACCCCACAGTAAAACATTATAACAAAGATACAGTTTCAATTTACAGCAACAATAAAACTTTTCATAATAAGCTATATCTCACTTTTGATAACAGTTCTTGATTGCCAGATGGGAGTTTTCTTTTAACCCCACCAGGAAAAGGCATAACTAAAAATGTTCAATTCATTCTTCCTCCATTTGATCTTCCACACAGTTCTTTTAATGGTCCCTTCCTATTGTTGCATTCTTTTAGATCTTTTTTTTTTTGGGGGGGGGGGGGGTCTTTTTCGGGCGCCGGCAACAAGAAGAAGGAGTGGATCAATACGAAATTAGAAGAATTACCATATTAAGTCAGCAAGGTGCTTCAACAATAGACTCATGCAGCCCAATATGATTATGTGACAGAATAACAGGGATCCAGATTTAATGTAAAGCTCCGTTTCAGTTCTGTAAATGAGCAGAGAAACTGGGGTTAGGGTTCCATTGCCTGTGTAGCTTATTGAGTAGAGCAAGACACTACCTTATTCCTGACCCTCTGCCTCCTATTGTACTTAACTCCTATTGTACTCCAGGTAATGCCCTCTTGGCCAGTATTTTATATATGGGATTTCCTGGTAAAATTAAGGTTACATACTTTATACATGGTAAATTAAAGGTTCTATTATAATATAGCTGTTTTTTTACAACGACCTGCTTTGACAGCCGGCCCGCAAAAATGTATGTTCATCAACCACCCGAACCCGACCCAACACTTGCGTAGACAATGTTTTGCAGAGCCACGGTACTGTAGGCTACAACAAAGTGAGTGAGCAGTTAGACTAAACTATTTCATTGTTTTGCTGTTAGCATTAGGCTACGTTACCATAACACATTGCCTGCATAGCCTATAGGCTATTGGCCCGCATGGGTCTGGGAAGGCATTGTTCCATCTGGTGCAGAGAGATATGCGATAGATGTACGTGTACGTTACCATGCTTTATAGTTCGGTAGGCTAATGCAGATTATTGACAGCCAGGGGCAGGACATGAGACCATTTGCACCCTCCACTGCATGCATCTGTGCGTGCGTGTGTTTAAGAGAGCGGGAAATCGAAGGTGAGTAGCCTACTCACAGAAATTTGAATAGGCTACGCAAAGTTGATATTTCTAACTTAGCCAGAACGCTACTCTGCCACTTTTTGACCCGAACCACCCGCACCCGCGATATTTTATGATACGCTTATCTGAAGCTACCCAACCCGCGGGTCGACCCGCGGGCACGCCTTTATGATCAACTTGACAAGAAGTGTACCTGTTAGAGCGGTTCTGGGTAGGCCTGTCTGGGATCATAGGTCATGTCTGGCATGTAGGCTTCATGGAGGTCAGGGTCCAGGGGTAGGGTGTCAAGGGGAAGATCTGCATACCCATAGGGTGGGTAGGCCCCATCCAAATCTAAGGGAGGGGAGGTAGGTTTAATGGCAATGGCAATGGGAACATGGCTGCCATATAAATTAATCTGCAGTATTCTGATATTTTTGTTCTGGGTAACAGTTCGTTCTAATTAAGCATAACCCATTCAAAAAGTGAGGGAGACAGACTGATGACCAGAATGATGCAATCAAAGCACCTTTAACTCTTCAGTTAAAGGTGCTTTGATTGCATCAAAGCGCCTCTGTGTGCATGTGCATGAAATAGGATGAAGAAATTGAAGATATTACACATGGATACACACACACACACACACACACACACACACACAGTTCTAGGTCCTTGGATGCTTGGTTGTGTCATTACAAGTGACAATGCAGATCAGTCAGAACTTCTGTCAAGTAAGTAGAAGGTGTATTTTCATAAGTCATCATGTAATAAAAGCAAACAACACTCACCGTCAGCTAGGTAGCTGGGCTCCAAAGACACTGCATTGTGGGCCTGGAGAGAGATAGAAATAATCACATCTTCAGCTAAATATTAGCATTCATATCAGATCATACACACCTGTTGTAGTCTGGAAATACACTTGTTGTAGACCAGGGAAAGTGTCAGGACAGATGGCCAAGCTTATGTCTGAATGTGTGTGTGTGTGTGTGTGTGTGTGTGTGTGTGTGTGCGTATGTGTGTGCATGAGTCTTGTGTACGTGAGAAAGACCGATAAAGTAGAGTGCACGAGTGATCTATTGCTACAGTCACAGTGTCTGGGAGAGATCAAACAAAAGGTGTGTGTGTGTGTGTGTGTGTGTGTGTGTGTATGTGTGTGAACACTTGTGTAAATGTGGATGTGAGGAGAAGAAATAATGTGTGTGTGTGTGTGTGTGTGTGGTGTAATGACAATCTGATTTAAAGTGAGAATAGATCTCTAGGAATCCTGTAAGCACATCACTAAATACACACAGGGTATTGAATGTATGTGTGTGTGTGTGTGTGTGTGTGTGTGTCCTCTTCTACATCAGGACCTCTGTTTTTTCTTGTTATTGTTTCAATGTTATTGTAATTATATTCAGTTTAAAGCTGTGCACTCTTTTTATAGAACAAATGTTGCTGCAATAAAATAAACAGAATTTATATTCTTTAATTACATTTCATACTGTATTATTTGTCTTTTCTGTATTGCCTTTTTTGTATTGCGTTAAGAAGCTATTATGTAGCAAATTTTTGCATCATCAGCTTCTCCCTTTTAACCCAAGTTGAAATGAAAATGTGTCATTGAATACAATGTGACTTGGACTGTCCAGTTACAGTAGTAAAAAGAAGAACACTATAACCCCCCCCCCCCACACACACACACACACACAGATGTGGTAGTCTCACCATTTCCCAGGCAGTGGGGTCATGTTTGAACAGTGAGTGTGTCAGCTCCACAGACACCCTCTTCCTGTAGTCTGAACTCTTGTCTTCTGAAATGCGGAACAGAACGGCTGCAGCGTATGTGGCTGGAGAGACAAGCAGGCCAGTCACATTTATTAAAAGCCGAACAACCCAATGGCGAAAACAAAACAGACTCTTCTACGGTAGCGCTGTACCTGAGCTACGTACTGTAGCTAGAGTACAGTGCTTACTGTTCTTACAATACTTGTGTAGTGAAGTAATGTGGTGTACTCTATTATGTTAATATTGCCCGTAAAACCCCAAACCCCAGGTGGTGTAGAGAACAGCATAAGCCCAGGAGCTACAGTATGATGCAGGAGGAGTAGAGAGGGATTGTCAGAGGGGCGCATGCTTTCTGAGTACCAAATAAAAATAGTGTATTGTAGCGCTGGGCAATTCCAGACACAAGTTACTTTCTATTAACAGCATGACAATCAAGACCAGCTGATTCATTATGTCTGCTTTCATCATTACAGTGAGCAATGTGTTATATAGCGTGCATTACACGTACTGTATGCGTGTGTGTGTGTGCATGTGCGTGTGGTACCAATGCCCTCAATGTTGCTCAATGTTGGAGTGCAGTAACTCCATCAGCGATGTGAATGAGTGTGTGCGTGCGTGTGTGTGTGTGTGTGTGTGTGCGTGTGTGTGTGTGGTACTAATGCCCGTGTGTGTGTATGTGTGTGTGTTTGTGTGGTACTAATGCCTGTGTGTGTGTGTGTGTGTGTGTGTGTGTGGTACCGATGCCCTCGTTGTTGGAGTGCAGCAGCTCCATCAGCGGTGCAGAGGCCCCCTCGGCATCGATGAGCTCGGCAGACGGCTTGTCCAGAGCCAGCTCACACAGGACCCCCGCTGACACGCGCTTCACGTTCTCCACGTAGGAGTACAGCAGCTGCACGCACACACACACACACACACACAGTATACACACACGCGCACACACACAGACAGTACACACACACACGCACACATGCAGTACACACCCACACACAGACAGTACACACACACACGCACACATGCAGTAAAAACACACACATACGCACGCACGCACACACACACACACACGCACACACACACACACACACACACACAGTACACACACACATCAGGTTTGCTTTGAGGTGAAGACAAATGTATACATTTACAAAAATGCGTGTGTGTGTGTGTACTGTGTGTGTGTGGGTGTGTGTGTGTGGGTGTGTGTGGGTGTGTGTGTGTGCGTGTGTGTGTACTGTGTGTGTGTGTGTGTGTGTACCTGTACAAACAGTGGTATGGTCTGCATGCTGTGTGTGTGTGTGTGTACCTGTACAAACAGTGGTATGGTCTGCATGCTGTGTGTGTGTGTGTGTGTGTACCTGTACATACAGTGGTATGGTCTGCATGCTGTGTGTGTGTGTGTGTGTGTGTGTGTACCTGTACAAACAGTGGTATGGTCTGCATGCTGGCAATCTCTCCCCTATTGATGGGGTCTCTGGCTAGAATGTGGAGCGCTCCAGTACACCCCTCAACTATCTCCTCCATACGAACCCCATCCTGGAATATACATGGGGCAGGTAAACCAGTGAGCTGCATCACATTGAGCTGTCCGTCAAACTGTGTGTCTGTCTCCGCACACCTGGTAGGTCTGGTGAGCTGAGGAGGCGTGTCTTTGCGTGTCCTGGTGAGCCTTCAACAGCAGGTTGACCAATCGCGGGATAGCCCCCGCCTCCCTCAGCGGAGCCTGATTGGCGGGGCACAGCGCCAGGTTACGGATCAGGCCCACCGTTGCCTTTGGAGAGACGGGAGGGGGCGGGAGTTAGATGCTAATGTGTCACTGGGGACATCAGTTGAGGGAGCTTTAGCAAACAGAAAAAACAGTTTGTGTCTGTTGTTCGGTTCTTGAACACAATTTTAAAATTTCTCGTTTCTAGTTCACTGACCAAAAGAATAAACCTCAGATTTGAGCAGACTATTATTGGTGTATCAGCACTTAATACCCATGAAATAGTCTCTAATGGGATTGCATCGATTGGAAAACTTGTATTGATTCAAACTGAGGCAAAAAATATAGCCAGGAATTTATATGCTTAGCTTCCATTGACTCAAATCAAAATGGAGGGATTTTCGGAGCGTTAAAGATTCACAACTCTACATTAAACATTATAGTGGAGTTTCACAACAACCTGGAGGATGGGACGCGAGTCCTGTTATGTTTGCCCTTAAACAAGAACGGTAGTCTTATTGTTTATGTTGTTTTCAATGAAAACAACATAAACCACAAAGATGGATGTAGTGCTATCAAAGCATACAGGAATGTGTATGGTGCATGAACCTATGACACTCCTAGGAGAGAAGAGAGACGTGAATAAAACATTTACAGCCGCAATATGTTTAGGACAGAAAAATACAAGGAATGACTGATAATATGGGATTCACTGTCCACCTTCAACTGGTGGCAGCCAGTAACAGGGGCACAAGTGAATTGAAAGCTCTGACTCATGTACGTACAGCAGTGTCACAGCTCAGGAAAAACATGACTTCTGAGAGATTTCCACTGATGCTTGTAGATGAGAGATGATTATATGAGATGAAAAGCCCAAGATTTATGTAGCGAACCATCTTAATATTATCTTGACAAAAGCTTCGCTTTCATCTCGAGGTTACAGGACTTTGTTAAATCAGCCAATGAAAATCTGTTAAAAAATGTGTTTATTGTGTGCCAACATTTGAAAGGCTTGTTTGTTGTCTATGAACACAACTATGTCAATGAACCAAAAAAAATAGAGGCCATCTAAACATATGAAATGCCTAATGGACTATTAGCCCCAGCTAGCTGAATAATCATGGCATGTTTAATAAGTCACAGCTATTATCAAAAATGCAAATCTATTATTAGTGGGTTTAATGCTTTTGTTAACAATAACATTTTAAAATACTTACACAAAAAAGACAGAGACAAAAAAAACATTCCGCTATAAAAATATGAATTTATGTTTTTATAATTATTCTGTTGAATAATTTACTCTATGAGCTTCTGCCTTGGCAGTGTGTTATATTCCCTCGTCTGCCAATACAACAGCCACTGAATAGAACCACAGAGAGCGAGAGAAAGAAATGGGGAAAAACAAAGGGATGAATTGTAGAAAACAGATGAGGGGGAAAAAACTGGAATCTCCTTCTCTTTATCTATTGTTCCATCACTTTATTCTGCCTCAGCCAATCTCTCCAGTGAGCTCTGTAATGAAATCGTTCCTCTTTCTCTCTGTTCTTCCTCATAAGCTATGGCTTCTATATGTAAGGCACACGCTCTTGCTCTTCCTCATCCCATTTATCCCTGGCCCTCTGCTGCAAGGGCTCCTATATATAAAGTCACATTCTCCTTCCTTGGCTTCACATCATTAGGCACCAACACCCAGTCCATTATTATAATCTGCTTGGATTGGCAGGGCAGCGTTACTCTGTGTGTGTGTCTGTGTGTGTGTGTGTGTGTGTGTGTGTGTGTGTGTGTGTGTGTGTTTGTACACGTGTGTGTTGGAGATGGATCAACTGTATGTGTGTGAAATTGTGTATGCCAACCTATTTTTGAATCGCTATCTAGATGTTTGGGTAAATGCATGGTGTTTGTGCCTAAGAGTATGCTTCAGTAGACTGGTATTTGCTGTGTGCAAGCACGTGTGTGTGTGTGTGTGTGTGTGTTTTGAAGTCAGATGTTACAGCATATGTTTTAGTCACATAGTCACAAAACCATAGCCATTTTACAAAGAAATATGAGCGCCGGGTATTAATATGGCAGGTAGTGTTTACCTGAACATCTAATGCAATTGAGCAAATGACTAGGTTGATTAATGTATTAATTTAGATTAAGAGGAGTGCACAGAAAGCCATGTAGTGACAGACAGACGGGCAGTCAGACAGACAGCGGCGACGCCCTCAGAATCTTCTGGATCAATAGCCAGGAAAATGACACACCCCCTGAACGCTGCACTCCATCTTCCACGTGTGTGCACACTGACAGAACGACACAGGCACCCGTGCACACGCCTCTGTACATTCACATGCAAACACTAGATACAGTGCTGTACACACAGGCACACACAGCACCCACATTCTCATCCAGCTAAGTGCTCTGATCCAATTGGAACGTATTCAGGCACGGGGAGGGCAGATCAGGGAACATTCCAGTGACACTGTGTGTGTGCTTGTGTGCAATGTGTCAATGAGGGGCGTGTCTAACAAAATATGACACACGAGCAGACAATGGATAAAACATGTCAAATGTAGACTGTAGGTTCCCGAGAATAGTTAAATATGCTATACTGTTTGCGATGCATTTCAATAAATAATGATATAGACTGTTGTTTGCGAAAATATCAATGCCTTTTTTCATTGAGACTCATGAAATAATGTCTGTGGACCTCTGCCAGTTGTTAACTTTGAAACTGTACATTATGCAAGCAAGCAAGGAAGGCTTGTTATTGAAAACATTTTCTTTTAGAGCTAATTTTCCGCAGCAATTTTGGTTATTCAATTATTGTCGCCCTTGCCCTATTTGAACTGGATAAACGTTATCAGAGATTGAAATAAAGTAGTTTAAAAATGGCAGTCGAACTGCACAAATTATCTCTGCAATGTTCCCCAATGTGTTAACTGGCCTGCTTTTGTCAAAAACAAAACAACTAGAAAGAGCAAGCAAATGTGTATAACGTGGTTGGCGGGTATAATCCCTCCCACAAACACCCAGAAGGTTCTGCACAGCTGGTGACAGATTAACATACAGTATAGGTGAAATCATTACAGTGGTTTCAAATCAAAGTGTCAAGTGTGTTTCAATAGGCTTGGGTTCATGTTCCCCAAGGTCTACTATTATAGGGTGGTGTATTCACACACGTTTATGCCAGTTAGCCTCACTCTAGTGAAATCAGCCATTGGACAGTTCGGTTCAGCTGCTGGCTTGTCTGATATGATGGGATGTGTGCGTGTGTGCTCTGCCTGTGATCAGTCATGTCTGCAAACACAGTCTTTCATACCCTCTGCCTCGCCTTCTCTCCTCCCTTCCTCTCTCTCTCCCTCTCACACAGTGCGGTTTTCCCCTTCTCTCTCTCTCTCTCTCTCTCTCTCTCTCTCTCTCTCTCTCTCTCACCAGCAGGTGTTGTCATAACGGAGGTGTCTGGGGAGTCATGGATCATGGGTAATATATTTTATGATGCATGCGTGTGTATGTGCTGCATGCGTGAGCATGTGGTTGAGTGTGCGTGGGGGCTGGGCGGTGTATATGTGACGTGCACTATTCACAGGTGTAACTGTCCCTAGCCCTAACTTTGCACGCACGCACACACACACACACACACACTATACGCCCCTTTCTCACTCTGTATACATAAATTGACTTCAGTATGTTATTAGTTTGACATGAGATTGTCGCGCGCTGCCAAATCATCCAGTATTGATTTGAATTTTTTCTTCCTCTTTCTTCAAATTGTTGCTTGTGTCCCTCCCTCACCAAATGTCCTTTCTCTCCCCCACTCGTTTCTGTTTAATTGATTTCCACAAACACCAACACCTGTCCACCCACATGGCACATTTTGAATTAGCCTGATTAAACTGGGCGTGTTTGTCCTGCTTGATTGCCATCTCCTGGATTCCTCTATGTCAGGTTTGGGGCAACCAAAGGGGTGGGACAACTGACAGCTTCTTCTTGGTTCTTTTGACGATGTGCAGTTTGCTAATCAGTGAAACTATCTCAAACCTGCTGTTTGGGTGTAGGGGGCGTTAAGGTAGCTGCCAGTGTTGGTTTGTGCATAGACTTCATAGACATATAAATAGGTGGACACAGAGGGGAAAAATGGCGGCTTTTACTTACGAAGGCTTTGCTCATTGGCGCATTTTTGGCGAATTCGAGGCTAGGGGCCGAGCCATCTTGGAGGTCTAACGCCTCATGCACAGTACAACCAGACGAGTACATCACAACCTGCGACGCTGAAGTGATGATGGTCTCAAGGCTTGTGCATACGTGCCGTATAACAGCATAACATCCAATTGGATTTTCCGCTTTTGTTGAGAATTCTAAGTGTATAATCGTATGTTTTGTTAAATATTTAGCATTAGCGTTAAAATTGTAATCGATCCTGCGCTGGCTATGGCCCGGGGTTTTGCTCGGGCACGCAGCAGGAACGAGCATAGCTCTGTGCTGCATGATTGTTATGTCATGAAAAGTAATCATCCAAGCTGGCTAAATTGGCATTGTTAGAAAGATTATACTGTATGTACATAAGCACTAATAGAACATTATATGGTAATATAATATTATTGAAGCATAGCATCTGGGAACAAATGAGAATAGCAGTAAAACTGATAAGACATTGTTGAATGGGGTGTGTATTGCAAACCATTTCATCTGGGTGCAATATCAACCGATGCCACGGAACACAGCTGCTCCAAGCCTAGTCCGACCCTGCCCTGATTTCTGTGATTTTCCTGGTAATGTCTTGGTTGTGTTTACATTGAGGGTTGAATGTGAAACTATTTAATATGGTTACAGTTAAGGTTGGGACAAGATATAGATTGAGGTTATGCCAATGGAAGAAGCTAGAAAACAACAAAGAACCAGTTCAACCACAGCTATGTAGTACACTGGTACAATGTGATAATGTGAAGCAGTACTCAAACACTGGATGAGCATTCTCTGTTGACACTCCCTGAATAAATAATAACTTGGGGGGCACAGTTTCAAAGTCTCTGGGAGGAAGAACTGTGTATATGTACACACAAACACTCTAGGCATGAACTATACAACAGGCAAGGCATACACATACGCACACATCAGTGAATCAACTATCAGTCTGAGAACAATTTAGCCTCTGGGGACCAGGGACAATATTTCTGGTGTAGCCAGCAGATATCCGGATAACAGACAACATATATCAAGGCCAAGACTTCTGTGTGCTGCTCATTGTTTAAAGCCCGATTAGCAACTTGAGACACTTGAATGGAGATGGTCTAATCTCTCTAAAAAGATATATGCACATAAATACAGGCTTCCAGTCGTTTAACCCTCCTGTTGTCCTCTGGGTCAAACTGATCCAACGCACTACCTCTTTGTGGCAGATGGCGCCAATTCAAATTCTTCAGCTTACACAGAGATATGATGTGCACTGCTGGACAGTAGGTATACGGTAGTGCGTTTGAAACCTGAGGACAACAGGAGTGTATAACACGATAAAAACAAGATAAAGAATAAGAACCAATGCACACAGCACTGACACTAAAGAGAACCACACAATCAGACACAATCAGGTGGCGCCATCTGCACAAGATAGTAACCTGAAACCCGAAGACAACAGGAGGGTTCAACAAAGCTAATAAAAAGCTAAATCGCCATTGGACGATAGCCGCTTCCACACTCTGTTGCTCAAACGTGACTGGTCAACACTGCCGGGGGCGCTGCACACCGACCTTGACCACGGGCCAGTAGTGCGGCTGCCCCAGCAGCTTGACCACGGCCGGGATGCCGTAGTGGAGACGCACGGCATTCTGGGCCAGCTCGGCGTCCTGGTGGCGCGAGGTGAGGTGCCGCAGGGCGCACACGGCCGGCTCAGCCACGTCCTCCTTCTCCCCCGCGCGCAGGACGGCGTGGATCAGCGCCTCCACGCCCCCGAACTGGGTCACCAGCGTCTGGGGGGGGGGGGGGGGTTAAAGGCACAGTCAGCGATTGTACGTTTGATCAAATATCTCCGGTTCTTATTGCAAGCTGAAAGGAAATGTACACAGCCCTGGCTTGGTAAATAGGAACACAAACAAAGTGGTGCAGGCCGCACCACAAAACAATATTCTAGCCTTCGTAATGCGTTTGCTACGTGTGGGGCGGAGCTTCTGCGAAAGCACCCTATGGCATTGACGGGAGAGGTGCTTTTGTTTTGAGTTCGAATTTAGCATGCGTTCTCGAGAATGACTTACTATTCCTTTAACAGTGGAGCTCAATGGGCTCATACCTCTTGGCATGGTGGCCAATGCTGGTACTGCAGCACCATGCTGTTTGGTGGAGATAGGGACAAAATGCCTTTTGCACCCATTGATGTCCCATATAAAACATGTGCCTCTAACTTTAGAGTGTGGTGTTCAAGCAGTTTATATTTTGTAATCTGAAACAAATACAGCACTGCTTGAACACCACACGTGTTCAAAAACAATTATAATATTAACTTTATTGTCCTTGGGTTTATTTATTATAATGATTTATAGAAATGTCCTGGAAGGCTTGTTTGTTTTCTGCATGATGTCATTTCGAGGCATGCTTGTGTGACATAATAGTATAGAATACACTGTGTCATAAAACTGACTAGATGCGTGTAGAATCATACTGTAGAATAGAAAAGAAAAGAATACTGTAGATTGTACGTAATTGTAACCAATAGTTAAAATGTAATAACGTAATGCATAATAGTGTACACTATTGTTATTAGCAGATAATAATAGAATATAATATAGAACAGAGTGTAATGAAATAACACAGAATATAATCTCACAGATTAGACTGATCAGACCAAGAGAACCGCACAGACAGCGTGGAACAGTATAGTTTAATAGACGTTAAATCCCTCCTGCTCACGCCATACAGAGCAGTGGGGGAAAACAAGCTGCACCATTTGTTCTGTGCACATTAAATATGAGCCCAGGTGTACGAGAGCAACTATAAAGCAAGCAGCCATATCAGTGAAGGGAAGAGACCAGCAGACGCCAATACCTCGTTATCAACACGACGACACCTCAAAACCACCTGTACTGCTTTTGTACAAATTATGTCACAGCAGCACTGATTGGCAGACAGCAAAAGTGGCGAGAGGAAAAGCTGAACATAGAGTCTTACATTAGTAAGAAACACACACACATTGTTCTTATTAATACTTATTTTTCTTCTTTGTTATTATAATGAGTTTCTGGATTTGTTTTAGACGCCTTGGTAATAGGACTGTCATGCCAATCAAGCAGAATGACTCACAAAGAACTGACAAGAGGGTGCCAGAGAGAGATGTCAGAAACAAAATAAGAAAAAGTAGATAAAGAACTGGAAAAGAAAAAAGAAAAAACACACATGGGGAGACAGTGAGACAGAGAGAGAGAGAGAGAGAGAGAGAGAGAGAGAGAGAGAGAGAGAGAGAGAGAGAGACGCGAAATGAGAGAGTTTTTAGTTTTAACACTTAATTAATTAAACACCTCCATATTTCATTCTTAAGATTCAACCAAATCCATGCATAAATTTGTTATAAAATACTCAAATACACCAAAAATATTAAATACAAAAATGTATCCCATCAGTGTTCACTTTAAACAGAGCGCCTTTATAATCCCATATCTTCTGGAACTCCACAACATTGTCTATTATTTTATGAAAACTAGAAGCATTAATCTTCCCCTCACCATTCCTTTAAACATTGATACTACATCTCCATCTCTATCTGTCTATCTTTTTTTCCTGCTATTATATATAGCCAACTTTGCCTGACCTATCAAAACGTTTTTTTTCTTTTTCTTAGAATAAACACAGCAAAATATAAAAACACGCTCACTAAAAACAAACCAAAAACCAAACAAAGACACCAATGTATAAAAAAAAAATTCTAAGTCAACAACAATGCACAAAACAATGAAAAACCGTTTCTCTTTCCAAGCAAAAAGGACAACTATTACGCACCAGTGGATTTAACACAGATATACATGCATTTACTTCAATAATGCCATGTAATATTCTCTATTGTAAATCACCAACACTGGTCAACAGTGGTTTATACAGTGCTCTCTATGCTGGCCTAATATCTGGCTCCACCTTTAGATGAGCCCTCCAGGGTGTATCCCATTTATCCTTTAGCTTTGCTATATTCAGCATTATTACAGCTCCACAGCTCCATTATATAAATCCTTTACACTTAAAGAGTCAATTTTTATTGTATTCAACCCTCCAACTACCATTGTGGTGAGAGAGAGAGAGAGAGAGAGAGAGAGAGAGAGAGAGAGAGAGCACATAGCATAGGCTTGACGACAGAGAGACCTAGAGTCACAGTGGGCGCACACAGCACCTTGTTGCGGGAGTTGTTACAGGTGAGGTTGGACAGGATGCCCGTAGCACAGGTCAGCATGTTGACATCATCAGAGCCAAGCTGGGTCACCAGGATCTGTAGCAGGCCATCCAGCCCTTCCTAGGGAGACAGGGAAGGGGGATGGAGAAGTCGATAAAAAAGTAGAGAGGGGGAGAGGGAGAGAGGGGGAGAGGGAGAGAGGGAGGTAGAGAAAGAGAGGTACAGAGAGAGGGTTAAAAAAGGGGGGAGTGAGGGGAAGAGGGGGGGGGCAGAAAGGGAGAAAGAGGGAGAGACGGGGAGAGAGGGGGAGAGAGAGGAAGGATGGCAAGAGAGAGGGACCAGTGTTAAACAGAACCTCAGCAAAGTGTTTTTCTCCATCATTTGCATTCAGGATGTGATGTCCCTTTGTTTTTTATCAACATGTGAACTCACTTGTTCACAGGCAGAGCAGGCCCCGGTCATGCTGGCATTTAACAATGACTATCGTGTTAGCATTCATGAATTGTACGTTTCACAATTGTAAACTGTTCACCGTTGGATCGTCTTTAACCAGCTGTAGACCTGTAACATTCTTCTAAAAAGCCATACATATTGGCACATTGGAAGAAAGTAGCAGAAATGTTGCCACGGGAGACCGTGGAACATCAATGAAAATTCAGGAACTTGTAGCAATGACAGGCGATAACCGCTGGCGATGCGAAGTGGGCAAGTACCAAGACAAACTAATCTCAAAAGGACTACCAATTGGAGCTAAGACTATATCACACTGTAGCGCTGACTGAATCATTTCTAGATGGGTATATACAAGACAAATACCTAGCCAACCAGAGTCTGGTACCGTATGTCCACTTATGACCATCATGTGGTGCTTCTAGCTATTATTTCTGGAAATTGTATCGAATATTACTAGTTACATTAGATACATTCACAACATACTGTACATTATCAAAATTAGCCCTGAGGACATGCTGGTGTCATTATCCTAACAGAATGTTGCTTTCCTACAACCAAGGAATCAGTCTGACGTTATAAAATGGCGGCACAACCGATGCATGCAGCTGCTTCTCAGTGCAGTGTTTTCATCTTGTTACGCGTATACATTAAGAAACGACAATTAAGACATCTTAAAGACTCTGTAAGCAACTGGTGCATGACCTGCTCTAGCTCTGACAAATGTAAGTGGCCTTGGGTAAAAGCGTCTGCCGAATGCTGTAAACGTAACTGTGTCTGGGACTTTATTGTGTGGCGTTACCTGTTTGGTGGCCGCGTCAGACAGGTTCCGCAGAGTCCACAGACAGTTCTGGATCAGGCGCTGACTGGAGCCAGTCAAGTGTTGGCCCAAAGCCTGCATACCACCTGTCATAATAATACATTTATTATCAAGGCACCTTTAAAAACAGGGTTTACAAAGAGACAGTCAAAACAGAGCAGAATACTGATTCCCAGATTAACCGTTACAAGAATATACGGTAAAAGTGAGTTAGGCATTAGGAGAAAGGATGGGAACAATGAAGTAATTACCATAATTATAATAATTAACTAAGATTAAGTAATTAAGAATAAGTAACAAACAAATATAAAGTTTAAATATGTGAGAGAGTAAAGACTCAATATGCATACTTAATTCTAATGACTAAATCAAACATTCATGTGCATTAATAATTAACACTTGCACATTACCTGTTAGAATAATTACTTTTGTTTGCATGACAAATCCAGCAAAGCATAACAACAGGCATAACAACATGCTTAAATATTAATGCTACTGTTAATAGTATGTCTCTCTACCTCCATTGTATAATATTATTATTAATATTTCCACTACTGTTTGTTTTCCCTTCGTGTAATGACTAATTAATCCAGGAAGCTAATATTTTATTTATAGTCCCGTAAACCTACCAGCTTCGACGATAGCTGGCTTGTTGCTGGGGCAGACTGACAGCACTTTCAGCACACGGCTGGTTGTCCACAGCAGCTTCTCATAGTTGTAGTTCCTCATAATGAACACCAGGCCTTCCGGGCCCCCGTTGGCCAGGATGATGAGCTGGCAGCGAAACAAGACAAACAGCGTGACATTATGCTATTGCTTAACGAGTGAAGCACATGTTGTCCATGAAAGCTATATGCGTCAGTTGAGAGACAGATTAAAACACAGTCAGGGAGAGAAACGAGGGAGGGATGAGAGTTGGCGTTGGGGACAGAATGGAACGGGAAAGACATGGACTGCATTTGTGGGGAGGGAGACAGGCGTAGGTGTTGTCATAGCTGAATCCTCTGGGGAGTGAAGGATCATGGGTAGAATTGTTTATAGGGGTGATTTATGATGATGATGAGTGTTTGTGTTGCAACTGTGTATGTATAAGTGGGCTGGTCTGTGTGCTTTTTCTGTGTGTGCCTTTTCTGTGTGGTTAGGTTTGTGTGTGTGTCTGTGAGATTGCACATAAAAGTGTTCCATACAGCGTATGCAAGCATTTCTAGTTTGTTGTTGGTTTAAAATGATGGGCCATGTCACATACAGCTGTTTGCCACCTTGAACTACCCTTATCCTTTTTAACTGTAAACCAAGCAGCACCACTTAAGTTAATGGCCACTTGCTTGGAAGTGGCACTAGTGAGCGCATTAGTACATGCCTTTACTAACATGTGGGAGCCACATGTTAACATAAAAGTAAACAAGCAGTATTGCGCTTCTAGAAATGATAGCGTTGGCAACAAAACGCTCATATGTTAGTGAGCACTAAGCTAGCGTGACAGATGCTATAGCCTTGCGGCACGCAGCTACAGGACGGCACCCATGAAGACAGTCTGTGCCTTTTAAGACCTTGAGCCCAGACCAGAGCGGTCCAAGTTAAGAAGGTGGAGTCAGCGATTGTAAGCTAATATATTTTATTGCAAGCTGTCCCTTCTATATGCTCTGAAAAAAGAATCAGGTGTTTCTACACAGCCCTGGCTCTGTAAATGGGAACACAAACAAAGTGGTGCAGACCGCACCCTCCCCCTCCCCTCCCCTCCCCTCACTTTGCTCTCCTGGTTGCCATAGGACAGCAGCTGCAGGCAGTCCGTGGTGATGGCCAGGAACTTGGGGTTGCTCTTCTTCAACAGGGGCACCATGCGCTGCAGGCCGTCGGCCAGGCGGACGGCCATCTTGGCTCCCTCCTGGTGCAGCAGCAGGTTGTGCAGCGTGGTGATGGCGTAGAACAAGACCGACTCCACGGGCGAACTGAGGTGGGCGGCGAGCGGCGACGCGGGGGGAAGCAAACACAACTTAAAGATATTAAAACTCGTTTAGTAGCAGAGAGGCTGGCGGAGAGAGAAATGGAATAGGACAGGTTTGACTGGGGCGAGAGAGAGAGACGGTGAGTGAGAGAGCAAAAGAGAGAGAGAGAGAGAGGGAGAGACAGAGAGAAAGCGAGAGAGAACATAAACCCATTTAAATTGGCTTCGGGTGGCACTGATGGTATGAAAAAGACAGACTTGGGTAGGGAACTGGGAGTCACACACACACGCGCGCACGCACACACGCACACACACAGACATTTTGAAGAGCAAGGCTAGAGAATAGAGATGATGCATAATAGCAGAGAGAAGGAGAGATTTCAGATTTAAATAGATTTCCTGTGTCGAACCTGATAACCGCCTAGTATCTCTTTCTCTGTCTTTCTCTCTCTCACACACACACACACACACACACACACCATGTTGCGTGTTCACACAGGAGGTCGAGAGCAACAACAGAGCGGAATCATGGAACAAACCCATTTGAGTGAAGCGAGAGAGAGAGAGAGAGAGAGAGAGAGAGAGAGAGAGGGAGGGGGGATGTACCGAGGTGAAGACAGATGAGGTGGGGAAGTGAGAGAAATAGAAGCTAATGAGATGGAAAAAGAGAATGGGTAGAAGAGAGGCACAGTGTGTAAAGGGAGGTAGAGAGAGACAATCTAATGAAGCGAGGGAGGCTTGGACGAGGGAGAGAATTTAAGGGAGGTGAACAGGGTGAGTGGAGAAAGAGAAAACGTGGGATAATAGCATTAATTAAAAGCACAGACACACACAAACAGGCACACACACACACACACACACACACACACACAAACACACACACTCGGGTGACTCTCCCTATTCTCTCTGAAGCTTACTTAAGTTTTTAAAATTCTATTTCCTTTCATTTTGGACGCTTTCTGAATTGAGCTCCCAAATCAATTAGAAGTGTGAATTATCCGTCTTCTCCCAAGCCTGTGTTTCAGGGATTAGCTGCATGTAGACTTCTTGGTCTGGGGGAAGGGAGAGGGGCCTAAATGTGGTGGCAAAATAAAAAGAAATAAAAAAAATAGGGCTGGATTGTTAACCACGCTCACAAAGCGATTACGCTACATCAGCGATGTCACCTATCTTGCTAGCCACATATGAAGGTAAAATGAATAAAGCTAAAAATATGAAAAACAAGGATAAAGCGAAAAAAGGATGAATGGACTCAAACTGAGTTTTCTCCTCTGGTTATGTTTTTGTACAGCTTAAGCGGCTCAGAAAAAGCTCTGCAGACCAATCCACTGGTAAGATATAGTATATGTATCATCAAAATGGCAGGTAAGCAGGAAAGATGCATGTTTGTATGTACATTTGAAGTGCCTGTATATGACTTTCTGCCACTAGATGTCACACTAAGCGCAGCAGCATGTCAGACCAAAAGCTCTGTGGGTCACACACACGCACACACACACGCACACAGAGGGAATGTGATGTCATTCACTGTTCAGGATCCAATTACTCCACTATATCTTCACATACAAAATATCTTTTTACTGCTATATTAATGTTTAAAATATCATATAGAGCAATGTTAACTCCAGAAAAAATTATAGTAAATGGTGGACAAATTATTTATCAGTTGCTATGTTTGATCTAGTCTCACAGAGGCAGCCTTTACTTATAGTCTGGGACACAGCACTGCTTAGCTGCGTCAAGACCTGCCTACTTTACAGGAGTAGTATTGTGATTAACATGCACAACGACCAATAACTCAATGACCAAAGCGGATATTAAACTCATACTGAGGAATGTGTTGGGAAACTTAACAACATGAGTCTGGCTGTTTGAAGGTCTTGTAAATCTGTTTCATAAGTAAGTTAATGTTTAAAATAAATGGAAATATTGACATTTGAAAATTAAGAATTGCACTTGTTTCATGCCATTAATTACTACACTCCTTCCTGATAGTGCTAATATGCTTAATGGGGTATATATGTTTCAGACATTCAGCACAAGATGTTTCTGTGATGTATTGCTGATGGAGGGATAAGGATGAGACTATAGACAGTCTCCTAGGTGACGTGGTGCTGATGGAGGGAAGAGGCTGAGACTAGAGACAGTCTCCTAGGTGACGTGGTG
>JAODUG010001530.1:0-11538 GCA_027564795.1 Aphredoderus sayanus | reverse complement strand
GTGTATAGAAAAGCACTGAAATACCAGTAATTGTATTAATCATCATGACTAATGTGAAATGAAAAAGGGAGTTTTAAGGGAGTTGAACGAGGAGTGTCATCAATGATAGGAGAAGTTGCGAGTTTCTTATACCTTAACATTTGGAATGAATTTCCAACAGATCTGGGAATAAGAGTCCACTAAACTGGGCTTCAAGATCAACAGAAATGCATTGCTGGCTGTGACTGAATACACCTCTTCTTCATTAAGCTCTTAGCCCTTTTAAAGGACCTCTGCCCTGGGGTCATATTGATAGGAGCTCATAGGCTGAGAACGGAAGCAGGGGAATGTGCAGGGTAACACAAATAATTTGACAAAGATTACCTTTGGACCTAAGGTATGCCAAACATCTCCTGACTGCTATTGAGGCCAAACTCACATTATGATTATTAGAAAGTTCTAAACATAAAACAATATGTATTTTTCATCCTTACAGATGCATTGAATTCCAACTAGGTCTGTTATTTCTTTATTTTTCTTTATTTCTTTATTTTCAGTTTAAATATATTTTAACTTTCCTTTTGGACACGATAAAAACAAATGGTTCAGAAAGAACTACTGTAGGTTAACAAATCAGCAATCATTCTTTGACAGTGAAAACTTAGCTGCAGAAAGCCTATTAAGCTAAGGCCCCATCTGATGTCATGTTTCTTTTGTGCCCTGCAAACAGAGTTAACAGTGCTCACATACTGTAGGAAACACACACCAATGAACAGTGTACAAGAGGGGGAGTCTCCTAGACATGCCCCAGTGGCCCTGTCTTGTCATTGGCCAGCACAAAACCTGCACAAATTTAAAACCAGACATCACCATCTTCCCTCCCATCACAAAAACACAAGCCCCCAACGACAGATACGGAGCGATAGTGTATGTGTGTGTGTGTGTGTGTGTGTGCGCGCGCGTGCCAGGGAGATTGACAGCAGTTGAGGATGCCTGCGTACGCCACCAACATGAGGATGAAGTTTCCCATCGTTGCCTTGACCTTGGAAATTATCACCATCATCCTGTTTGCTCTGTTTGTTGACTATGATGACGGAAAGGGGCACAGCCACGGACAAGACAATTCCACTCACATGGAGCCAGACCCCATGAGCCTTTATCCCAGTAAGTCTACCTGGGGGCTGCATATTGAAGGTTGCTCTGTCAGCATCTGTTGGACGTGTGTTTTATAGGCACTTGTAGACAAACGTAAATAGATACGGAGGTCCATCTCCATCTCATGGTTTGATAACTGATGTAGCTTGATAATTGAATAAGCACAAACAAGTCTGTCACAGACTTTCAAACATGACAGTGTAAGCATCCAGACCACTGGCTTCTAGGTTTGAAAGAAAGAGTAGCTCATGAATGAATGAACTGAACTGTCAAAATGTGAATTGTGTTTTAGGGTGGAATTCTTTATTTTATTAATGACTGAAATACAGGAACTACACTACACTGAAACCAATGGTCTGCTTAGTGAGATAAGGACTGTCATGGGGTATTGGTCGTTGTCTGGTGCATTCAGATACATACTGCACAGTAGCTAAGAAGAGGTACAAAAAGCTAAACGCATTAATGTGAGATTTATCTTGGGGTGTAAGGAGACTGTTTACAATTGCTGGAAACAGATAGACCTGTCACACTGTAAACTGATGGATTAGTGTGCAAGTGATAGCATTCATGTGTATGTACTTACAGCATGTATGTAGTATGACTGCATGTTTGGCTGAATGTTAGAGATAAAAGGGTGTTTTCCTTACATTGTAACTTAATTGTCATAATCTACAGTACATAACAGTTGTTGTAACCACAATAAATACTGAGTAGTCGACTCATAAATGGGTGTGGTGCATGTGATGCTTTGAGATTAGTGCAGAGGTCAGAAATACTCACATAGCGTATAGAAGATAGAAAATAGTGAATTTCCTATCATTATTACTTTGCAAAATTATTCTAACTAGTATAATCTTCAGGTGCCTTCAGGTGTCAGGTGTGACAGGCTTTTCATGGACAAGTTAATATAAATGTGTTATGTAAATTCTATATCTGTGTGCCCTGGTGCATGTAAAGATATCCAGCACATTCCACCCATCTGTAATTAAAAGTTCAAAGCCAGGAAAACAGACAATGCAATGTGGTTTGGCGGATGTGACATTTCTCATTGCTTTATTAAGGTGTATAATAGAAGGAGTGTGAAAAATATGTGTCCAATGACATTTAGAAGATCTCATGTTACAGTGAGCTTGTTTGCAGTTTAAATGCAATATGAAAATTATTATTGGGCATATTACTGTTCTATTGGTGGTTGCTTCATTGCATGTTTATTCCCGTTGAGATTCTCCCTCCTGTGCTTACTCCCTCCTGTGAATTAACTGCCATTAGTTATCATCTGTGGGCACAGTGTCAATCTGTAGGTATTTAAATGGCCTCCATCACAACTTCATCTTACTATCACAACTCACAACACTATTATATAATGAGAACAATGCTTAGAATCCTTCACCACAGAAAAACAATCAAATATAGAGGAATGTTTTTCCAAAATTAGCTGTTTACCAGCCAGACCTCTTCTTAAAAAAATTTGAGATGTCATAACACTGAAAATACATTCCAAATTATTTATAGACAGAGGGATATACAGGTCTCTAGGGCTGTAGAGAATCTGACTAGTCATAACTCAATAGAAACCAAGTTGCTTGGTTTGTGGTAGATGTGTTGACCAGGTCCAGAATGGTTCCAATGCAACTCACAGTATCTTAATACACTAAGAATAGAACTTAAATGGTTTCTTCAATCTGTGAGCTATACACAGATCTCCGGACAGACCGGGGCGGTGTGGATAGTACATTTTTATTTAAAAATGTTTAGAACTCAACACTGAGGCTAAGAGAAAGACGTTATTGGTTTATAATAAATAAATGCCATCTGGATATGTCCATAACATATGTGCACATATGGGATATGTAGTGTTGTTGAAGAAAGATTTTCAGCCGCAGACACCTTTCCTTCTATTATTTAGGCACAAGCTAAATGTTGTCTACACAAACCAGTTACCTTTTGTTCACTATGACCTCAGGATGTAACTGTGTGCATAGCTACACACTGATACACTATTCAGATGAGTCATCTAACAAATGGCTTCTAGGAACAGGCAAAATGATTTCAGCAGATGGCTTCGCTTGATCTTAATCTGCCATTTAGCATACTGTATATAATATCTTTCTATCACATAAACTAAAATAATTCAGCAATAGCACCCAAGTACTGTCTGAGCTCATAGCAACTGAAGCCCGTACTGAGGTATGTGTTAAACACTGCTCTCCAGAGACTTAATAGGTTTATAGGTTTATTAAGATCATGTGGGGTTCAACTGTCCAAGAAATCAACAATATCTGAGAGGGGCCCTTCTGATAATTACATTCACAGCATAATTTAATTTCTTGTCCCATCAGCATTTATAATACAGCTTTATGGGGAAGGGCTGTTTTACTGCTCAATAACACTCAATTAATCTTTTGAGCCACAGAGTCCAAGAATATAATCGGTAAATTGATAACAAAATGTTAAAGACTTAAGTAGATGTCTATAGCTTTATTACTTATTATTATTAATATCTATTTTAGCTGGGCAAGGGTAATATAGATATGATTTGACCTGTCTTTTCCTTCTATATCCAGTGTTCCAGGATGTTCACGTGATGATCTTCATTGGCTTTGGGTTCCTCATGACCTTCCTGAAGAGATATGGTTTCAGTAGTGTGGGCATCAACTTACTTTTGGCTGCCTTTGGGCTGCAGTGGGGTCTACTGATGCAGGGCCTTTGGCACCTAACTGATGGCAAGATCAAAGTCGACATCAGCAAGTTGGTTTAATTCATTAGATATTTAGGGTAGATTCATATTTTGGTTCATATTTAATTGTAGTTGGTTAATACATTCACCTCTGAAAATTGTTTAATGAAATTAATAGCCGTCTGCATGTTCTGCACATTCCAGTTCAATTTCCAAGCCAATGCATTTATCCTCTCTTAGAATAACAATTATAATTCATGGATTCGCTATTTTACCAATAACAGTATTTCACGCATAATTATCTAATTTTTGGTATTTTGTGTGTTCTTCCCTCACCCTTAACACAAGAATAATCAATGCAGACTTCAGCACAGCCACAGTTCTGATCTCCTTTGGCGCTGTTCTGGGTAAAACAAGCCCTGTCCAGTTGCTTATCATGACCGTGCTGGAGATCACTCTTTTCTCCGTCAACGAACATTTGGTGGCAAATGTGTTCGAGGTCAGTAGGCCTACTAAAGCCATTGTCCCATAGGTTATATATATTACACGACAAGAATCGCTAAAACAATGTTAATCCATCGTTTTACTGTATATAGGCCTGTGATATGAACCTATTATGTTATCTGTTTTATCCTGTCTCCAGGCTAATGATGTTGGAGCCTCCATGATAATCCATGCTTTTGGAGCCTACTTTGGCTTAGCGGTGGCTCGAGTGTTATACCGACCGAGTCTAAGAAATGGACATGAGAACGAAGGCTCTGTTTATCATTCTGATCTGTTTGCAATGATTGGTAAGAATTTGTCAATTCTTCCACAATCCACTGTGTGAACTATTATTACTCTAACTTTGCGAGCCTCCTTGTCATCTGGGCAGTTTCATCCACATGTATTGCAGTCGCCACCTAGTGGAATCAATTAACCATGCAATATACAGTAGTATAATTGTAGATTAGAATAGTGTTTTTTTGTTGTACTTATTCAATTTATTTATTTATAACATATGTATTTTTTTTTGTATCTGATACTGACCTAAAAGTCACTTGTTTAAAGATAGTTTGGTTAAAAGGTGTACATTTCATTATTATTCTACAGGAACTGTCTTCCTGTGGATGTTTTGGCCCAGTTTCAACTCTGCCATTGCGAATCCTGGTTTCACGCAGCTCACAGCTGTAATCAACACCTACTTGTCTCTGGCGGCCTGTGTGCTCTCTGCCTATGCCATCTCCAGCCTCGTGGAACACAAAGGGAAACTGGACATGGTGAGCCAACGGTTTTCTGAAGCAGGTTCCAGGAAGTAAAGTGAACAGCTTCAGAGTACTTCAGTACATATAACAGCGTTGTGCACACTGTAGGTCCACATTCAAAATGCTACGCTTGCTGGAGGCGTTGCGGTGGGAACCTGTGCTGACATGAACATTGGGCCTTTTGGGGCTATGGTGATTGGCTTAGTGGCTGGCATCATATCTACCGTGGGCTTCAAATACCTAACGGTGAGTTAAAGGCCATAGTGCAGAAGATTCAAAGTGGGCATTATGAAGTTATCATTTCCACTGGGCTGTTTTCGAGGAAGTAAATGTGGATGACTAACATTTATTTTAAATGCTTAGGTGAATATATCATAGATTCATTATAATAGCTCCACTCTACAATTGTTTGTTGTTACATTAATATTACATTAACAGATAATGTATAGCACCTTTTTAACCTAACTGTTTAGCCCATATAAACGTCCATTTCAAAATTGCTTTGTTTCAGTGACTGAAAAGAAATGTACAACCATAACAAATAAGTTAGAGATGCATGGCTTTTAGCTCTGTTTTATTCTTGACACACTGGATCCTAATTACATATTTGGAATTTGAATTCCTCAGGATTTGTATGGGAGAGTTGTAAGTAGAATTTCTTCTAGAATAAAGGAGTCATTTATCTCTCTCCTGTGTAGCCTATTCTGGCATCCAACATGGGCATCCAGGACACCTGCGGTGTTCACAATCTGCACGGCATGCCTGGCATTCTGGGAGGCTTGGCCGGCATTGTGGCTGTGGCTCTGGGGAAAAAAAGGTATGCATCATCTTATTGTGCTGACTCTATACAGTATGTAAAACTACAATATACATCCCATGGATAACAATTATGCTTAAGGTTTTAATTCCTCATCTTTGTGTGTAGTGGGTCTGCATCCATGCAAGCTGCTGCCTTGGCCTCTTCCCTTGGGTTTGCCTTGGTTGGTGGTGCTGTGACAGGTAAGCAGGCCATGAATGTTATGTAGCAGGTAAATGACTAATGGAAGAGCTAGGCCATTGATAGCCCTACTGGCCAATTAACTGGAACTGATGTGCTCATTATTCAAGGTCTGATCATGAAGCTGCCATTCTGGGGCCAGCCTCCAGATCAGAACTGCTATGATGACTCCATTTACTGGGAGGTAAGCTGTATAATGTTTGTAACTATATGCGCTATCACACATGAAATCTCATTTCAATATTTACAATTCCAATATTTGTACGGGTTATGAATGTTGCCTTGGCAACATATCAAAGGGCTTGGCTTTCCTGTGTCTTTGGATAGAGTGTCAGGCAAGCTGTTGCAGAATTAATAAAGAAAATGATCATATCACTATTAATTTTCATTTCACACTATATCTTTTTTCCAAACTCCATGTTTTGCACGCATATTATAAAGCAATTTGGAAAGAAGGAAGATCTCTTTGACCCAGATGTGTGTTGTATTCATTGTTGTTTGTATTTGGGCCAGTGGAATAATTATAGCTGTTCTACAGGTACCTCAGGATGAGGAGGAGCAAGAGGAGAGTCTGGCCCATGCAGACCATTCCAAGAACAAGGCAGAAGCTTAAACACCTATTAGGCAATGAAAAAATGAAGAATCATTTACAAGAGAAAACAAGAGAAAACAACACTGTTTGTCTATTTGTCAGCTGTAGACTGAGAATCAAAAGTTTCACATTAACCCATTGGGCTTTATATTTTGAGAGCTGGTATTCGTATTTGCATTTGTCTCTTTAACCACAATAATCAGGCAAAAGTAAAAGACAAGATGCCAAGCTTACAAGAATTACCTCCATTTATTTTCATGATAGAGGAACGAAGTCATGTATTATCCCAGTAAGTGCTCTAAAATTAAAAGGATGGTCATTAACAGGAGGAGAGCAACATTCAATGATTATTTAGTATACTGAATTATGAAACCACTGATTTACAGATGTAACATCAGCTCAATATTGACAGTCAACTACAATACTATATTTCATGTTTGTCTATTTTAAGACTATTTAAAAAAGTATAAAGGCATGTTTTTACTATTAGCATAATGTTTATTTTCTTTATGTTTTATATTATATAGCTATACAATAAAACATGTCTGCAATGAGCTTCACAAAGCAAGGCTACATCACTGCAGCCCAAAAAACTGCTTTTGTCCTTCTGGTGGGCAGGGATAGTTACTGCATACTGATCTTGTAACTAATGCACATTTAGTTGCCCCTATGCATTTTCTATTAAATGTAACATTCTCTTAAGCTTCATGTGAGTTAAAATCACATCACTGCATAAATAAATGTTCCTACTTTCTATATGCACCTAATTTACTCTAGGTAGTCTTTTATATAAATTATATTGTTGGCTTTATCTGCCCTGTTTGTTCTCTCCCATGTAGGATAGTACAATTGGTACATAACATACCAAAAGAGTGTTATTTGGGGCAAGGGGCTGAACTTGCAGTGTTAGAGCTTAGATTTGTTAAACATTTAATCATACATACAGGCCTGGAATAAACTGACTACAGATAGTTTTGTTTGTCAGCAGGAGATATATAATGCACTGTTTATACAAATTAATGTTTTCTGTATTGATACTGTTATAAAAAAATATGGTTTTATACTAAACCAGTGTTGTGTCTTCACGTGTTAAATAATTATAATAGCATTTTAAAATGCCATTTTGATATAGCAGTTAAATAAAATGATCTTGATGATCGACTTGAGGACATACTTAATATTACCATTAGGGGCGCTAGCGATTTCCCCCTATTGTTTTCTCTCATGCTGCTCCACGCATCTCTTTCGCTTTTGAACACTGATGCATGATGGGATTCAAAATGTCTCTTGCTAGTTCCTAACAGAGATATTTATGTTTTCAAAATTACATGTTTACACATTTTATAGTGTCGACTAATATTGCAGTTTTAGGAAGTATTGGCTTATACCGCCATGGTGAGCCTTACTTACTTACAATCCTTGTCAGTTGTTCGCGCAAATGATATGTACTGTACTGTATTGCACTTATGTTAGTCTAACGTGAGCCTTAAGCTCCCTGTGCTGGACTTCTGTACTGTAGCACACTGTAAACAGAACATATTATCGATTTATGGACCATGCCGTGATAAGATTGTCACTGCCATGGCTGTCAAGTACATGCATTACAGCTTTGTATATGCGTAGATAGCGCTACTGGTGTTACTCTTGTCAGAATATAGCCGACGTTTCATACTTTTGCATTTACATCTTTACTTCTAGTCAGCTAAGGTGGATTCCAAAGCAAGAAGTGAATCCAGTTCAAGAACGGATGAAAGAAGAAGATCGAGAAGCAGCTCAGGCAAGAAAAGATGTCTACACCTTCTGGTAGACTCTTGGTTTTTATGTTGTGGCTTTACTTCGAAGAGCGTATACCTACAATTCACTATCACGCAATATAGCCGTTTTTCTGAAGACGTATTTTGAAACAGCAGTGCACAGTGCGCTTTTTATAAAAAAAGAAAAGCTCTAAAGTCAGTTAATATATCTATTTGTACAATTAATATAGACCTGTTACACCTGTTACAGGTTGTGAAATAAAACTTTTTTTTCTATTCAGGAGCAGAAAAAAGAAAGCGAAAACGCAGTCGGAGTAGGTCATCCTCATCTTCCTCTTCCAGCTCGTCATCTTCGTCGTCGTCGTCATCGTCCTCATCGTCATCTTCGTCAAGCTCGTCCAGTCGCAGTCGGAGTAGTTCCAGCAGCAGTAGCGGTGAGAATATGTTGTCAGCACAACAACACATATGCAGCTCTTTGAAGTGTGTGACTTTCAGCCTCTATGTCACTTTAAATGCACCAGCATTTCAGACCAAACATGCTCTGTGGGCCACACATATCCTTTACAATTCATGCATGGGTGAATACAAAGAACAGAGGAGCTTGGATTACAACACACAAGACTGTGGTGTCATTCTCTGCTCACTCCACTCTACAGTTGTTTGTTGTTACATTAATATTACATTAACAGATAATGTATAGCACCCTTTTAACTTAACATCCTCTCAAATTAGCTGAATTGCACCTGCAATTGGATGACCTAATTATTGTTTTATTTTATTTTATAATTCACGAATTTTTTAGAAGCAATTCTTATGTTTATTTTTTATTAATCTTCTGGTCAGTAATCAGGAACAAATATCCATTTGCTATAGCCCCTGAAACCCCCAACAATTGTTTTCAATTAAACTGGCTAAGAGCACTCCATGGATTAAAGTTGGATGGTATGGTGATGGAACAACTGTATGTACTCAAAATAACCGATCGTAGGTGTCAGATGACCCACTCTAATACGTTAACAGAGAGATGTCACTCAAACACATACAGTCTAATCAGCCAAATGTATGCAAATGATCTGTGTGTGGCCAGTTTGTATATTGTTGTCACAGTATTCTGAATGTTTTTGTATTTCTGTCCATGTCAGAGTCACGCAGTAAATCCCGAAAGCAATCTAAGAAAAGAAAAAAGGCAAACAACAAAAAGGTATTTTTATTTTCATTCAGAATCACCAGATTGAAATGTCTTTAGAATTCTATTAATACAACACCGTCACACCCTTTTTATGAATTAAAGGGTTGTTGAACACCATGACATTTGTCCCCACCAGAAAGGAAAGAAGGAGAAGAAGCATAAACATAAAAAAGACAAGAAACTGAAAGTGAGAGAAGAAACCACTGGTCCTGTAAAGATCTCCAAGGTAGTACAACTTCCTCTCATTATCCATCCATTAAAGGTCACCATATGTTAGAACACATACTCTAATACATTATGCAACCACATATAATTGTGATCTACCTTAGTAATTAGTCCTGCTACTTAAAGTACATCTGTACTGCAATAAGCTTCAGGCTATATGTTTCTTGCCAGGTTACAAGTGTTAGTTGATATTCACAAAGGAGGTTAGTCGTGTCTTTTAAGGGCATTGGTCACGCCGTAATGTTGATTTTTTCTTAATAGTTTTAATTATTTAATTATGTTTATTGTAGTTTTGATATTAATGTATTCCTTTTGTTGTTACGGTGTTAACATAAAATATGTATTATATTTATCCCTCATGATGTCCTCCGGGTCAAGATGACCCAAATCACTAGCTCTTTGTGGCAGACAGAAGGCGCTAAACCTAATTACCGGTATACAGCTTACACAGAAATATGATGGGCACTGCTGGCACAGCAAGGTGTGAGTTTGAAACCCAAAGACAACAGGAGGGTTAAAAGGCACACAAAAAAATACATAAAGAAATAAATAATAAAGAAATAAACACACACAGCAATGACTATTCAAAAACACACAAAATTATACACAATCAGATGGCGCTGCCGGGTGGCCAAATATGATATTACTAAGGACATCACGAGGGTTAATGTAAAACTATATTTGCATAGCAAATAGATGTGGTTTCTTGCTTGTGAGCGATAATCTACCTCATTTGATATTGACATACAGTCCACTTCTAAAAGCTCTCTCCATCCCCCATTAAACAGTTTCTGTTCTTTCTTTAAGTTCTTGAAAGACAGAAAGAAAGCGGGCAAGTACAGTATGATCTCAGGGAAGAAGATTAAGATGAAAGTGAAGAAATCGAAGAAGGACAAACAGGTAACTTTATATGTCTTAGAAGTCATAGTTTTCTGTCCTTTGCAACATGCAACGTTGTTATTGTCTTTGTTTCATGTCTGCCATTATTTACAGCAAGACAAAAATCGAGCGGAGCTGTTAGAGTTTCTGAACTCCACCCTGTGACGACAACGGGGACAACAGAATTCGTGCAGTGGTTTGGACATGCCGTTTTTTCCTTCACCGATCTCAGGAAAGAGAATACCGTGCCCGTCCGTTCCACTTGAATTTATAGCGTTATCACATTAAGAGTTTAGGAATGTCTTTGAAGGGTCCAGATTCAGAAACAGCAGCCAGCTGGATCACAAGACTTGCAGTGAAGTGGAAACTGTATTCACACCACTAGCAACTATATCATTATGCTTTTGTTTTACAGTTGATTTTATCAGACTGCGCAAACAGCAATGCTGATTTATGTTGATGTTGCGATGATTCAGCAGGGGACAATCTTTTTGTACTTATCTTCACTTATGAGGAAAGTAAGACATTTTTCCTTCTTTCTATAGTTTTGCCCCTTTTAAATTTCAGGTTGCATGTGGTGTGAATGCATGTTCACAGCTGTGACCAGTTTATGGGCTACTGCAAGTTTATATTTTATTAAACTTGCGACATTTTCCCATGTATTTTTCATATGTTTAGGAAATCCCATGCATGTTTGTTTTAGTGGTCATTGTTAAGGCAGTGTAAATGTTGATTGCAAAAATTATTGATTGATCAAATCTGCTGTCATAAATTTTAGATTAAGTAATGTTTGTCTAAATAAGTCTTTTGTTTTATAGTGTTAAAATATATAATACACCTGTGTATA
>JAODUG010001499.1:0-11540 GCA_027564795.1 Aphredoderus sayanus | reverse complement strand
CCCCCCCCCCCCCCCCCCCCCCCCCCCCTCTTGCAGAGGGACAGGTGTGTGTTTGTTGGGGGTGCTCTTGTATAGGTGTGTGTGTGTGTGGGAGGGTTGTGTGAGTTGTGGTTGCTCAGTGTTACTTGTTACACCTGTGGCCCGTGTCTGTGCTGTACCAGAGTCATTAAAGTGATAAGACCTCTTAAGGAGGGAGCTGAATGTGATTTAGCAGCTTGCAGATGCTGACTGATTAGCATATCGACATTAAGGGCCAGGTTATCAGCATTAACGGTGCCCTAAGTGATGTTTTGGAACAACAAACAGGTGGCAGAATAAAGTCTAAGAGACCTTTTTATTTGTAAAACATTGCCCAGATTTAGAAAGCTGGATAATAATCTGCGCGTCTTCTCTTTGTTTTGCAGGACTACGATGCCATAATCAAACTGGTAGAGACTTTGAAACAGCTTCCTATGTGTATGGTGGCGAGTCACCCGAATATCCAGTTCCACTATATATTTGCACTAAACAGGTACCCTGGTGCCCACTATGTTGCACCCATATTAAGGCTCCCTGATTTAACCCTCCTGTTGTCCTCTGGGTCAAACTGACCCAACACACTAGCTATTTGTGGCAGATAGAGGGTGCTAATTCTACAGCTTACACAAACATATGATGTGCACTGCTGGCACAACAAGGTGTGTGTTTGATACCCGAAAACAACAGGAGGGTTAAAAGGCACAAAAAACAACACAAATACATAAATAAATAATTAATAAAGCAATAAATACACTCAGCAATGACAATAAAAAGAACCATTCAATTATACACAACCAGTTGGCTCCGTCTGGTGACAAATACATAAATATATAAATAATAAAAAAACAAATACACTCAGCAATGACAATAAAGAGAACGGCACAATCAGTTGGCGCCATCTGGTGGCACAGTACGATAGGACAACGGGAGAGATAAAAAGTGAAATTGTCATTGTCTTTCAGTAGGCTGCCTGTGATAGAAAGAGGATCTCTGTACAATGGAATGTTGACCCAGTTTTTCTAGGATAAAGGGAGGCTCGCACTTGCTGATCCTCGGTCTTCCCCAACCAGGAGGAATCACCCTGGCGATCGCTCCAAAGCCCTGGAAGTCATTCTGCCTATTGTGCAGTCAGGGAACTGCGTGGCTTCAGATGTCTACTGCCTGTGTGGGCGCATTTACAAAGACATGTTCATGAGCTCTGGCTTCACTGACCTGCACAGCAGAGACCAGGCCTGCTACTGGTAGGCGAGCATATTGCGATACAGTGTTTGGATCGACAGCCCCCTCCGCCAGTGTGGTTTTTAATATGCATTTGTGTGAATGTGTTCTAGGTATGGTAAAGCATTTGAGGTAGAGCCAACCCTCCACTCCGGCATTAACAGTGTGGTCTTGCTGATGGCAGCCGGCCAGGAATTTGATACTTCCATTGAACTGCGCAAAATAGGTCCACTTTCTGTTCCACTTTTCCATTGTATCATTACCACATTTTTCTATTTCTTTCTTCCTGACTGGAAACTGTCTATCTATAATGTTTGTGTAATAGTTCAGATAGAGCCTGTGTCTATATTGTTTATTGCAAGAACGTCTCACTCTTGGAGATGTGTCTCACCTCGTCTACATCCAGGTGTCACAATAAGTAGCCTGCTTGGCAGGAAGGGTAGCTTGGGGATGATGAAGAACTACTGGGATGTAGGCTTCTACCTGGGGGCTAGCATCCTGTCTAACGAACACAGGAGAGTTATCGAGGCATCTGAGAAACTCTACAAGCTCAAGGCACCTGTATGGTAAGCCCTTAACGCTCCCTCTTGACGTAGTGTTGATTTAAACCTAGTCTCGCAGAGCTAGCCTTTAGTTGTGTAAAGTCTGGGACACAGCCTTGGCTTAGAGCTCCTTCAAGACCCACCTACAGGAAAGGTATTTAGATAGACAGGCACAATGACAATGCCCATACGTAACTCGATGACCAAATCGGATGTATTCGGAGGAATTCATTAGGAAACTAAATGGCTCAAGTTTGGCTGTTTGCAGCTCGTGTAAATGATGTTTATTAAGTAGGCTGTGGTTACTGCTTAAATAAAACGAAAAGGCTCAAATTAGTAAATAATGCACTGCAGTAGTGTAGTGCTAGAATTATGACTACAGTATTGTGAGTGAGAATGCTACCACTGAAAATATACTACCCCACTTCCTGACATGTTACATTCCATCTACTGTATTAGACTTTAGAGTGCCTTATAGTGCCGTTGTACTAATAAACAGAAGAAGTTGAGACTAGTTTAAACTAGGGCTGAACGATTTTGGAGAATCAAATTGCGATATTTTTAAGCAATATTGCGATTTAATACGCGATTATTTTTTAACCATATCTATATTATGTATTATTTAACAAAGACGAGCCATAAATTGAATAGTATGACCACACAATATAAGATTTATTAACCCTCGTAATGCTCTTATTAATTACCATGCTTTATTTTCATCAACGGTTTCCTATCTTTTGGGTCACTTACAAGTCTCTATGTCTCAAGTGCTTCATTTATTAATTTCAGTTTTTCAGGTTCTTTTAACCCTTGTCATGTCCTCCGGGTCAAACTGACCCAAATCACTAGCTCTTTGTGGCAGATAGAAGGCGCTAAACCTAATTCGACAGCTTACATAGACATATGATGTGCACTGCTGGCACAACAAGGTGTGAGTTTGAAACCCGAGGACAACAGGAGGGTTAAAAGGCACAAACAACATAAATACATAAAGAAATAATTAATAAATAAATACACTCAGTAATGCCAATTGAAAAACACACAAATCGTACACAATCAGATGGCGCCGCTGTGTGGCCAAATACGAGATTTTTGAGTACATTACGAGGTTTAAGCAAGCAAGCCCCACTCTCAAGCCTGGCTGCAATACTTTCCCCTGTGTGGTCGTCTGGGTAGTTTAAAGGCAGCAAGCTTTGACGATGTCATCATTAAATAAATGCACCGTATAAGGATCTGATAGGTACAGCTTAACCACATGTCAGTTGTAGCAGCGCAAATCTGTTTGCTTGTTTTGTATAGTTCGGATCTGGGACTGGCCGTCGGGAGGTTCAGGAGAACTCCCAAACGGCCGGTCCATTACAGGCCGAAACTGCCGGTGGTTAAATTATTTGTATATTTCAGTTTCTAATGTCTTTACAGTCCGCTATCGGGCCAACCGGCTGCAGCTAAACGCTGTCTCTGTGTCATGGCCATGCAGCAATATTGAGGGGCGATACTAGCGGCCCCTTCCAACATGGACTGAACCTTCGTGATTACTGAGTTGCTCGGTGCCAATCAAAGGAGCTTACTTTTCTGTTGTTGACAGTCGAGCCTGAGGCCAGATTGTAACAGGTCAAGTTGGCGTACCAAGTCCTCTGCAGACTGCTAACTGTCGCGTGACCAAAGTGTAATCGCAGCCTTTGTGGTTAGAAAATCTCGTTTGATCGTATCGCGATAATATCGCAAATGCAATTAATCGCTCAGCCCTAGTTTAAACCCAACACATGTATCTGGGTAACATCCATCTGTTTATTTAATTGTTCTGAACAGTTCTTTGTTGGTCTTATTGTTTTAGGTTTGTTGGCTCCATTATGGAGACCTACGTCTTATATCGACAGTTTGCCAAGCCACCAGAGGTTACTTCTGCTAAACAAGAGATTATGGACTTTTGGATGGAGCTCATGTTGCAAACCTGCAAACCCACTGTCTCCACTGACCGCTGCCCTGTAAGAAAGCCTGTGTTGCTCTAAACGAAGAACAGCAGCAACAAACACTACTTCCTTTATCTTTTGCTCTAGTGCGTGACACCTAAACATTACTTGACTTAAAGTCTTCCAGGAAAGAAGTATGATGTCGATGCAGTAAGCATTGATGTATGAAAATACACACAACATTGGATACAGCACAGCTTAACTGTAATCATTGTTCGTCTCAGAATACGTAACCCCCCCCCCTCCCCCACAACATGGCTTTTTATGGGTTTGATTATAGGGGTATTTTCTGCCAATTTTGACCTGGACCCCATCTTCCCCCTCTCTTTCCCAACTGTGACAGACAAACTGACTTTGATTAAAGCTTTAGCCACAGTTTAGGGAAATGGGGAGGGCTACGTCAAAATTCCCTGGAATTCCCCTTTAGGATTAGTCTCAACAATCACGTAACTCGCATTCCAGAACTGTTTTGTAAAGTTGTTCTGTGGCAGAACCTTTTGCTTTTCACTGCTGTATTTCAGGTACTCATTCTTGAGCCCTCCAAAATCCTCCAGCCTGCAATAGTGTGTGTGAGCGAAGATGACGAGAGCTGCACTGTTCAGTTGAAACACATCATGCCCTTAAAGGTGTGCAGACTCTTAGCAGATCATGTTACCTGTTATAATCCAGTGTTAAAGAAATGTCAAATCCATTGAGATATTGTTCAAATGTGCATCTAATTTTGACTTGGACAGTGTTTTTCAAAGATACATTTCTCAATACGCATCAGCTTGGAGCTTCTGCACAAACGCATAATATGAAGAGTCACTAACTTTCTTCATTGTCATACGAGTGTTTAATTTCATCATAAATGGGTGTGGCTGTTCGCCACTATTGTTACTGTGTTGGTTCCCTGTCCGGGCTGTAGGTGCATCTGTCAATCCACCTGTTTCTTTTTATTTACTGTTGTACATGTTGTGCTTTCACAGAAAGGCCTTCACGAGTGGAGTTTTCCAGCCTCTGCGATTCGGGGAGTGAGGTATTGTAGAATCCAGCATTTGCTACACTTGTGCACTGTCTGCTTACTTTAGGTGTGTTCATCCGCCTGAGAACAAAGGTTGTCAGGGAAACATTGGCTTTGTGTCAAGATTAGTTTTTAACCAATTGTTGGTTTAATTCTTGCTGTCAGTGTCTTTCTGGCTAACTGACCATGGTGTCGTTTAACAGTCTCTACCCATTGAGCTGTATCTTAAGCCAAGTTAGTTTTCCCCCTCTTTGTAATCTAAATATTAGATGACAATTTACTCAATAGAACGTGACGGAGAACGTTATCATCTGGCACCCTGTAGCGCTCTGTCACCTTTCAGCGAAAACAAAACGTTTCCCTTTTTTAATTTATTGACCTAATGCTGCTATTGACTAAAGTGCAAACACTGGATGTTTGCTCCTCTAGACTGTAAAGTGGTTACAAACACAGGTTTATCTATATGATTATCTATGCGGCTCCCAGCTTCATAGATAATCCTAGCGCGCTATGATTACACACACACACCATCTTTGCATACGTATGTATTCTGCAACAATGTGCCCTGTGAATGATCTGTATTGTAGTTGGTGTCATTCAGCCCTTGTTCCCTTTTTACATCTCCAGTGCATCGAAAAACGACGAGCGCAGTTGCTTCCTGTACGTCCAGTACAACTCGGACAACTTCCAGCTGTGCTTTCCCACTGACCTGCACTGTAAAGGGTGAGCACGTAACAGCCTGCCGGGAGCAGGACCGACCGACAGTCCTGGTCCTTTACAGGCCAACAGGCTCACTAGCAGGAATAAGGAAAACACGCTGAGCCCTGGGTCTGTGAGATTTGTTTTTTATGGTATCATGTTCCCATGTCTGCCTTCTAGCCCCTCTTTTCAAAGAAGGTAGACCCCATTAATTCTCACTTTAGTGGACTACTCCCAGGGGAACCTGTGGCCATCTATAAAGTGTTAGTTACTGTAACTGTGCTGCAAGAGTGAATTTCTTCTTGCAGGTGAAGCGTTTTCATAAGCCCAAATACTTATATTATTTTCATGTGTAAATATTGCTGTGTTCATAAGTGGGTGTTTCCTGTTTGTAATCCCGACATTCTCCCGATCCACTAGCTTCTGTGAGCTGGTGAGCTCTCTGCTTCGCCAGACCGAGGCTCCGGCAGAGGACTTCAGCTGTCTCTCAGAAGAAGGGCTGGAGGTCTGTTAACATCTTTCCTCATCTCTCTCACACACACACACACAAATTTCCCATTTAGGTCTGGTTTTGTATTGGTAGGAAAAGAAAAATTAGCAACACCACATACTTTACTGGCCTGCAAGACTGGATTTTGTAGTTTTAGGAATACCTAAGGTATAAAAATATATATCGAAATGTGGCGGATCCATAATTTCAACAGAGTTTGTTGTTGGTATTGCAGCAATCCATTAATAACACATCAGGGCCACATTCTTGCCCATAATAGTCCCTTCAGAAGTCTCTGAATGAGCCATTTGTTTCCTAAGCAGAGCTCTCTTGTGTCTTGTCAGTCTGCGTTCCCTTATGAAATTCCTTTGCCCTGGCATCTCCTCGTGCATGGATGCATTGTGTGGGCGTCTGGTCCACTACGGGTTCCCACTGGTCATGGAATTTCTGGAATAGCATGAAATTATTTCATTAAATGTTTTGATAAAATCATGAAATATCTTGGAATTGTGTTTGCAGCATGTATATATTTTAGGAGTAAATCAAAATGTTACAGGACATGGTGTTACATTTTTTTTATATTTTATGTTTCAACAAATCTTTAGATGTAGGCAACATTTATTGTTGTCATGGTGGCTGTTGGCCATTCTAGCTCGTGGAAATTCAGGTTTTTAGTCGGGGAAAAGTCAGGGAGTTTGACTTAAAGTGGGGAAACCCTGTCCTCTTCTGGGGGCTTTCTGGTCCACACACTGGCCCTCACATGCTCCCGTCTCCCCACCCAGTACATGTATGAGACCGGAGAGAATGGGGACAAGACGGTTCTGGGGAAGGGGACGTACGGTGTGGTGTACGCTGGCCGGGACCTGAGCAACCAGGTTCGCATCGCCATCAAGGAGATCCCCGAGAAGGACAGCACGTATGTGGACACCAGACGCATGCATGGTCACCCTGCATTCGCTTGTATATTTCTGTTTCATGCCTCATCAAATTAAAATGTTACCATTGATGTGACTAATGCTTTGTGACCATTTGTCATTCATCTGCTTGGCTGCTTTTGGTCATTTTTCCAAATGGTTTTGTGGGTGCAGTCAGGCTCAGAGCTGGGAGTGTGAAGTTACAAGTGATGTAATCCTTTAACGACAGTTACAGTTACATGCAGACCTTTCCACAATGTTTTGCAAAAGCATTTCTCAAAGGGATACACTCAAGCTATCCACACGCACATGTTTCCCTCATAATGTCCTTAAAGGGAAATGATTTGGCAGTGATCTCTGTCACGCTCAGAATCTTTTGAAATAATCTCACAGGGCAGATGGATGTGCTTTATGAGTACTTGGTCTTGTCCAATAGCTCCAGGGGTAGAAATGTGCCTTTTTTATTTTAATAATTTTTCAATGTAATTTTAATTTGTAGAAGATTGCACGGATCTGACTTTTTTGTTTTGTTTTGAGTTGCGGGGTTTAGATAATTTGGATTTCAAAGTTGGGATTATTGTGGGTTGGGAAACTGACAAAATATTAAGTATAATAATATGCATTTAAATTAAAATGCATTTTTTATTTTTTGTTTTTTATTTGATTGTCTGTCAGTCTGTGAACAGCTTCTTCATTGAGATTGAAGATTGAAAGTCACTGGTCCAAGTAGCACTGGTCTAAGTAGTGATTTCCAGTGATACTGGATCGTAAATGAGCATGCTGCACTAACAACACTGCCAAACACCCCTCCTGCCCCCAGGTACTCCCAGCCCCTCCACGAGGAGATTGCCCTCCACAAGCGGCTCAAGCACAGGAACATCGTGCAGTACCTGGGCTCTGTCAGCCAGGATGGCTTCATTAAGATCTTCATGGAGGAGGTCCCAGGGGGTATGAGATCACATGTCATGCCCACAGCCCATCTGGTGTCAGTCAACAAATACTGCTCCTACTGATACTGCTCCTACCGTTTTTATTAAGTTGCTCCGAATATTTGTTTACGCGGCGTTATGCCTATAGTTTAAAGGCTACATGTTTACAAGACTGCAAGTCAGCCTGGACTCTGCTCAGCACACCTCTGGAAAGCAAATCGGGATCCTCCGGTTTTCATAAGTGCATTATAGATTTTCATATTCATACGTTGCTGCGCTGCAAATGAAATGATTGACTGGACTGTGATGAGAGCTATCAATGTTGTTATTGATATCAGTTCCCATTTGTATACAATTCTGCATTTTATGTGTTCAAAAATCACACTTTAAACATTTCTTTGATACAGGAAGCCTGTCATCTCTTCTGCGCTCCAAATGGGGCCCTCTAAAAGACAATGAGGCCACCGTCATCTTCTACACCAAGCAGATCCTTGAGGGCCTTAAGTATCTTCATGACAACGAGATCGTGCACCGAGATATCAAGGCGAGAACCGTAGATCTCTCTTCAGAATAATAAAAGACATGTATTGCTAGGATGAAATAAAATGAAAAATGCCATTTTTACCACAGGGTGACAATGTGCTGATCAACACCTACAGTGGACTCTTGAAGATCTCCGATTTTGGCACCTCCAAGCGGTTGGCCGGCATCAACCCCTGTACCGAGACGTTCACGGGTAACCTAGCCACTGATTGCTTGGCTTCCAAAACCTGCATGCCTGTACAGGGTTGATTTACTATGTGGACATAGCTCACTGCATTTTAATCACACTCTCTCATGATGTTTCTATAGGAACGCTGCAGTACATGGCCCCAGAGATTATAGACAAGGGGCCTCGGGGTTATGGGAAGCCTGCTGACATCTGGTCCCTGGGTTGTACCATTATAGAGATGGCCACAGGGAAGCCGCCTTTCCATGAGCTGGGCAGTCCTCAGGCAGCCATGTTCAAGGTGAGGAATGTTGCTGTAAAGCCCCAGTTAAACTGGAAGAGACTAGCAGCGACGTAGAGACGAGACAATGAAGAGACAATGATGTTCAGTGACGACAGGCGAAATGGAAACTCGGGGTGGGGGGTATACCAAGGTAAAATGAATCTCAACTTGAGACGATGCAAGTGAGGCAACTACCAATGGGGGTCTAAGGATATTGTTGACAAATAGATGACAAACCTTTTGGGTGGAAAATACACAAGAGGGGGATACCACGGCAACAACCAATGCCTGGAATGTAAAGTGACCAACTACAAAGCAATGGGCAAATCACTTTGTGTCTTGGGCTTAACCCTCGTAATGTACTCAGAAATCTAGTTTTTGGCCACATGGCGGCGCCATCTTATTGTGTATGATTTGTGTGTTTTTCAATTGGCATTGCTGAGTATTATTTATTTTATTTATTTATTATTTCTTTATGTATTTGTTGTTTTTTCCTGCCTTCGTGCCTTGCTGTTGTCCTCAGGTTTCAAACTCACACCTTGTTGTGCCAGCAGTGCACATCATATGTCTGTGTAAGCTGTAGAATTAGGTTTAGCGCCTTCTGTCTGCCACAAAGAGCTAGTGATTTGGGCCATTCTGACCCAGAGGACATTGCAAGGGTTAAGACACTTCTTCAGAGAGAGTCAGTGTTTCCTACTATTTTACTGTTCGCGGCCAAAAATGTAGGAGGAGGAGGCCTTAAAGAGGGATTGTGAAACAGTGGAAACATGGGTGTGCCTGGCATAGTGGTGCTTCTTCCTTATTCATACTGTAGCATTTGTTGCAATCTGATGAACTGACCTTCAAAACAAGTCAAGCATGTGAACACTGCAACCTCTCCCTCTTGAGTAGAGGTTGATGGCAATGGCCTTTTAACAAACAAACAAAATAATAATAACTTTAATAATAATAATTTCAACCAATGTGGAGGTGTCATCACATTTATACAGCCCATACCAGTATATCACATTACAGTCTCAAAGGGCTGTACAGCCCCACATTTCACAAGGAAACAAGCAGCACCCCCCTTAACCTGCTCCTCCCCCCGGGGAAAGGAAAAACCTTGTCCCTCCAGGACAGCTAGAATGCAATATGTGTCGAGAGGGCAATAACAATAAACAGTTTTATATAGAGTGTAGTAAACAAAAACGAATACATTGTATGAATGAAGTATGTTTTTGTAATGGTCAATCCAATTTAACATTGACTAACATTATTATAACTAACATTATGACTGACTAACAGTGGTGTTGATAGGGCAGTCAGTATTTCTGGCTAATGCACATGAATCCCTTCTCTGTAAGGTGGGCATGTTCAAGATCCACCCCCCCATCCCAGAGTGCATGTCAGAGGAGGCCAAGGCCTTCATCATCAGGTGCTTTGAGCCGGACCCGGACAAAAGAGCCACAGCCGAGGAGCTGCTCAGGGACAACTTCCTCAGAAGCCCTGCCAAGAAAAAGGCCAAGCCGCTGCACACGCCACAGCCTGAAGACACGTCGGCTGGTATGAGCGTGGTTTTACTAACGTGTGGACACACACACACACACACACACACACACACACACACAGAGGCGTATGTTATTGATATTTTATGCTTGACAGGTTTAACTGTTTAAAATGTAATTTTCCAAGTGTATCATTCATTAATATTTGTTTTTTTTAAGTAGATTTTTATTGTATCTTGTATACCGTCCTCATAATCCATTTTATTAATTACCATGCTTTTTTTTCATCAACGGTTTCCTATCTTTTGGGTCACTCACAAGTCTCTAAGTCTCAAGTGCTTCATTTATTTATTTCAGTTTCTCAGGTTCTTTTAACCCTTGTAATGTCCTCTGGGTCAGAATGCCCCAAATCACTAGCTCTCGTGGCAGATAGAAGGCGCTAAACCTAATTCTACAGCTTACACAGACATTATGTGCACTGCTGGCACAACAAGGTGTGTGTTTGAAACCCGAGGACAACAAGAGGGTTAAAAGGCATGAAAAAACCAACAGAAATATATAAAGAAATAATTTATAAATAAATATATGCACACAGCATACACAATCAGATGGCGCCGCCATGTGGCCAAATATAATATTTTTAAGGACATAACGAGGGTTAAGCAGTGACCATAGCCTATTTAACAGCTGCAACACCTGCAAACAGCCAAACTTATTGGGTTTCCCCAAGTAATTCCAGCAGTAAGAAAAGTATGTAGTTGGTCATCATACCTCTCATGTAAAGTAGGGTCTTGATGCAATTAGCCAACTTTGTGTCTGAGAAACAAAGTTGGCTAGCTTTGCGAGACTAGGCTTTAAGTCGGTGGTTCTCACTGGTGGTCCTAGAGAGCCTCTGCCTTACGTGTTTTAGATGTCTCCCTGCTCCAACACACCTTATTCAAATGAATGTGATCTCTACAGAAGCCTGAATACAACCCATTCATTTGAATCAGGTGTGTTGGAGCAGGGAGACATCTAAAACATGCAGAACAGTGGCTATCATCAGGAATGAGAACCACTGTTATAACCCTCATGATGCCCTTTCAAATATAATCTTAAACCACCAGGCGGCGCCATATGATTGTATGGTTCTTCTTATTGTCATTACTGTGTTTTAATTATTTCTTTATGTATTTGTGTTGTTTTTTGTGCCTTTTAACCCTCCTGTTCTCGGCTTTCAAACACACACCTTGTTGTGCCAGCAGTGCACATCATATGTGTGTGTAAGCTGTAGAATTAGGT
>JAODUG010001488.1:0-11542 GCA_027564795.1 Aphredoderus sayanus | reverse complement strand
AGAGAGAGAGAGAGAGAGAGAGAGAGAGAGAGAGAGAGAGAGAGAGAGAGAGAGAGAGAGAGAGAGAGAGAGACATACAAAACATACAAATTACAAAAAGGACTACATTCCCTGAATACAGATCAGCGTAAAGGACGCCGCTTGTTATTTCCGGTCATTCCTTCCACAAATAGCGACCGATTCCAATATGTTTGTCAAAGATCCCATCTCTGGCGCAACAAGTCATTCCAGCTGCTTTCCCGTTCACCCCCCTCTATGTGCGCACATCCTAGCGCAGTTCCCATCTAAGAACTGTAGGCTAATAACGGTGCGCACACTCTACCTACATGGCTTCAAGCACCAGTTAATGCCATCAGAACCTCTGTCTGCCCAGGAAGCCCTACGCCGCGTATACGTGGCAAATATAGTCTACTTTCATTATGTAAAATCTGCGCTTTTAAGCAACATATTAAAGGTAAATGTATACACTTGTGTTATGTGTATCGACACATTTAGCTAAGGAAAAAAATGATGCACATACTTACTGGGACTTTGTTTTCCAATGAAAGTAGTAGGTACTCCGAAACCGGCTCTTGCAAGTCCAACAAGTTTGATTCGGGACGCGTAAAATTCCCCTATAGGCGACCTCCTTGACTTTCTGACTTTGGTGTCAGGGGTGCATTTGTTTATTATTACTCTCCAAATCCAAGAAACAGACTTGTAACCTGCTCATTTTACGTCCGGGTAGAAGCACTATACTTGTTTCCACGAGCGTGAGTGTGTATGTGTGTGTTTCTTTTTTTTTTTGTCAGATGGAGTAGCCTGGATGTCTCCGGTCTGTGCCGTGCCTCGCTCTGCTCGCACCGCGGCTCCGCCAAGCTGCGTTCGCTGCCACACACACTAGGGGAGAGGACCTTGTCTGTATATGACGTCACACACTCACACACGAGGGTGTGGGGGGATTGGGAGTTGTGCGTAATTGGAAACACATTTTTACAGGAAGAAGAAGAGGAGACAGACGGGAAGAAAGAGAGGAAAGCAACGAAACTATGAAGATAGAGGAACTCTAAGTATGCCTAACCAATTAACCTTCCACATCATACATTTTTCTTCCTGTCTGCTAGAGCTGGCAGATTTCTTACATAAGGTTCTCTGGTAAGATATTTGGTCAAGAAAACACTGTTGGCTTCACACATCTGTGAACACTTGTAAACTTGGAACTATAGTATGCTTCCAGGCCATAAAAACATTAATTCTGCCAAAAGTGAAGGAAGACTGATCACATTGATGGCGAATTGTAATATTGTAATATTATATTTTATAGCTCAAACATTGTCCACACTAGACACAATCTTTAGGGAAGAATTTATGTAAAGCCCATCCATAGTTCCTACAATTTATGATTTTGCACTTGCATGAATGATGATAGATAATATATAAACACAGAAAACAACAATGAAATTAAATAGAAAAAATAAATGTTTTGTCTAGCTTGCTGAATTGCACACAGTTTATTGGGAATCATTTTAATTATACTCAGACATGCTTTGTTACACAAACCCTTCTCCTAAACCATGCCCTTAGTGCCAGTATTAACAGGATTGGTCCGAACCACTGGTGTTTAGGCCAAGTGCATAACTTGAAGCCTACAGTAGCAAGATGGATTCTCATGTGATGGTGATCTCGCAAATCCAGCTGCCTTGCAAGGGAAACAGAAACCAGCAATGGTGAACTCTGTTTGCTTTCACTGAATGGGTGAAATACTCGTGAGTAGCCTTGTGGTCTAGTATTTTATACACATGCAATAGACCACTCAAAGGCAGAAGTCCAAACTTTACAGCATGGGTTATGATTATATAAAACAACTACAACTGTATAATAATAATTATATTATACAACATATTTACAGTATATAGCCTAAACCATAATTCTATATGTAAAAATAGAAAGATAGGAAGTGAATCTTACAAATACAGAGTATTACTTTAAAATAAGTGGCATATACAGTATAAACACACCCAGAGACCGGATTGGGCTGTCTGCCCAGTTACTGATTAAGCTATCAGTATCACCTGAGTTTTACAGCTCAGCACAATTGGCAATCAAATACTGGGAATATTTTAGTATTAAGTTAAGTCGGATTTGTCAAAAAACAGAGTGTTTATGCAGATGTTTTCTGACCATCATCCAATTTTATTATTAGTACCTTCTCTCCATTTGTTGTTTTGTTTAAGGTATAGTAAGTAAATCTCGAGAATGCTTGCTAAATTTGAACTCAAATCAAAACAAAGTACCCCCTCCCTTCAAAACTATAGGGTGCTCCCTCAGAAGCACCACCTCACACACCTCATAGTGTGAACAGAAGTCTGTCCTTGATCATAGAGTTGGGCTGGCAGATAGTGTTTTTTGTGTTTGGACATCATGCCCATCAACATGTCTGTGTGTGAGGGGGCAACATCATGTGACTTCAGAGGGTTGATAGCTGTGTCCTTGCCTATAGCTTTGAGCTCTGATACAATACGTTTTCATGGTTGCAGGTCTAGATTATGTCCTTATGCGTTGACATTTTGCTGTGGTATAGCAAGCAATGCACTGATGTGACACACAGTGATGTGATTGATAGCCAAAAAAAGTGCAGCTATTTGCTATATTACATTAGGATTATACTGTTAAAGATGGAGCATGGGATACATTATGTGTACCAAGACAAATCATTATCATTTCTAAACCTCAGTAATCATCATGCTTCTGGTGTACCCATGTCTGATAGGTTAAGTATATTCACTTAAACAAAAGTGGAACCTTCAACCTCCTTGGTTTATCTCAATCGAGAATGGTAAGTGGTTCAAGTAAAGACATCCCACTGAGAGCTCCGGTGTGTTAAGGCCAAGGGCACATAAACAATATGGTAACATTCAATGAGGTGTTCGTAGTAAACAAACCATTATTGGTGAAGAAATGGAGGATTCGTCGGGAGACCATTAGCCCATTTCTCCCATTTAAAGTCAGTGTAGGCTTACGTATTGTTACATGCAGTTTATGTTATAAAATCACACAGCAGCATTTCACATGTTTGTGTTTAATTGTCATGACACTCAAAACATTTTTTTTTAAATATTGCGAGAGATAAGGACAATTGAAAGGAACTCAGACAAAATTAATAATCAGATTTAATAATTTTGTTGCTGCATAGCTATTCATTTCCAAAACACAATCTCTAATGGCTTCAACGGTCTGCAATTTTAGTTTAGCAGACTTGTGTAATGCTTCTGAATATTATATGAATTGTCCTTGTCCTCCCGACTGATACAGTATCTACTGTAGAGTAGGAACTAAATTGTATCTCTCCTTAAAAGATTACACGCTACCTTAGCAACACTGTTTACACAGTGCTCTAAATAGTAGATTATCGTTTCATATTCTGTAGGTGTTCTGTTTCAGTTAAATATTTACATCTCACACATGCCTATTACTATTGTAAATGTGAGTGACAGTTCAAATGTGGACTATCTGAGTATCTAGCCCTCGTGATGTCCTTAAAAATATCGTATTTGGCCACCCTGATTGTGTATGATTTTGTGTGTTTTTTTAATTGGCATTGCTGTGTGTATTTATTTATTTATGAATCATTTCTTTATGTATTTGTGTTGTTTTTTGTGCCTTTTAACCCTCCTGTTGTCCTCGGGTTTCAAACACAGACCTTGTTGTGCCAGCAGTGCACATCATATGTCTGTGTAAGCTGTAGAATTTGGTTTAGCGCCTTATATCTGCCACAAAGAGCTAGTGATTTGGGTCATTCTGACCCGGAGGACATCACAAAGGCTAGGAAAAGGAACAGTTTATGCATTTACTTGATGCAAACTCCTACATGTCAGTCGCATGAATGTAGCTTCACAGATAACTGTCTAGTTTTGGGTTAGCATTTGGTTATGGAGATCAGTTATGCTTTACATTTTGAATGTATGTACTGTATGTCATCAATAGCAACAAACTGTTCCTGTAGACCAATATCCACTTTTCGCCTCCATTCAAATATGTAGGCCAGATATGCAGTCATTTGATTGATGGCATGGCCAATGACATCAACATGACCTCTGTTTTGCCTTGGAGAACTTGGGAATGCCTGTCTACTAAGGTTCTGTTCTTGCTATTCTGAGAAACCAAGAAGATATCATAATAAATACTGGGAATCTTGGTGTAAAAGCATATAAGCACTGGAATAAAAAGAGAGAGGTCACTTTCAAACACTATTATTTTTTCTATGTAAGTGATGCACAGGGGCAGCACAGTAATGTGCTCTCCTGGTGGTTGCCTTGAGTTCTGCAGTTGGATCCCAGTTTAGTGGCTTTGTTATGATGAGCTTCATACCCACCACCCAATGTTTCCCTTTCTTAAATGTTATTCTTATCTATGTTATTATCTTGTCTTCATCTCACTTCCCTGTTCTTGCACTCTTCTTCACATTGTTTATACATCCAGTGACACAAGGATTTTGCTGTCATGGTTTTTATTTGCAGACCAGATACCACAGAGGAACAGGTTGTCTTTACATGTGTATGTGTGTGTGTGTGTGTGTGTGTGTGTGTGTGTGTGTGTGCTTTCAGTGTATTTCTACCCAGTCTACATTCATCTTTCTTTCTCTGTCTCTTTGTATAATCTAAGTGTGGCCCTGTCAGCTCAGCTATGGGCCATAAAGCTGCTGTGACTGGTTGCCTCCAGCATGCTCCACCTCCCAGGTAATACAGTATTACATCTTAATGTCTACAGTATGTTTAATGTCGCTCCTCTCATGACTGTTTGACCGACTGTAATGGGACTCTCTTATTACCCGTTTACAACCTGCCTAGCAATCTCTGGCCCTTTAAACACACGCTGCTCACGTCATTGCCCGTCATTGTAACAAAATGATCAGTTTTTAACTGGCCTGTCTGGCTGAATTAAAGTGCATTAGGGAAAATAAGGCAGTAAAAGACATGCTCCATTCCCTGTCTGCCAACACCCGAACACTTCCAGAATAAGGTTATTGATTAGATTTTGTCCCTAAACTCCATTAAGCCAGTCGAGAATTAGTCGCATATATCATCGCCCTGGCTAAGCACATTTACTAAATTCAGTTTTCAGCCATACTGAGATGTGACTGTTGTATGAATCAGAAGGAAAAGAGATGGTAACCCTCAACATGACCAGACAGAAGGGAATACATTAATTGGTAATTGAATGAGCTAAATGATCATTAGCAGCAGAGAGAGACAGAGAGCCTGGTGTCTGGTGACATCATCTTATCGAATCTAAATCCAGCTCAACTGGGAATGTCATGTAAAGAAGAAAAGAAGTATTTTACACAACCAGCTACTGTAAGTCTATAGAGCTGTATACTGTAAGTAACTGTTTCAGACCAAACACGGCAACGGCACCGCCGGGGTCTGAAGCCCATTCATTCCAATGGCTTGTGTCGCGCAATGGCGGTTTTGCGCTGCGCCAAGAAGGCGCAGCGGTTGCCAAGGAGGTCGCGCAGCGCGCTGTGACGAATATCGGCGCGGCCAATAGAAAGGAGGCAGCCAGCCTTTTACAGAAGTGAAAATGGAGGAAAGGTTGATATTGTGAATGTGTCTGAATCATGGTCTTAATCCCAATAAATAACACACGTTAACTTATTGAGACATTGGGAGGAAAAGCATTTGTGTTGGCATAGGGGTCAAAGAGTAATGTGTGTGTGTGTGTGAGAGAGAGAGAGAAATTGTGAGGAAGAGAGAGTGGGAGAAAGACATTGTGAGAGAGGGAGAGTTTGGGAGAGATGGTAAGAAGAGCAGGTTCTGTTGAGTTTAAAAGTGTGTGTGCGTGTGTGTGTGTGTGCGTGTGTGTGTCTGTGCGTGTGCGTGCGCACGCGTGTGTGTGTGTGTGTGTGTGTGTGTGTGTGTGTGTGTGCATGTGTGTGTGTGTGTGTGTGTCTGGGTTAAATCTAACCAAAGATGCCAATGGCATCAACTTGCATGTGTTTTCAAAGCATGTGAAGATATTTTGGAGAATAAACAAAACACTAAATATAAAACCACTTCATTCAAGGAAATCTAAGAAACAGGTTTACGCATTGAAAACACATGTTTTTTCCCCACTGGCAGAATTTTTGTGTGTTTACAAAATCGGGATTTTAAGACCATTATATGTGATTCAATTACTTGTACAAAGCATTTCTTGCAGTCCAGGTCCAGCAGGTCATTTTATTTTATCTTTGATAATGTGACGTTTTCATCCCTTAGTACAAACACATGACGCTCTCCAGAAACAGTGTTTCATTCTTTAAAATATCCTGTCCAACTGTTGCATCCTGGACATACCATGGATTTAAAAAGACACCATAACATGTAACGGCATCAAAGCTTTACCTTCATGTTATTAAGAAGGGGATACAATTGCATATCCTGTACTGTGCTGTCCTGTACGCTGCATCCCTGCAATGATCTGGATAGGAAATGGAACGGTCAGCCCCATGTTGAACCTAAAAAAGAAAATATGGAAAATAACAATAAAGCCTTTTGCGAGTTTTGACCCATGACCCTGACATGTGCAGTGAAAGTAGGTCATACAGGTGTGTAATATGTGTGTCTCCCTGCCACAGTCTGCACAGGAAATGGATGTACACACATGTCAGCAGTGGGATGGCATAAAAACAAAAAACATATGAAAAACATACCACAACAAGCTCTTCAAGAAAATTCTCCTTTTCCTGTGTAATGTATTTCTAGCCCTCAAAAATATTAGCGTAAAATAACAAGTGATTTTGTCAATCCATCCATGTTTTCCTGTCATTCATTGGAGGACAATAACAAATAATTTGGAATATGCAGTATTCAAAGACAAGTGGTAAATTACTGAAAATGAACAAACACGGACCACACCTTCAACAGAATTGTGTTAAGTTTGTTTTATAGGAAGAGTGATCTGTAGTCAACATGGGGTAAAGCCTCTTAAGCTGGAAGCTCTCAGATATCCTTCAGTCTTGTGCTTCCATACCCAACTCTAATGTATAATGTCTACATCCCCCTTCCATAGAGACTATGGGGTCTGGTATGTGGACAGGGAGGTGGAGGGTGGGGTTAAACACCACAGACAAGTAGAAAAGGTATGTCCGTGCATGATGCTGGTGTGGATTACTGGGTGTGGTTTTCCTCCTGTGCTTCAGTTACGGAGGAAAACTCCACATTTGAATTAGACTAAAGATAACTTAAAAATGGTCGCAAACAGCCTCTGTTACTGCTGTTTGCATTTATTTTCCTTTCAATATTATTAATTGATTTCAATATTTAATTGATTTTACATATTAGCTTTTACAAACCTCTTAAATCGATCACAGTTGCTGGTAAAATAGAATGTTTAATTTACTGCACTAACTAGAGATAATTCCTTCAACACACATCTTTTAACTGGGTAAAACGTGTGTGTGTGCTTGTGTGTTGACCTAAGCATTAAGCTAGCTGTGTCAGTGAGTAATGAGAGAGTGACAGATACTTTGAGAATAGTTATTCATACGGTATACAGAGAAATGTTTATTTAAAAGAATATACTTGACAATTCAAAAGGTACTTGGTCATGATTTACAGCCTCCAGAACCCTTAATTTCCCCCCAGTTTGTTTGAAAACACAACTGTTTGAGTGTGGGAGAGGCACTCAGAGGTAAACCAAAACAATGCTGATTGGGTGAATCTCACTGGATTCACACTTGCAAAGAAATTAAGGGTTCTTTATTTGCTATAACGCCAATTGAAGAGTGAACCTTTAAATTGTTCAATGTATTCTTTTGAAAAACTTGAGGCCTATATTTTAATATTTTTTGTAAACAATATATGACATCTCTCTTATATACAGCATGTGCATGTGCATAGCCCACACAGTATGCCATGCTGTTGTATGATTGCATACCTTCTAATTCAAAGCAGGCCTGTGCTAGCATGCTAACATAGCCCCCCACTGGAAGCTGTGCCTATTCCATGGAAAAGCCATTACATCTGACAAGAAAGGCCTTTTATTTAGAGAACTAAGCTCAGGTTCACATCAGGAACCAATTACCTTCAGCTGGCTTCCTTCTCTTTCGCTCTCTCCATACCAAACCTATCTCCCTCCCCCACTCCTTTTCTTCCTTATGCTGTCTCAAGTCCACACCTTTTCCTTTAAAACACACCTTAACAAGTCACTATAGCGTTTAACACTTTCATGTGAATTTGATTGCTTAAGAGAAACGCTATGCCACTAAGGTGATAACATTCCACTGATTGGCATTCACTGACTTACATTTCCAAGGGGAAAGTATTTCTCTGATGGCACAAATGTTCACAACTTTAAGCAGGTTTATGAGAATTAACCTTCTGGAATTATTCTGTTATATTTGTCCTCCTTTTCCTTCCTTCTCTCGTTCTGTCCCTATTAATTCAGTGGCCACCTTTTCCTTCCTCTTTTACCCACTGTCCATCTCTCCCCTATAGCCCGCCTATTGCCTGCACAGCTTTAATCTACATTCCACTTTCCAGTTTTCCTTCTATATTTTAATATGACAATTGTTTCTCTTATCTCCTTTCATCATCCACGGTTCTTTCTACACTACTCACTGTCATTCTCTGTCATGCTCCTTAAATCTCTCTGTCCCCTACAATTGTGGGGAAAACCAGTCTTAAAAAATATTGCTGTGTTTTGGCACCATAGGCTCACATCTCTATCCCTCTTTTTGAAGCCTCAAACACTAAGGAAATGCTCAAACGTGATTTCTTCAATTATATAACCCAAGCAATAATATTGGGCATGCAGCTAAGGTGAATGCAATCAATGTTTTTATCTTTTACATTCCAGTGACTTGCTGTAACATGTTTTTTATATTTTATTCCAACTACAGGCCAATTATTTGTAAATGAATATCATATTATTTTTAAAATACCACAATATTAATGTGTATGGCATTATGGTCTGGAAACTTATTTCATCTACAGCATGTACAATGGGAAGTCATTACGGCACAGGATACTAAACCCCCAAATTATGTGAAATTTTACAAAGTAAAGTACAATGCAGGATATTACAATGTTACATTTCCCTTGAGTATAGTGTCTACACAATTGGAATATATTATTGTGTCAAATAAGAGATTAATACGTTCTGAAAGCGAAATAGTCGGTAAACTGTTTTAGGTGGGTTAGCGTCCATAATGGAAAGACATTTGTTAAAATACTGTATAGGGTAGTATTCTCTAACTTGGTTTGTTTCTTCCAAACCATATAGAAATATATTGAATATCTTTCCACAGGCATGCATCTGTTAAATGTTACATACAAACAGTATGTGCGCATGCGCACACACACACACACACACACACACACACACGCACACACACACACACACACACACACATACACACACACACATTTGCAGTGTGCGGTGCCATGTTAGCGGTTAGAAGCTAGCAGCACTGTGTATAAACACAGCGCCAGTGGCATGGCTGTGGTAGACCTCACACTCTTTGCAACCTCTCCCTGTCTCTGTCCCTCCGCCTCTCCTGAGAGTAAGTACCTCTCTCACTGTTCACTCTGTTGCACCTTTTGTAGTCTAATTATACTATACATCTTAATTTACATTTTGCTAACCTGCTTTGTTTCATACACTACACTGACTACAGTATTGAATGTATACTGTACAACTACTACTACTACTACTACTACTACTACTACTACCACTAATAATAATAATAATAATAATAATAATATAATTCATATTGTTATATTGCTAATTCTTTATTACATAATAATAAAGTGATATTACACATGTAGTACACTATATTGCTATATAATGTATACTAGTGTGCAATACATCAATAGAGACAGAAGTTATAAATTATCGGTCTCTTTTTGTACTTCAGACACTGTCAGTATCTTGGTGGTGTGAACATGTGTGTGTGTGTGTGTGTGTGTGTGTGTGTGTGTGTTATGCTGGCACATGTTTTCCCCTAGATTCAACTGACAGACTCAAGGGCTGCCAAGTCTGTCACTTACTGATCTATGTGACCTCACACATGCACGTGAGCACACACACGCGCACATACACACACGCACGTACACTTATGCAGTCACTCAGATACATAAAAACGTTGCAGAGTGCCACAAACATATTCACCAGCATATGCCGTGGTAAATGTTTTTCGATCTCCATCACACACACACACACACACACACACACACACACACATTCTTCGATAGAAACCTATTTGTTTTAATGGGTAGAGGGAGGATGTGCAGGAAACACCACCCACTGTGAGGCTGTGCTTACTGCTGTTGTCTGGAGACAGCCAGCCTGCAGTGCCATGTTGCAGTAGCTGCTGTCATGACAATGCTAAGTGGCTGGTTGACTACTTAGCCCACTTGCCTTTAAAGTGCCCTACGGATTTTATGATGACACATTTCCTCTTGAAACAGGAAGTTAGGGTGGGACCTTTTGAGGAAATATGAAATATCCCCACCTGTCACCAACCAGCACACCCGTCTCTGATCCCTAGGACATTAAGTTTAATGTCGACCACACGTACACGGGTCTTTTGGCCTTTCATCCACACATAAACTGCATTTTAGATCACTAAAAACAGACATTCAATTTTCAATGTTGTGTTCTTGAAGCATCACCATGTGTGCCTTTATATCCTTTGTTTGACATCAGAGTGTGTTCAGTTATTTTGTATGAACAAAGGTCTTTTTATATAGTGCTTGTATGGACGGGATTTTTTTTTGAACCCTTTGCTGCATTTCCTGTTTGTTCCCTTGTCACACACCTGCACCCAATTTAGTTAATTCGTCCCAGTCACTCAGACTGCCTGTCCTGACTTTCCCCGCCAATATCTATAGCATTATATCCCTCACTTAGCCTTTAAAGCTATAAGCTCAGCATTATACGTCCATGGTTCACGTGTAGTGTTTTCTACATGTTCTCCCAGACCCGTTCCTTGTGTTCTCACTGTTAACACTTTTCCTGGTTTGGCCACTGGCTTGCTTGCCCGTTTCTGAGGACTGATTTCCCTTTCGTACCCTGACACTGACCGCTTGACCACTGCCTGACACCTGTCCTGGGCTTTACCCTCAGCCCTGGGCTTTTGTGAACTGTCGCCTGTCTGTTACAAAATACACTTGTTTCTACTTTAGCCAGTAGCGTTTTAAACATCTAGTGATTTATAGATTCTATATGTTATTTAATTGGACGTACAATTTTGAACACTCCCCCGAGTGCATATCTCTCATCAAGTGGGCAGCTGCATTATGTAACTCAAAACACTTGTGAGGTGTCAATGTGACTTTAACTAGCCTGCGTAACCTAGGTATCTTTACCTTTTTGGTAATAAACACCCCTTGATTGACACAATATTTCCGACAGCTCCATGGAAGTGTGAAAGACTGAAGGGGGACAGTAGAGAGCAGTGTGAGCCTATGACAGTTGTAAGGGGAGGAGAGAGGGAGAGTTACAAACCAGAACAATGTTTTTGTGATGCTGGTTTCAGCCACAAGGGCAACTGACACAAATTGAGCAAAGTCAGCTTGTA
>JAODUG010001477.1:0-11542 GCA_027564795.1 Aphredoderus sayanus | reverse complement strand
GGAGGCAGGGGGTACAAACGCTCAGGTTTCCTTCGGCGCGAGCTGTCACCACAGACAGCCTCTCGCCATCTGGTGGCACAACACGGTAGTGCGTTTGAAACCCGAGCAGAACCACCTCTCTCTCTCTCACTACTTTCCACACTATGACGTGGCGTTTACAAAGCCAATACAGGTTAAAGCCTCAAGGTCATTCAATAACCAATTCCCCTCTCCGCCGAGTTACTCTCGCAGAACCCTCCATATTAGTGTGAAGCATTTTATCATGGCCTGGAGTATTCTGACTGCCACTGTCCATAGTTGTCACCCAAAGCCCCCCATCCCACATTGGTCTGACCACTAATCCTCCATAGAATCTCGCCCGTTAAGCCAAGCCATGAATAAAAGCGCCTGCTTTTCTAAACCCTCCTAATGTCCTCTGGGTCAGAATGACCCAACGCACTAGCTCTTTGTGGCAGATAGCGGGCGCTAAACCCAATTCCACAGCTTATGCAGACATATGATGTGCACTGCTGGCACAACAAGGTGTGTGTTTGAAACCCGAGGACAACAGGAAGGGTAAAAGGCACGAAAAAACAACATAAATACATAAAGACATAATTAGTAAATAAATCAATACACACAGCAATGCCAATTGAAAAACACACAAATCATACACAATCAGATGGCGCCGCCGTGTGTCCAAACACGGGATTTCTGAGTACATCACGAGGGTTAAAGGGTGGACTACAGGAAGTGTGCGGAGCAAGTCCGTCAAAGCCAACATCCACTGGCAGCGACGGCGTTCAGCAGGAATGCACTTTTAATAACGGAGGAGCTCAAAAACCCTCCTGTGGTCCTCGGGCTTCAAACACTACCTTGCTGTGCCAGCAGTGCACATCATATGTGTGTTTAAAGCTGTAGAATTCAAATCGGTACCTTATATTTGCCACAAAGAGGTAGAGCATTGGGTCAGTTTGACCCACAGGACAACAGGGGGGTTAAAAGAACTCATTTCTAAAGATCTGTGACTCCTTCATTGGGCGACGCCCTCCAGGCTGTTGTGAGTCCAGCGTGTGGCTTAGGTGGGCGCGTTACAGTGATTCTCTACAAGTGGCTGTGCTCACTTCCTTTTCTCACATACACACACGTGGGGGGGAGGGAGGGGGGGTGTTTAGACATGAGGGGGGGGGGGGTTTAGCGAAAAGGAGCCTGGTGGGTGTTTAACCAGTAAGCTGTGATTGTGACACTTCTTAAAGTCACCGAGACCCCCCACAGGAAGTCACGCCCACAGTGTGCTTACAGCCAGAGGCATTAGAGAAGAGACCGATCTCTTCAAGAATTCTGTGTAGGACTCTATATAGAAATCCTTAACAGCAAATATGGCGGATGAAAGTGCCAATATTGCTATATAAGGGCCAAACCGTTAATCTATTAAGCCAATGTGTAGGGAGATAAACTGTTGGGGTAAAGTCACCAAACACTTTAAAGGTTTTTCAGACAATCAGGTGATTGTGTATGCAGTTGCCCGGTGACCACTGAACGTGCAATCACGGTCCTCCTAACAACTGCCTGGAGGCGTCAGCAAGATGGCCACCTATAAGGACCTTGTTATAGCGACAGCTACCGGCCCCGCCTCCATCACACAAGGCATTTGTCAGTGTGAGAACAGACCCCCCCCCCCACCAGGGCTGGACACAAAGAAGACTGGGCCAGTGTGTGCGTCGACTAGGGGCCAGCTAACAAAGACAACCTCTCTCTCTCAAACTCCCCCTCGTCACGCGAGCTGACGTCGCATGCCGTGGGAGGGAGACACGGGAAGGCACGGGTCCGCAGACGCACCTTGGTCCCCAGGTGCACTCAGGCGGGCGGGCCACGCCCAGTCTGCCAGTTGGCGTGACAACAGACGAACACTAAATGCCATCGGCAGTAAATCAACATTAAGTAACCAGGCGTTCTCTGACAGGGTACACTACTGCAAGGCAGTAAAACATAACAATGGAATGAACTTCATCTATAGATGATTCACTCACCTGTCTTGTTATTATATACAGCTTTATGGTCTTAACCTACGGTCTTAAACCTGTCACTCATCTTTTAAAAAAAGATTAAAACAAAAAACCTATACATAAAGATCTGTGTAAAGGCTAGTATACAGTATTACAGGTGTTGCTATAGAATAACTTTTTCATGATGAATCTACGAAGACCGTGAGGATTTTTGACGTTTTTCAACTCTGACTCAAGGAGGGGATCTACACTTGTGTTGTCTACTTTCCACCTGAGAGCGTTTCCTCCGAATTTCCTCTCTATACCACTTCCAGCCCACCGAACAGCTTGGCTGGCTGGCATGCATCTGCTCACTTCAACACTCAAGTTAACTGACAAACACAGGAAGCAAGAAACACTATATGGGTCAGGCATGTGTTAACAGGTGCCCTCAGATGAACAGGCCTCTCACACAGTATCTATCACACATACACACACACACACACAAGCTCAGCCTTTGAGTGAACACAAGCTACCTACAGACAGCAACATGTGGACAGACAGCTGCATGAGATGAGAGGTCAGCCAGGATGGCTACCGAGGAGGGCACCAGTAACGACATCTGGTGGCGTAGGTTTTCTCTGGAGCTCTGAGGTGACTTAGATGACCCATGGACAGTACTCGTACATCGTTTGGGCCAGAATGCTCTCACCGCAGGCATTGTGGGGGAGAATTACGCAATAAAAACGTGTCTGCCATTTACCCCCGGGTTGCTGCAATTACATTTAGGTGGGAAGCTATTGGTTGCCAATAGCATTAATGAAAGGCTATGTTTAAGCTGAGGGTGCAAAGGTCTATGATCTAACCCTCATGATGTCCTCAATTTGATCAAATTATGCCACCAGAGGGCGCCATCTGATTGTGTATGATTTTGTGTGTTTTTAAATTGCCACTGCTGTGTGCATTTATTTCTTGATTCATTATTTCTTTGTGTTTTTCGTGTCGTTTAACCCTCCTGTTGTCCTCGGGTTTCAAACTCACATCTTGTAGTGCCAGCAGTGCACATCATGTGTGTGTGTAAGCTGTAGAATTAGGTTTAACGCCCTCTATCTGCCATAAAGAGCTAGTGATTTGGGTCATTTTGACGCAGAGGACATCATGAGGGCTAAATAAGATCAGGAAGGGAAACAGTAGTACTAAATTTACTCTCCAAATACTACATTGACCTGAATGGCGGATAGTGCCACCCCACAGTTAGGTGGGCAAGTCCAGAGGCATCAACACCGCCGCCACCACCACCTCCTCCTCCTCCTCCTCCTCCTCCTCATTCAGATAAAAGCTTGTCCCAACACACACAGCAACATTATGGACCTAATGCCAGATCCGGATATAGCTGGACATCACAGAGATAAAAATATCCAAACAGACGGGAGGGTTCACAGGCAAGAAGGGGGCGGGGGGGTGGGGTGGACCAACAGCACAACTAATGATTTCGCAGAAGAGGAGGGCTGCAATTAGAAGCATACGATATAACCTCTGCCTTCCATGTGGCTAGCGCAGCCTTCAATAGATGCCTGTTTGGAGATAATGACCTCTGTGGGAGACACAACCGTACGGATAATCACACACAGACCAGCGTGGCTGCCGGAGAGATGACGCCAGTGTGCTCCGCTGTCCCGGCAGGAAGCTGAGCTAGCAGCCGCGGCTGCAGCTACAGCATTCCCAGGGCAAAAGCAGCTAACGGGAGAGGCTTAGCTCAATATCGTCTGCCATCAAATATGAAATGTGAAGTTGCGGTCGGCAAAAGATGTGGCACTCTACTCAACAGATGAGTTGGTGTTTTTTGCGAGAGAAAACAAAACGTCGAGGGGGTTACAGTGTGGCTGATATACTGCCACACAAATGATGAGAATAGAAAATAGAACCTGAAGCTCCATCAACCAAACAGAAAAACATAAAATCTGTTTCATGTGGTTCCTCGCAGTTTCTTTCTGTGTGGGACTAAAGCATTGGCTACAAATTCCATGACGAGGTGAAACAAATAAAAAGTAGAAAAAAAAGGCGAGGATGAACTTATAAAACGGTGAGCTTACACAACTGCTTTCTGGATTTGACCCAGATGGTACTGCCTAACAGTAAAATATATTAAAAGGCATATTCATGAAATTTGCAAATGTTCATTCCCACAAAAGAATTTAGTTACGTGTTACCACGACTGGTTAACACAAGGCTCCAAACTTCTGGAAACTAGCTAACTAAATTGGCCTTTGATATGAATGTTGTGTATTTGTGGGAGTCCTTTGGCAGACTGTTGTCCTATCTGGGAGGTCTTGCCGCCTCATGTCCAGAGTAAGCTGCATTAACCATTTGGGTAAAAGAAACAGGACTCAGCCCACAGCAGTGAGCTTGGCATACTACTGTTACATTGATTTTAAAAACACTTTCTAGACTAGAAAGCTCAACTGCGATGCTTCAGTTCTTGTTGCAATTCACAGTCAACCACTACACAGCTTGGTGGGGGGGCTTTACAGGCCTGTTCATGTATTATACAAAACTACTGAAATGCCCACTTAAAATAATACCCTGTCTAGTTTCAGTTTTTTTCCCCCTCCATGTTTGAAATACAAGCAGCGCCTGGTTGACTGATTAACAGGACAATACATGCCTGAAGCTAATATTTGCCTGAGGAGGTGGAGGAGGGGCTGGAAAGTGCTTTCAGCTACATCCTGTAACTGAACAGGCGATCTTATGCGTTGGTGGTGAGCAGTATTCACGACTGTGGGAAGCGGGGGAGGGGGGCATGTGAAATTTCAATATTTGCAAAACACTACAGCGACCAACGCTGAATGTGGAACATGTTCTGCGGTGGAACTACCCGATTCCACCACCAGTCAAACTTTCACTTCACTTCAGGGGCCCTTACCAATTTGATGGCCACGTATTCGTTAGTGTAGAGGTTCTTTCCGAGCCGCAACTCTCCAAAATTGCCGCAGCCGATCTTTTTCCCCACGCGGAAGTTCGGGCCGACCATGAGTACCCCAGAGTTGGTCCCCGACCCGCGGACCCCATGGCCAGTCCTGCTGCCCCCCGCCGCCTTGGACATTTTCTTCCCGTCCTCCGTCTCTCCCTTGCCCCCCCTCTTGTCAAAATCCATAAGCTTGTGATACCCTGGCTTCTCCACGGTTAGTGCCCTGCCATGCACAGCTCAGAAATGGGGAGGGGGGGGGGGTGTGGCTGAGGAGGAACGGCGGAGGAGTGGCGTTGCCGACAGCAACTGGTTCAGATGGACAGGCCGGAACACCGGCTGATGTGCCCCCGCTGAGTCAGTCGGGAAAAACAGCCCTTTTGCCGAGCGGTTCCCTCGTCTCCTTTTACCCCTTGTCTCCTTGCCCCCTTGTCTCCTTGCCCCCTTGTTCACAAAAACCCTTCCTCTGTCGCTCTCACAGGGGCACGCCCCCTGCTGGGGGTGGGCGGGCGGTGCTCGGGTGCGCCCACCACGCCGGTGGCAGACGGGGGTGGAGGCTAGTGCGTCCACGGGGCCGCCGGGAGACGTCCCGCGGAGCGCCTCATTCCGTCCGGTCAGTCCTCGGCGAGACGGCGGCCGATCGCCATGTCGCCGCACAGGCACCGCGGGGGAGGAGGAAGTTAGCGGCCACGCTGGTGAGAAGGAGAAGTTGTCTGCGAGCTGGGGCCGCTGTCAGCTGGATATCTACAGGGAGAGAGAGATGGAGAAGTGGGGGTAGGGAGGGAGAGAGAGGGAGAAGAGAGGGAGGGAGGGAGGGAGGGAGAGAGGGAGATGGAGAAGTGGGAGTAGGGAGGGAGAGAGGGAGAAGAGAGGGAGGGAGAGAGGGAGAGAGAGAAGTGGGAGTAGGGAGGGAGAAGAGAAAGAGGGAGAGAAAGAGAGGGAGAGAAAGAGAGAGAGGGAGAGAAAGAGAGAGAGAAAAAGAGAGAAACAATTATCAATAGGGAAGGATCTTGTGACGCCAATATCAATTCAATACTGATCAGGCTGCTTATGATGCGATTCTACATTGTGAATTACTAGCTCAAATAAAGAAATACTTTTTGTTATACTTAAATAGTTTTTTTATTACCACCATCATCATCATCATCATCATCCAGCCTTCCCTGGTTGTTGGGAGTCTGGGTAACCACGTGTGAATTTATTATTCATTATTTAAACTTTATAAGAAGATTAAATTCATATCAGCTTAAACTATTATCCAAATAGTTCTACCATTCTGTAAAGAATGTACACCAACACAGTAGGAAAACGTATATGATTTGATAGGCTATAGGTACAATGATGAATATATTGGCTGGATTGATATATATTAGTTTTCTTTCAATATTGACTAGCCTGGCCCATCATGTTATATAAAATAAATATAATAAATATATATTGATGCTATTTTTGTGTTACACATGCCACAAGAAAGAAAGTGCACACAAACCAAACATAAATCATCAAATTGTGAATCGTCAAGCAGTTTCAAGAAGCTTACAGAACACTTCCGCTTTCCTAAGCTCAGCAAGCAAGAAATTTCGAAAACATTATTTAAAAAAACAAATAATAGAACTGAGCCCATTGTGAATGGCAAAGGGCCATCACACATTTTAGTCAGGATGACGACATTTAAAAGTCTCTGTACGCAAGATATAGGGTTATAAATGTATTTTAAATTTGTTATACCAGTACCACAGACATCCACATCCGCAACCGGTTTGTCAATGGCTCCAGAGGGAGGGAGCAGAGAAGGAGGGGGTGGGTTTTTGGGTTGTATATTTTCTAAATGTCTAGCCCTAACCTCTCTTTCATTCTTTAGCTAGCTCTTGTTACAACTCACAAATCTTACCATATCTTAAGTCAAGATAGTAAAGCATGAAGAAAATGTATTAGTTATTTTTTCTGTTCTTTTTTTGGGTGGGTGGTGGGGTGGGGACCAGAGGACATATATTTTCCACCTTTTACTTGAGGATCAAATTATGTCTACAATAGCTGTTCCATACTACAGCTGAAATAGGATCTTGCTCGCTGACCAGCGACAGGCAAATTCAATAAAGCAATCAATAGCGGAAATATAGCACAGTACAGTTCAGGCTTGGGTAAAAAGAGACCTCATGTACACTAAGAACTATTTTTAAATGACAAGAAGAAATTAAAATCCTTATACAGAGAGAGTAGACAGGAACATTTTTAAGAAATAGGATATTTTCATGGGTTCCAATTCTAAAAAAACACCACACACACACACACACAAACACCGAAAGTTACAGACCATATAAAACACACTTGATACTGACACTGAGGTCCTAACCATAATGCCAGTTTGCCCGGCATTCCGGCATTGAGACATGATGATCTCATGTAATTGCTCACACAGGCAGATCCCACTGTTTCTGTGCAAAGCTGCACTCCCACAGTAAACCCCCCCCAGCCTCTCATGTGGAGTGCAGGTAAGTATGGGCAGGCAGCTACCATTTCCTAAGGAAAGCATGGGCACTTAAACTGATCAATGTCTGCGACAATACCCCTCATTATAGTCTGGGAACCATTTGCATGCATCAGAGTACCATAATATTGAAAGGATGTATATAAAGTAATCTGCTATGCAAGACAAACTATGGATTGTATGCATGACCATTGTAACAATATAGTAGCTACAGCAAATCTACATGAGCTGTATATGTTATTAGAATTATTATTATAACTTGTCATTTATTATTACAAGTGCATAGTGTTAGATTACACTACCGCAAAAGCAGAAAAACGCAAGTACTATATAAATGCAATAGATACAATGTGAAAATGTGTGTAAAATGCTATACAAGCTTTGTATAAAATTTGTCTAAGATCCATTATATTAGGATAAGATCGTTGGCAGACTGACACACTGGCTCGACCGGATTTTTGGAATATGTTCACATTCAGAAGTGAATGTACCGTAATGTAAACAGAACACTAATGTCGTCAACTTTGCTATCGATTCATATTTTGCGATCTAGTTCATATTTACACGTATGTTTTCCAAATTGGAAACAACTGAACTACATTGAGACGGTTCAAAATACAAGTACTGTTGCCTACGATACGTGACTAAAGAAGATCGAGTACATATCAGATTAAGTATGGTTTGTTAATTTAGTATTACTACCAGCTACTAAGTACACGTCTCTTAAAACAACACACTATGCCTATTGTCCACTGCTTTTAAGCAACGTTCAGCAGTCGTCTCGAATAAAGCCAGACAGAACTCAAGTTAAGTCTCTAATAGCAGCTTTTCTGAACCAAGTAATAATATTGTCAATAATAGAGCTATTACTACATGGTAGATTACAAAGAAACATACCTTTGTTCGAGGGTTTCAGAGCCACCAGTTAAAACTGGGTAACACAAGACCAACTACAGTACCTGGTGGCAGCTGTCAGTCTTGGATGAAAACGCCCTCTATTTTACTTTTGTGGCCAAAATGGTGTGATAGATAGAATAAACGAGAGAGGAGGAACTCAGATGGCAGCAGAATGCAAAGGGTTTGCAGTTTGCAGACATACCAACCCCATCGTAACCTGGTTTTGACAGACTAGGCCAGATGCTCACAGAGTATCTTGCTGTACAACAGCTCACTAGCTCGATATATCTCATTCGCAGCGAGTAAGACTGCTTCCATCCACCAGACCCCAGCGATCTCGGGCAGTGTTAAGCCAACCTCTTTCGATGTGATAATAAATAAAAAAGAGAACGGCTGGTGAAATGTGGTCTCTGTTAAATTGCCAAAAGCCGGAAATAGTTTTTTTCTTGGCCTAATACTTTATCAAAAATAAAAAAACATCCAACATTACTGTAGCATAACTCGATACTGTTAGCAAAGAACTGGCCTTGTTATATGCAGACGGGCGCTAGCTTGCTAGCGGTGAATGGAACAAGTTAAAGCAGGACGGAACATGAAATATTCATTGATTGAACAAAACCGTAACAACGCTAACGTATCAACGTAGGAAACATTTGGCGACAATACGAATCAAATTCGTTTAAGTGTCGTGTAAAGCCACTGACCGCGTTAAATGCGAAGAAACGGTCGGTTCGGTTGTTTTCACCTGAGAGGACTGCGTTTGTTTTCGGATCTTAGCTGGAGGCATAACACCGAGCACTTACTGGGCAACTCCTAAATCCTCAACAACCCAATACACACCAATGGCAGCCTGAGCTAGCAGGCTAGTTATGTGCTAGCACTGGCTCGTCCTAAATTTTACGACGCGGGACTGGAGAGCAACCGAAAGAGCTTATAGATTTATTTATATCGAAGAGTAACATGTTTACCTTTATCTGTGATTCAGAAAAATGGCAGTGACCTCATCGTTCTTCGTTTAAACACATTATCAAATTTCTCTCTTCCCCCCGCTATGGTTCAGCTGTTGTCTCTTTAAGCCTCCCCTGCCGATAGCAAGCATAGCGTCACATTCGACTCCCAGATCCAATACTATCCCACGCTGACAAACTAGCGCAGCCTGATTGGAGAATACGGCTGAACGTCGGGTCGTGTGTATGTGTGGGAGGGGGAGACACCCGCAGTTGACTGGGGTCAGTCAGTCACACAATAAAAGTTTGGACACAGCAGTGTCCCCTACACAGAGTTTTTAAAAGTGTTATTTTTAAATACAGTGTAATTACTCGACCTGTCCTGCGTGTAGGCTACACATTATTTTGATCCTGTATAAGCACGTATCCTACAGGTGGTGTATTTTCATGCGTCAGTTCTGCTTTTAGATAATCTGTAACTCCAATCTTCGCTATTGTATTGTCCACATCAACCCATTTCAGACATGCTGCTATATTAGTTATTGTTTTTATAATACACATTATGTTGACAAGATATATAAATATACAAACACTTATTTATAAAGACTTTTATTTCATGTCACATTTAGCCATTTCAAATCATTCTTCCATGTTAACAGATAAGGAGCACAACTGAAATACAAAGCCCTGAAGAGGATTATGTGAACTAAACATACTAGCTGAATTTACTTTCCAGTACCTAGCCAAAGAGAATCAGACTAAACTGGTATTAGTAAATGGATACCGTAAATTAAATATGATTTTTACTTCTTGAACATGTGTCAATATTATCAGGTTGTGTAGTAGGCTAATCATTAGGCTACCATAGAAAAAAGTATATTCTGAAAGTTAACAGTGTTTTTGTATATATTGTAGTGTTTGGTATTGTAATGTAATTACAATTAGCTATCCTCATTAGAGCATACTGATCTTGCAAGCTCACAAATACGTTTGTCCTAACTTAAGTGAAAAGTTATAACTAACCAAAAGTGATTAAAAACTGAAGCATGAAAGATATGGACCGTTTCATCATGCTAAACATTAGCCTCCTTTAACAGAGCCCTGTTCCTGAATAGTACACATGTAAACATTTGAAAAGAAGTTGCCTATAAGCTAGTACTGTACCCTTCTGTTCTGCTAAACATATACTTAATTAAAATACCCATGCCCTCATCAGTTTTACATATCCATAGCCTGAAAGAATATATTATACCTAATTAATACAAATGTCCAGGTATTTACTGGTCCCCCTTGCTATTATTATGTAATGAAAGAGGACAGAAAGTTCTGCTGACTTCAGAACATTGTGTGTATATCACACAAGCCGTGCATGGTTGGGGTTGAGTTGTGTGTTGGTGTGTGTAGGTGTGCATTAGTGTATGTTGGTGTGTGTGTAGGTGTGTGTTGGTTGCTCTGTGTGGGGGTGTTGCTGTGTGTGTGTGTGTGTGTGTGTGTGTGTGTGTGTGTGTGGGGGGGGGGTGGCAGGGGGAGTGAGAGGGGATGTCTGTCACAGTTCCATCCCCAGGTGAAGGAGAGGCCCCGCCTCACAGGAAGGAACAGTCTGGAGGGAGGGGCCGGCCAGAGTTTTTACCCAGCAGCCCCGGGGCAGGGCTGTGCTGCTGTGGGACAGGCCAGAACGGCGGCGGGAAGGGCAGAGCCCCCCCGGGCTGCTCGCGGAGCGGGTGGCTGTACCGCTCCCCCCCGGGCGCGGGGAAGAGGCGGGCCACGACACCAGGACCCTCCCGGGTCTCTGCCACAAGAGCAGACGGGGGAGGAGGGGGAGGGCGAGGGCAGATGCCGTTGGTGGGGGGTCTTGTGATGTCCTGTTTGTCCTCATCACCGTCGCCGTGGAGAAACTCCTCCCCCATCTCTCTGGACATAGAGCACCTCTGACCTTTCCGGAATTTCGCCCTCCTGTTCTTAAACCAGACCTGGACGAGACAGAGAGCTGTGTTTCACAGGAAGCAGGAGCAGCAGCACACACACACACACACACACATCTAACTAACCCTGCTAACTCCACACCAAGTGTGGAGGTGTCCTTGAGCAAGATACCTAACCCTAACTGCTCCCGGTGGTCAGGTGGCTCCTTGCATGGCTGACATCGCCATCGGTGTATGAGGGTGTGTGTGTTTTTTTTTTATTGTCTGCGCTGTGTGTATTTCTTTCTATATTAATTATTTCTTTATGTATTTGTGTTGTTTTATGTGCCTTTTAACCCTCCTGTTGTCCTCGGGTTTCA
>JAODUG010001436.1:0-11543 GCA_027564795.1 Aphredoderus sayanus | reverse complement strand
TATATACACACACTCTATATGAACTGTGTGCATCCCTGTACAAGGAACCATACATGGAACATGAGCCTCTTTCACAAACATAATGCCTTGGTGTTGATCTAAGACTGCTCCTCTTTTATGGAAATTAAAACATATGAAGACACATTACTTTGTTCCAGTATTTTAATAATACATTTTACAACAATGTTTTCGTTGTTAATTAAATGTATATGTTTTGAGAGCCTGATTGCCGTAATATCTTTAAATGCTGAGCTACGATTTGTGTATGGGCAATATGTTGTATCTGATTATGTGATTTCCCATGTTTCAGTATTTTGTTCCATCTGCAATCACCACACAACACTGATTACAGTCTCCTCAATACTAACCTGGATAATGACACTATAGGTTGACGGAATTGTCCTCAGCTATAAACATTTCAACATTGTTTCTGAGAAATCATGCTTTTTGCTTTTTTCAGTCTTGAAGATCTACACTGCTCTTGAGATCAGAGCTATGTTGCACATATCCTTGTCTGAAAAGAGAATTGCCAACTAGCTCAACTACACAGTGCCGATTAAATACTTTGTTTCTAATGCTGAAAGCTTTTAATAAAGAATGTAATTCAACTCGGTGCAGTGTATATAATTCTTACCTCAGGTTCTTTGAATTGTACTGTACCTTTGGAAATTGTTGTATCCCTGATGTTTTAAAGAAAACAAGATTTTCTTAGCACTGCTATTAGCTGTTTATATTGATGTTTCATCTGTGAAATCTGAGATTTTAAACTACTTGAATGGCCATAAAGACAGTGTCTATTGAAAAATTCTATGGGATTTTTTGCTTCCAGAACAAAGACCCCATTATATAACCGTGCCTCAGCTCTAGATAACTGGACTGTTTGTGTCACTAGCTCATTTGTATACACCAAACTGAGTCATATTTTTTCCCTATAATACTGGATTTCCTCTGCTATGGGGTTTGTTGTGCAGCTGTGTAGTAAAATACCTACATAGCCACAGACAGCTTTCTACTGAAGATAACATAGCAACAAGTCAAAGAGCATATGCTCAGACATAAAATCATTGCTTACACAGATGCTCTTCTTTGACATGTTGCACTGTGCATTTTAGCCAGGCCACAATCTTGGGGGTACTGTCTTTATCAATGTGGCGTACAGTAGACTACATGGAATGGGACAGTCTATGAAGGAGCAACAGCACATCATAAGAAAAAGCCTACCCCCTCTACCTATGAATCCCACCCACACTTATAAACAAACTGTCTTACTCTTTATCCCAGCAGGCGGTACAGTAGCTATTTCCTCTGAATGTCAGAACATTATGGTGCTGCCTATATATGTTGGCATAGATTGTCACTGTCATTCTTAACATTAAACATTCCCAAAGTTGCTAAGAGGAAAGCTTGTTAGATGTTATATTCAATATTACATTGAATTGACAGTAATTGGGGTGGCATTTATGCAAGACCATTTAGATTAGAATATGAATAATGCTATTTTAAATAGACATAAAGAAACTATATATATTGCTTCATTGTCATTCACAGTGGGATGTTAACATTTTATATATAGTATAGTATACTATCTGATCAAAGTAACATCTTGCCGAGGCAGCTCAACATTGTGCAGCACAGCAAAAATGTACCCAATCTCATGCAGATCCTCTATTTCCATATCCTTTTCCACCCACAGATTTTGGCAGCAAAAAGGTTACTTGTTCTTAGATAAGCATTGGAGTCAAAACTCTATTTTTCGGGATAGAGATCCGTATCAGAGGTCAGGGAGAATTTAGGCTGTCCTGGGACAGGTCATATAGATACGTGTACATTAGCTTACTCTGGCTTTTCCTGCCTGTGAGCCCCAAACATAAAACTTAATGGAGTTTGCGGGTCTTCAAAATTGCATTGAGGGGAAATATTTCTTTTTCTCAGGTTATAGCTAAGCAAGTGAAAAAACGAATGACTAATTTCACTGCCGGGTCTTCCTCTGAGGGCTGTGTAGGAGCAGATGTTTGAGAGAGCTGTTAATATAAGCAGTGGTGGACAGATAGTGTCCTTACAGCCTATGGTTAAAATGGTAAAAGCATAGTGGCTCTAATAGAATCAAGGGAACAACCTGATGCTGATGCTCAGAGGCATTGTTAGGATAGGACATTAGGGGCTTAGCCCAGCCCAGGTCTTTAGATTTTCACTAGGTAATGGCTCCATTTTCACAATATTTCAGAATAAAAGAAATATAGAATGACACTCTGCTCTACCAAAAGGTTCCAGTGTTGGTAAAACTAGTTAAGTGCATATTTTCAAGTGTCACCTCATTATCACATTTGCAAATATGTGTAAATTAACCCTACTGTTGTCAACATAATAAATAAATAAATAAATACACACAGTATTGACAATAAAGATATCTACACAATCATACAATCAGGTGGCACCATCTGGTGTCACAATATGATATAATAAGGACAATTACATACATAAATAAATTAATATAAAAAGAAATAGTGGGATTCGTGTCTTTCATTCATACTGTAGTATCATTGGCCTTGGACACCCAGCCCTATGTATATGCCACAGCTTGAGCTTAATTATTCTAGTGCTCTATATATGTTAATACACCACCACACCACTACTACTGTATAATTGTCACATGTAATTGAGTTTTTATAAATTAGCTGATTGTAAAAACAATTAATCATTCTGGCCTTTTATCTGTTAATTTCCTGTGTTTTGTCCATTGTACAAGTAGCAGAACTTGAAGTATTAACATGTAAAAGGAGGTACTGCGAATGCTGGTATGTGTTCTTGGATATTGTAGTTTCACTTAATAGAAGCACTGGCAGGTGGCAGATTTAGTAACTGACTGTAATTAAAGGTGACTGCTGCCATGAATTCACTTTGAACTTCATTAATGAACATCAGAATTGACATGACAAGCCTTAAAACTGCACCATAGCTTAGTTATTCAGCAGTAAGTTTGTTTGCCTTTTAGTGGCTAAACATATAGCTGTCTTTTCGAGTGTACAAGATGTCAGTATTTCCTGCAACTGGTAATGCCAGACCAAATAAGCTTCTTGCATATTAACACTTGTAATTTATTGTATTGTATTTAACTGCTGTGAATGGGTTTTCATGTATTAACATTTTTATTTATGTTGAATAAATGAATAAATATTTTTTTTAAATATAATACAGGGATGTTTGGTAACAGCCCTATGAGGATATGACTGCCCAAATCGTCTACTTTATATTTCAGCAAAATTGGCAAAAGCATGTGCAGAACAATATTGTGCTATTGTTAAGTAACAGTAAGCTACTGATTAGAAATAGATAGGCTGCTTAATTTAGACTGTTGATTTACAGAGCCTCTGCAATGCTCGTTGATAAAAGGTGATACGCACAGATGTTATACCAAAAAGAAAAAAAAAAGCTGCTGAAAACTGACTGCTGTCTGGCTGCAGATGCTTTTATCTGGATCATGTCATGTAAAGACATTTGTCATGTAAGACATTTATGGTAGTGTGGGACCCAAGGTTTTGGTTCCTTAGGGTGGGGGCGGGGCCTTTGATATTTGGGCTCGGTTCTTTGTTTCTCTGGATGCTCGTTTGTGGTTGGTGGGTTGGACTAATTGGCATTGCACGGACCGGGTTGGTCCGTGTGATGTTCGTCGGTTAAATTTTTCGGACTATGGACGGGTATCTGAGGGGGTAGAGGGCTGAGTCCGGGTGTCCGGGGTTTTGTTTTTGCCGGCTTTGAGGGACTGAAGCATAAAAGATTTTAACTATTTCTCCATTCTTTCTGTTTACTGGTCGAGGATAGAGCATTGGAGGTTCTGGGAGGTGTGTTGTGGATTGGGTTATATAGTGCTTCTGTGGTGTTGTCTCCCTGGTTCCGCTTATGGTGGTGGCATGGTGGTATGGTGGTATGTGCCCTGGCCTGCATTGCCTGGAGGTTTAGCTGGGGGGAGCTTGTCCATTTAGTAACCTGTGTTGTGTCTGTGTTCAGTGATGCGCCCCTGGTGCCACATCCTTTGGGGTCTGGGGTATGTTGGTGTGTGGGCTCATTCCTTTAGTGTCTTTGGTTTTCCATTCTCTGACTGAGATTGAAGTGGTTGGGGAGCGGGTCTGGGGTCTCCGAATATTTAGTGTTTCGGGGATGGTGGGAATGGGACTCGTTTGTCTGGGCTTTATTTTCTGTTTTCCCTGGTGCATATTTGTGATTGGAAAGTTGGGATAATGGGTGTTACATAGAGTGGTGATATTACTTTTATATATAGTATTGTTTTTAATGATTTTGTAGTGTGAAGCACGTGTTACATGAATTTGTATGAAAAGTTCTATATAAATAAAGACTGATTGATTTATTTATGTCTGTGATAATATCAAAGATATTGTGAACTGTGAACCTGAGAGCTGTGTTGTCTGGAGCCTTGTGCTCCTGGTAGGGTGTCCCAAGGCAAATTGGTCTCAGAGGCCAGAAAAAGAATGGTTCAAGAGAGGAACAGTAACCCTACCAGGAGGAAGGCCGGGGCCCCCGTCTGGAGCCAGGCCCAGAGGGAGGGCTCGTCGGCGAGCACCTGGTGGCCGGGTTTGCCAAGGAGCCCAGTCGGGCACAGCCCGAAGAAGCAACGTGGCACCCTCCTCTCCATCCTATGGGCCCACCACTCATGGGATGAACCATGGGGTCGGGTGCGCTGTCATGGATGGCAGTGAAGGTCAGGGACCTCGACAGACGTTAGACAGGAGGTGGAGCGTTACCGATTAGATCTGGTGGGGCTTACCTCTACGCTCAGTCTCAGTTCTGGAACTGTACTCCTGGATAGGGTATGGACTTTATTCTACTCTGGAGTTTCCCAGGGTTTGAGGCGCCGGGTGGGTGTGGGAATACTCACAAGCCTCCGGCTGAGCACTGTTACGTTGGAGTTTACCCCGGTGGACGAGAGGGTCGCCTCCTTACGCCTCCGGGTTGTAGGGGGAAAAAACTGACTGTTGTCTGTGCATATGCACCGTACAGCAGTTCAGAGTATTCAGCCTTCTTGAAGACCTTTAATGGAGTCCTGTATGGGGCTCCAGTAGGGGACTCTATTGTTTTGCTGGGAGATTTCAACGCGCACATGGGTAATGATGGAGATACCTGGAGAGGCGTAATTGGGAGGAACGGCCTCCCTGATCTAAACCAGAGTGGGTGTTTGTTATTAGACTTCTGTGCTAGTCATGGACTGTCTATAACAAATTCCATGTTCCAACATAAGGATGCTCATACGTGTAAGTGGTACCAGAGCACCCTAGGCCAAAGGTCGATGATCGATTTTGTAATCGTTTCATCTTATTAGTGGCCGCATGTTCAGGTGAAGAGAGGGGTGGAGCTGTCAACTGATCAGCATCTGGTGGTGAGTTGAGTCAAGGGGTGGGGGAAGACTGGACAGACCTGGTAAGCCCAAGCAAATGGTGTGGGTAAATTGAGAATGTCTGGAGGAGGCCCCTGTCCGCAAGATCTTCAACTCACACCACTGGCGGAGCTTTTCTGGCACCCCTGTGTGGAGGTTGGAGACAGTGAACTTAAGTAGGCAATGTTCAGCCTCCATTGCTGAAGGTACCGACGAGCCCGAAGGGCTGCAGCCTCGGCCGTGAAAGAGGCAAAGCAGCGGGTGTGGGTGAAGTTTGGAGAAGACATTGAGCAGGACTTTCGGTTGACACCAAGGTGTTTCTGGAAAACGATCCGCCACCTCAGGAAAAGGAAATGAGGAACCATCTAAGCTGTGTACAGTAAGGATGGGACACTGTTGCCCTCGACTGAGCCGGTAATATCACAGTGGAAGGAACATATTGAGGAACTCCTGAAACCGACTAACTCTATGGTAGAGGCAGAGTTGGAGGCTGATGGGGGATCATCGTCAATTTCCCTGGCGGAAGTCACTAAGTAGTAGTCAAACGGTAGTCAAACAACTACACAGTAGTAAAGCCCCGGGGATTGTTGAGATCCGTCCAGAAATGCTGAAAGCTCCGAGTGTGGAGGGAATGTCGTGGATGACACGCCTCTTTAACATTGCGGGAAGTCTGGGACAGTGCCGAAGGAGTGGCAGACCGGGGTGGTGGTTCCCTATTTAAAAAGGGGGACCAGAAAGTGTGCCAATAACCCTCCTACTCCAAGGTGCTGGAAAGGAGGGTTTGGCCGATAGTCGAACCTCAGATCAAAGAGGAACAATGTGGATTTCGTCCTGGTCGTGGAACAACAGGCCAGATCTTTACTCTCACAAGGATCCTGGAGGAGGCTTGGGAGTATGCCCATTCCGTCTACATGTGTTTTGTGGATCTGGAGAAAGCATATGACCAGGTCCCCAGGGAGATACTGTGTTAGGTGCTGAGGGAGTATGGTGTGAGTGGTTCCCTTCTTAGGGATATCCAATCACTATACGCCCAAATCAAGAGCTGTGTCTGGATCCTCTGTCGTAGAACTGGACTCGTTCCAGGTGGGTGTTGGGCTGTGCTTTGTCACCAATCCTGTTTGTGGTATTCATGGACAGGATATCGAGGCGTAGTCGTGGTGGGGAGGGATTGCAGTTCGGTGGCCTGCGGATCTCATCGCTGCTTTGCAGATGATGTGGTCCTGATGGCATCATCGGTCCGTGACCTGCAGCACTTACTGGATCAGTTCGTATCTAGTAAGTGCTGGGAAGCGGCTGGGATGAGGATTAGCACCTCTAAATCTGAGGCCATGGTTCACAGCAGGAAACCAAATGAGTGCCTATTCCAGGTAGGGAATGAGCCCTTACCACAAGTGAAGAAGTGAGGAGGTTTAAAAGGCACAAAAAAACAACAAAAATACATAAAGAAATAATTAATAAAGAAATAAATACACACAGCAATGCCAATTGAAAAACACACAAATCATACACAATCAGATGGCGCCGCCCTGTGGCCAAATACAAGATTTCTGAGTACATTACGAGGGTTAAAACATTTATTTTCTAACACTCCTGTTGTCCTCCGACACATCATACGTCTGTGTAAGCTGTAGAAATACGTTTATCTGCCACAAAGAGCTAGTGATTTGGGTCATTTTGACCCGGAGGACATCATAAGGGTTAAAGAGCCATTTGGGAGCCAGCTCTTTTCAGTGAGCTTAGTCAAATGAGCCGGCTCACGAAAAAGAGCCGGATTGCCCATCACTAGAAGGATGTGAAGGTTGCTCCATGTTGTATTTGTCCCGCCCCTTCTCCGCTGTGATTGCATGGCCAGGTAAACAGTGACAGTGATGGGCACAGCGTTTCCTCCAAAGTTGAACTTATTTCAATTTCAAAAAACAATCAGGGCTCAGCTCCCGGCGTGAAAAAAATGCTCCAATCGTAGCTTTTTAGAAGCCTGGAAAAATGCGGCAATCAATTGAAAAATAACGCTGTCATGAGAAAAAAAAATGCTTTGGTTGACATGGGGCCTAAAGCACACATACAGTGTGGCTAGTACTGTAGACCTCTCAGTGTATGGGCATGTGAAGAGACAGCTTAATTGACAGCTCCTTGATTCTTCTTTTGTAAATTATGTTACACCAGCACTGTTGGGGCGGGATCACTAACAATGAGAACTTGAAGGAAATATGCCTCTTCTTAAGCACATCCAGCTTTAACCTACAGTAAGAAGGCCTAATGTACCAAATCCACACAAAACACCTGTGTGCAACCCTAGTGTGGGTTTGTAGAGGCTTTAAACTGTGATTATATTAGGGTCAACATGCATTATGATAAGGCTCAAAATAGCCTCTGTCAATAAAGACTTCTTAAATTCAATCTATGCCTTTCTGTCTGGCTTAGTTTGTCTACATTTCTCTCTTGGGGCATTTGGTAAGGCTGACATGGTTAATGACTGTCTCTTCGACCCTCTCATTGTTGACTCATCTGGGTCCTTTCCATTAATAGAATGACACAGGTGTAACATTTTTAAGCCCTAGATCTGAAAGTGTTATTGAGTCATTGTAATACTTCTTTAACACTATCTTGCCCAAGCTTTGCGCACAGTGTAATCAACCAAATTACCTCAACACAGCTTTATGGGTTTACAGTGACTAAGTGATTCTAAATGTGTGCAGCCATGTTGTTGTGACTTAAAGTCAGGAACTCTGCTATTTAAAGTGCCATATCTGTTTCTTGTAATAAAGTACATCAATTTATGAAGTTTATGTTGACCGGAATTCTGTTTATTCTATTGTTCCTCATACTTTTTTAATGATGGACATTAGTTTTATAAGAAGTAGCATATCCACAGAACCAATTACACTGCACAAGTATACCAAGGGGTTTCATTCAGTGAGAGCTACTCAATACCCAAATTAAAAGGCTGATATTTAATTACAGGCACGGCATAAGTTGTGAGCCTGCTCCAAACTGCTTTACCAAGCAAACATGCCAAAGGTGAGTGATTTTCACTGTGTTTTTGTGAAAGTAAAATGTTTGAATTAATGCATATGGCTATAAATCACCCCAAAGAGCTTTTTTTTGGTGAGTTAATATTTGTCATCACACAAATGCAAATAAAGTTTAAGCACCATTGCTAAGTGTGAAGGACATGCTAATGCGCAATATGTCCTTCACAGGTTGTATTTTAAGACAGGCCATTTTGCAAATTGCTCTACACTGGGCCTCAAGAGAATCCCTTGAAAACAGACACAGGCGCACATACCTTCGCCAGATGCAATGACTTTCATTTGCATCGACATACAGCTGGGCCTGTGTTTGCCAACCCCTCTCAGTGATAAGCACACACATACAGTACTATACAGTAGCTAAAAAAACAGCAGGCTTAGATGTGCCTCTCCTCCACACTGATACTGGGCCTCTCACATGTTTCTGTTTATGTGTATTTTTCAGGAAAACATGGTAACAAAGAACAAAAACATTTGCTTTTTGAGATATTTCATGACCTGAATAACAGCTTATGGGTAATACCATTTGCCTTTGATAGAGAGAGTTGGCAAAGCCCGGTCAATTTTGTGAAAATGATTATGTTTTACCCCACCGCCCCTAAACAACATTGACAGGCATTAAACTCCAAGATGAAAATAACATTGTTGTTCCCTTCTGCACAGCAACATGGGAACTAGAAGTGACTAGAACATGTAACATGCCTGTATACAATCAAGGGAAATTATTATTTGTAAGCCATCAATAACCAGGTTGATTGATTCTGGGTCAGTACAGGTGTTGACATTTTGGTGCCTATGCTGGCAAGCAAGCTAAGTATTGATTAGCAAACAACAGGGCTGGATAGAATTTCACAGTATGGCACAAAATACTTCGATACTTGTCCTGTTGGGACATTCATGCTCCCAGAACAATTGTATGTGGAGAGGAGGGAAGTCTGGACAGCCTTTTTGTGAGGCTTGCTTAAAATTGTTTACAGCAAATCTATGAAAACCTGCTATGCACAACCAAATGGTATGATAAAAAAAAAATATTCTACAGTATATTAGACATGTATTTGTTTAAATATTTCAGTTTTTCACAATGATGAGGTGGGGTTTGGGAGGAGTTAATTTGTTGACATTAGAAAACTGAATGTGGTAAATTACTGTTCAATATGATAACCATATATCATAATAGGGTAATCCAGAAGGTGCAATGCACATTGAGATAGCATGTGGTGCATTGAGGCCCTCTCACTGAGGTCCTCCAGTCCATTGAGGCAGCATGTAAAAAGTCAACATTTTCTCTGGATTGTCTGGATTGGAATCTTCCCAGCCAACCACATCTTACCAAGCAGAAGCTCTAGCAGTAGCTCTCACTGAATTACGAGATGTCCTGCTAAACTCACTGTAAATGTGTTCTAATCGTATACATAATATTTATTTCCAGCACATCTCTTAATTACACTAATATTGCTCAGATTGGAAATGTGTGCTGACAGAAAAAAACAATTAAGAAAGTATCACTAATGATTTGTTTGTGTCTGAAGAATCAATAAAAGTCATAGTGAAATGTGTGAGGAGTGTGAGGTAGTAGTCTTTAGTTACTAACACTGTGCTTATGAAACATTTTGTGCATGTACACTTAGATTTGTGGCGGATCTCTGAAAATGTCTCAAGTGAGGGTAAGCAGGGAAATGTCAAAAATTAATTGGATATTGTACATTAACCCTTCAAAGTCTAGAACCATTATGGCCGTATTTTAATATGTATTGGTTTTGCCTTTAAATACCACAAATAAAATGTTTAATATGACAATATTTGGTATCTTTCTTTTCAGCACATTAACACCTATATGAGCTGATCATTGCTTTTTTTAACTTTGACATAATTTATCACATAAATCACCCAAAAAACACATACCAAACCTATAATCAGATTTTGAAAATTATGTTTACTTACTATAAACACCACAAAAATACTCTAGTAGGCATTGGTTGGAAATGTAGACACAGATTTCAATTCTTAACTTATAATGGTATACTTTAGATAAAATTAAGCTATATAAAAATTTACAACAAAAAGTAAATCTAGCCATAGGCGTTTTGTAGTAGTTTAGGCCTACTTGCTTGTTCTTTCTGCGTGTTGTAGTTGTTGTTGTAGTAGATAAGGCTGCTCCTCATCTCTGTACATGCACAGTATATGACAATAACACAAGTAAACAGATCATCTGGGATGTATTCACGTCCACGGTTCCTTGAGTAGGGACCAGATCTATTACTTATGGTACATGATCATATGATCATGGTAATCCAATCGAAAACTCTACAATCACGCCGAATGGCTGAGAGGTCAAAGCCGCGCCCCTGACTCCCATGGGGTATAAATAGCGGCTTGCCCTCTCAACTTCCTCTTTTCACCGCTGAGCGCCTTGTACCACAGCGAAAGTAATAGATCTGGTCCCTACTCAGGGAACCGTGGATGTGAATACACACCAGATGTTCCCTATCGCAGAAACTGCGATCTATTACTTATGGGCCATTTACAATCACGCGACCAGTATGGTGGCGGACTGAGGGGAATCCAGAGTACGCTCTGTACAAGCGTATAGCGTTGTTCCTGGCCAGGTATGTGCCAGTGCATCTATGCTCAACAGGGACTGATTGCCCCCTAGAGAGAACCATAGTGGACATTGCGTATTCTCCCGATACGCAAAGAGGTCTACTTCCACTTGGCCAAGCCTCCTCTAGATTTCTGTCATGACCTGAGGGTGGAGGTGCCATTCCGCTTCTCTGGGAGCTCCTCTGGTAAGAAGGTCTGCTCCACAGTTTAGCTTTCCTGGTAGATGAACTGCGCGAAAGGAGAGAATATTCTGCTCTGCCTGCAGCAGCACCCGTTTCGCCATATGGTGACGAGACAGTGACCACACTGGTCCTGGCGGTTGATATATGCTATCGCTGACATGTTGCCTGACCTCACCAGGACCTATTGTCCTTTGAGGGTGGAAGAAAAAACGGGGCTAGCTCTGGGTGGAGAGGCGGCGCACGAAGCGGGGCCTACACCAGCCTCGGAGCCAGCTAGAGATGGAAATTAGTAATCCGACATGGGGATATCCTCCACCGGAGGGCAGCCTCACCAGGCAGCGCACG
>JAODUG010001435.1:0-22314 GCA_027564795.1 Aphredoderus sayanus | reverse complement strand
ATTTTTCTTATGCGTACCTCATGATCTAGTAAAACCAAATGAAACGCAGCAATGTAATGCATTGCTAATCACGCGTATCATATGTGCTGTATGCACACAGCAACCGCTGTTGGGACACTCTGCTATATTTATGAGCTGTTTAGCTCCACCCAGGTCCCTCGAGAATGCAGGGCTGCTAAAGCACATTATTTAGCATACACACACACACACACACACGCAGATTCTATCACGTACAGTTGCTGGAGGCCTCCCATTGGTTGTTGGCAAAGGTAGAGCTGGGTAAGTGTCACCCTGGTACTTCTCAGTAGTGTGTGTGTGGTGGTGGGGGGTGCGGGGAGCTGCTAGCAGATGCTTGCTGAGTGTGAAGCTAATGTTGGCAGCTTTGTGGAAAGAAGGGTGTCATCTGCATTCTGCCTGACAAGGGAAACAACCAGAGTTTGTGGCAACATGTCAATCAATGCAGTGTTGGGCTGCTGTAGTTTAAAGCTGCTCTCTATAACTTACTTTGAACTTGTATGTCTTTTTTTTCTGTAATGGCATGGAAACATCACTTTCTCATGCCCCACCCACTGGCATCTGCTGCACATTGAATGATGCTGGAATTTCAAAGATGTGCATTCACGTGCTTTTCGATTGGTCGGGCTGTCCGAGTTTAGTCGATCAGTTGTTTATGTAACTTTATAGGGATGGCAACTAACGCTATAACCTCATACCATATTACTGTACATGTTTGCACCATTATTCCAAACCAATCAACCAACCAAATGATCACTGCTGTGTGCCATGTTTCTGCGTGTATGATGTCACAACCCAGCACCTCGTGTACCAAATTTCTCTCAAACATTGTTCTGACTTGAGGGGTTGTTCAAGTGTATTTTCCCAATCGGAAACACATTTTTCTGATTTATTTAGACACCACGTGAATGAAGGATTAGAGAGGCCTCAGTAGCCCAGGAAATGGCAAACCGTACAGAGGATCTCCATCCTGTGCAAATGTTATGTGCTGTGCTACCTTGCTCGACACGTCTGTAAAATTAGGATTAACAATGAGAAGAAATAAAAATACAACAATTATTGGTATTATTTTTGTTTACTGTTGTGGGTCACAATATTTTGATAACTGATCGTTTGATTGTTTCCTCAGGGTTCCGCACATAGACACATTGATCGCAGGAGGCTTTTAATATCCCACCTATTCGTTTCTTTTCAGTGCTTGGAATTGTTTCTTTGGTGTGAAGGACATGCCTTTGGGCCTTTCAGGATGATCTAGAGCTGACAGAAATGTCTCTTGGTGTCCCCAAGGACTGTTTGTCCAGGTGTTACATTCTGTGGTTAGTCTTGGCTGTGAGAGCCGGCAGTAAACACCAAGCACTGGATAAATATCACTCGGCTTTAGTATTCCACAGTAAACGTCAGGAAAGGAGGATTTCACAAGATTATCACAAAGATGACAACGTTAGCTTATGCTGTAGTAGTAGTAGTAAGATATTTGTATGCAGTGTCTCATTTAGCCTAACCTACACCTTTCTCCATTCATATTCAATATTATTCTTATGTTTCGATGTAAGCCTCGACTTTATACTCTAATGGCCAGGTTCTACATATTGTGCGGTGTGCACAATTTTTAAATAAATGTAGGTGCTATGAAAATTAAGTGGGCATCAAGGAACATGCTAATTTAAGATCCCACTGCCAAATACTGTACATTGACTTTGCAGAGCCAGCTGTATTCATGCCAAGAAAGGGAACCAACACCAATGCCTACACATTGGTGTATTTACAGCCATAGTGCCCAATGCCCAGATAGCACGGCTGATAGGTTTCACACAAGGTACTTGAGCTCCTCATTCCCCTGACTTGTTTTCCATTGCTTTGACATCTCACTGTTAGCTGTACCACACGGACACAGGTGAGCAGGATACCAGATACAGATTGTAGGCCTCAACACCCAGGTTTTGGGATGGGGGGCGGAGCAGAATAACCAGGTTGGAAGGCTACCGATACGGTTTTGGCACAGAAAATCGCATCGTCGTGACAGCAGTAGAAGCTCATAATACCTGTCGGATATTTCTGTATGACTGTGAAACCTCATGTTTATTTATTCCGTAATTATTTTGCTCCTGGATGTTGTATTCATACACTGTAGTGCGGTATAGTATAAGTGGGGACATAAGGCAGCACAAGTGGACTACCGTACAGTGCTTTTGGCTTTTCTTCCCATGTCTACATGAGTCTGTTCTCTAGTAGGAGCCATCAGGTAGTACTTGATCAAAGAGAATAATTCAGGCCTGTAACAGAGGGAGGTGGGGAGAGGAGGGCGAAGGAGCAGGATGTACAAATACAAGGAAAACGGAGTGAACAGCAGGTTGTTTTTATAATACAAGAAGCCGTTTTGTGCATTTCCTTCTGTCGTGGGATAATCCGCAACATTGTGCACGGTCAGTATAAAGTTATAGGCTATATTTAGAATAGCTTATGTTCTTCTTCATAGTCGTACAACAACAGACCAGATACTTATCACGGCTAATGAACCTCATCGTCACGGCTGTTAAACGTCCCATGTTGCTTTGTTAAGAGAGTGTTTAAGTCGGCTGCTTTGTGCCTGTGGGAGCATTCACAAATATGCTAGCATGCATGAGGGGGAGCCCCCACAGTGTTTTTCTTTTCTCTCTGGTGATCCTGGAGGCATTCTTCCACCACACATCCCTCTGCTCCACGTTGCCTTGCTGCTAGCACCAGGTCCCAGTCACGTGAAATCGACTAATACACCGAACCAGTCATCCCGCACATTAATTCAAGATGGCTAGCCCAGGACGTTCTACTGACAGGCAGAGCCTGTGAGAACATTCTCTGCCTGTCAGTAGAACGTCCTGGGCTAGTGCTGGAGAGAGCCTTCTAGGAATGGAAAGGCAGTATGAAAGCAAACACGTTGCTTCTGCATCTTATTCCCCCAGATGGGAGCTGGAAAGAGCAAAGCATTTCATGAGCATAAATAGAAAAGCTTAAAGTGGCTCACAAACGTATCCTTGTGTGCATAGCTATAGGACTGTTATAGGACCGGTGAGAAGGGGGCCATGCTGATGATTCTAGGTAGGGAAATTTCTGGAAGACCATATATGTAGTTTTCATCAATGCTTTACAAAACACATTTAATGCACTACAATGTAAACTGAAGATCATTGTTGAAGGCCAGCCGTTAGTTTGTTAGTGATTATACCAACTGCCTCACTGCAAAACAAATCTCGGATGCAAGCTTACTTCCTAAAACTAATCTGATACATCACACACATGATCATCGCTACCAAATTCCTCTTCAAAACCTTAACCACTTCTCTCTCATCATCGACACCTCCACTTTGTCTTTGTCTCCTCACATATCTACAACCTGTGAATCGTTTTTAACAGCAACCTCTCATTTAAACCACATCAATCAAATCACCTTCGCCTTTTTCCACCTCAAAAGTAATCTCTCCTTCTGTGCTGCCGAAGCTGATCCATGTCTTCATCTAATCTATCATTTTCTACTGCAGCAGCATTCTCTGTGGCACATCATCCTGCATAAACACCAGAACATCCAGAACTCTCTCCTTGCCTGCTCACTTGCTCCTGCTCCCATGACCACATCGCCCCTGTCCTCCAGAGCCTCCCCTGGCTCCCTGTCCCACTACATATCCAAGTCCTCCTCCTCACTCACAAAGCCCTCTATAACCAGGCCCCTTCCTATGCCTCGACAACCTGCTCCGCCACCACGCTGTATGTAAAGTGTCTTTGAGTACCCTGATAAGAGCTCTGTACATTTTCTTATATAAAAAACAAAAAAACGTTAATACTGAAGACTGGTCCTGCTGTCTTTAGAAGGTTGAATGTTTGCTTGTGGTGGATGTAGGTAACAAGATAATGAAGGCATCAAATATCCTTAGTTCAGGTTTATGGGTGTGTGAGATTAGATAACGTTATCTGGGTCCGCTTAACAGCCTTATGGTAAATCATGCCTTTAGTTTTGTTTCCTGACCTCTAAATCGGTTGTGGAAGCAATTAAATGGTTGTTTTTATATGTAATTATTTCAGATCATGTGCCATGTTTGATTGTGAACGCCAAAATATAATGGACAAAACTGTATATTTTATATATTATATAAAAAGCCTACGTGCAAAGTATAGCTACTGTTCAACTCTTGTGACCTTCTAAGCATTGTCTGCTACTGCTAGCCGCAGTCTCTTATGTGTTGAGCAAGTGCACTGACTCTTGCTCAGCACTGACAGTATAGCCTACTGCTTACTTATACATAATATATTTCATGTAGTGCTCTGCAGGAGGCCATGTTTATTCCAGTATACATTGTTATAGTTCTGTAATCATCCATTTTGTTTATTTTCTCAAAGGGTAATCATACCTGTTTCACACTCTCTTAAGCCTTTCTGAATTACTTTGTACATTTATCATCCGCATTTCTGCTGTTGAGTATTTAGCTTGTATTATTTGGTGTTTACCATGCTAGTGGGTGTAAAGCAGTGGAGTGGTGGAATAGCTGAACTCATTGAGCTCAATGCTTTTAGCTTTAATTTAATTCACACATCGTATTCGGCAGCCTAGTGAATTTTTTTAGGTCAATAAATCTGTGTATAGTGTATAGAACATCTTTTTACTCCGCTTCCCAAAAAGCATCACTTGATCTCAAATTGCAGATCACGATTCCTCTTCTATGTGAATGCTCTTACACTCTATGTAAAATGTATGATTGCCTTGTTAATTACACCCTTGCAAACAAATTGAGGTTTAGAAATGAAAGAAGTCATGTGTCTGGCCTGTGATTTTCTATGTGGGTTGTCTCGTGGATATGCAAAGCCTAAAGCGAGGCCTTGGGTCCCTCAGTGTCCTGTGTCTGGTTTCATTTTACTGGTAGCTGTACCAGTCAGATGCACAGTGTGCAAGCTTTCACTTAAACGTGGAGTCATGGACTCTGGAGATAGATTGTTGATATTTGAACTTGAAGGATTGCAAACAATAACAACAATGCTCTGATAATAGAAGAAGATTGTGGCTAGGAAGGATTTTTATTGAGAATCGAATGTCAGAATGCCTCCCAGCGGTAGTAGTGACCCTAATAGCCCAGAAGTGTGGGTTATCATGTGCCATGTAGGACCAGAGTTATTGGGTTTTCACGAGCAGATTCACTGGATAGACTAGGTCTAAGATGTACCCCTCAAATAACATGATTGTGGAGGGGGGTGCTTCTGAGCTATGAACAATTTGTGTTCTAGTGTGTGCATGCTATTCTGTGGACACCGTTATATATTTGCATACGGTGACAAGGTGAATACTAATTTTGAATGAAATTGAACCGATGTAATAACAGAAGGAAGTGATCATTTCCATTATTTCATGGCTCACCCCATCATTGAACGTGTGACCTCCCCCACCCCCACTGACTGTAGCCATAGAAACTCACAACTCACTCAAGAATGTAAGATTAACACAATGACAATGAAAGAGACGTGAAAAGGGAGAAATCGGGGAGGAAGAGCCGGACAAGGAGGGAATTGTCCTTATTCATTAAGGCCTTTGAAGATTTCTACTGTTTTGTGAACGACATGCTCACAGCAAGTCAGGCAGTACCATAGAGGCTGACATACATTAGCACAAATTAAAAACGTGGTTGAAACTTTAATAACAAAGAAGATATACAATTTGTTTTGAATAACTTGTAAAAATCTGCATTCCTGGTCATTTTCTGGTCATTGCTTGCTGCACTGATGCTGTGTGGCCCACAATACTCTATCAGGGATATATAGGTGGTCTCAGTTTATCAGTGGTACAAGTGATAGCATCCTAATTCTGCGGTCTTCGGAGTCTGCCGGAAATTGCAAATCATCTCTGCGGTGCCTATTTTTAAGTTGGAAATGAAATGACTGCTGTGTTTGGGACCTCCTTGAGTGGTTCAAGTACTTACTCTGTACATGTGTTTTTAAGCACTGGGGTCTTTGATGGCTTCCATATGCTTGCTACCCATGTAATACCCAGACACAGAAGAGGAACAACCACCACCACTCCCTTCAGAGACAGAAGTGCTAAACACGGCATACATTACATTCACTTGAGTGTGTGTGTGTGTGTGCGCGTGCGCGCTCAGCGTTGCATATGTAAAATGATCCTTATGTTATGACGTAACCCCTTAAAAGGTTAGCTCCACGCTAGCTAACCTGATGCTAGCTAATGAGTTCTGATATGCGTGACCTATGAAATCCAGTGGTGAACCTTCAATAAAGATGGACGTGCATTGAGCAACCGCTTCTGTTGCACGGTTATTTCACGACACAAACATTCAGTTATTAAGAGACCAGTGGGCCATCATTCAGATTTTTTACAATAAAATATAAGGCTCCATGACTCAGCGGTTCTCAGAAGTGGCACATATTATTAATATTGATTGCACGTGAAATGCATCAGATGTGTTTTGCCTCTGACCTGCTTTTAGAGCGCATCACACCGGATAAAGCAGTATGCGGGGAGGTCCATTAGGCCTTTACAGACCACAGAGCCCTGTTCACTGTCGTCCAAATAGCTGCAAGTTGTAGACCTGCCTCCTTGTGTTTCAGTTCACTGAGGCTGCTTTAAAAGCTCCAGACGCGCTGCACTAGTTCTGGTGGGGGTTGGATGTGGGGGTGGGGAGGGGAAGTAGAAATCTTCAAAGGCCTTAATGAATAAGGACAATTCCCTCCTTCTTGTCCGGCTCTTCCTCCCTAAACTGTCCCTTTTTCTATTATTTATTTATTTTTTTCCTGTGAGAAATTAAGCAAAAGGAAACTGCTCGAAATTGGAGAGCGGGGGAGGTGGGAATGATTCCTCATTGGTTGATCCGCCGTCTGTCGTTGACCTGAATGCCAAACGCAGAAGTGCCGCCAAACTTTTTTCTTTTCTTACCCAAAGCCTCCCTCTTTTATTTTTTTATTATTTTTTTTTTCTCAAACCTCTTACAATTTCATTTTCTCTTTGTGTTGCATTGAAAGAGCCCGAGTCCTCCACCGTGTGAAGTGCTGGCACGGCCCAATCAGCAGCCTCCTTTCCTTTTTAACCTTCCCCCCCCTCCACCCCTCCCTTCACTAACCTGTTTCTTTTCAAATCTGCTTTGTATGAACGAAGGGACTATATAGATACATGAGATGGTATAATGTTGTTATTGTGGTGTAGTGAGGTAATATTTTGGCAGGTGGTACAAATTAGCTTACCTGGGCATATTGATGTACACTATCCTTAGGTTTTTATAGCAGTGGTTTGTGCAGACACCTGGATTAGTTTATTAATTCCACTTTGTTGGTAAGGAATGAGCTGGTATCATCACCTCTCAGGCTTAGAAGCAGCTTGAAGTGCTTGTGAACTGCAGCACTTGGGCATCTCTTTACACACAAGTCTGTGACATTAAACACAACTATGTCCATGTTTTTCTACTGTGGCGAAATTATCTTGCATTAACAGGAAAGAGAGAGAGAAGTGAAATTCTTCCACAGAACCCATTAAGACGTAATGTGTCCTCTAAAAAATCATTCCAAGGCATTGTTTGAAAACAACTTCCTAAAACCTGAGGGATTCACAGTCAAAGTTCACTAAAATCTTATTTCTCAGCCTCTGTATCAGACAAACATTAAATAAAACCTTTGACTTTCATTGGAAATTGCTGCCCTAATGTCCATTAACATTAATACAATTGTTCATATTTTTACACAATAGGCCTACTTAATAAGTAGGCGTATTAGTTATTATATATGGTCTTAATGGGTTAAAGGAGTGGTTGTCATGGAGATAGAATTTGGCTTAGCAAAGAGTATGGTAGATATTTTTTATATATATAATATTAAGACCAAATTTAACCCCACATTTACAATAGTTCTTGATCAGGTAATCGGTTATACATTTGAGTCAGTTACTTGCAAGTTTTAAACCATAATGTAAATAAATCTGAATTAAAAAGCTACATCCATTTGAGTCTGTAAACTCGCTTATCCTTACCTCTAATTATCTAATAACAAACACTCACTCAGGTTTAGATCAGGGAGGCCGTTCCTCCCAATCACGCCTCTCAAGGTACCTCCATCATTGCCCACGTGCGCTTGGAAGTTTCCCAGCAGAACAATGGAGTCCCCTACTGAAGCCCCATACAGGACTCCATTCAGGGTCTCCAAGAAGGCTGAATACTCTGAACTGCGGTTCATAGTATGGAGAGGAGTGTGCCACGTTGCTTCTTTGGGCTGTGGCCGACAGGCTTTGTGCCAAACCCAGCCACCAGGCGCTTGCCGACGAGCCATCCCTTTGGGCCTGGCCCTGGGCTTCCTCCGGGCAGGGTAACTGTTCCTCTCTTGGTTCTTTCCATGGGGTCTTGGTTCTTTCTTTATCTGGCCCTTGCCCTGAGACCACTTTGCCTTGGGAGACCCTACCAGGAGGATAAGGCTCCAGACAACAGTTCTGAGGTTGACAGGGACTCACAAACCTTTCCACCACAATAAGGTGATGATTCCCGGAGAGGGGTAGTCCTAATATTATTCAGTTGATCTAGAGTAAATGGTAAATAAAAACCTTTTAACCCTCCTGTTGTCCTCTGGGTCAAACTGACCCAAATCACTACCTCTTTGTGGCAGATAGAAGGCGCTAAACCTAATTCTACAGCTTACAGACATATGATGTGCACTGCTGGCACAACAAGGTGTTTGAAACCCGAAGACAACAGGAGGGTTAAAAGGCACACAAAAAACTAACAAATGCATAATGAAATAATTAATAAATAAATAAAAACACACGGCAATGACAATAAACGTAACAACAAACTAATTCACAATCAGATGGCGCCATCGGGTGGCATACCTGACTTCATGCCGAGCAGTCATCCCCTTGTCCTCCTACCAGACACAAATGGAAGGAAAACAAGTTGCCCCTGCTTGCCCTAAGCCTGCTCTTCTGGCCTGGAGGCAGCCAAAAGCTACAGCAAGCTGGTATACCACCTGTCACCTGGAAGAGCTAACGTCATTCATTAGCCCTCATTGTGCCTCATAAATCTATTCTTTCCTATAATGAGATTCTCACAGGTTTGCTTTATGTAGATGTTTCGTATTATCCTACTCATTGTTCTGTCTGTGGGCGTGTCTGACGTTAATAGCACCACTCACTTCTTTCTGTGGTGTCTTGCTCAACTTCCTCTCCACTCCTCCACTGTCCCTGTTTCAGCCTGCAAGGGAAATCCAGTTTGACAGCTTTGGTGACAGCAAGCAGAGGCACATTCGCATGTGCGCCGTGAACTGTTTAACCGAATTGGCCTGCAGGGATGAAGGGTTCCTCCACTGCTTGTCCGATCTGTTGTCGGTGTGTCTACAATATGTGATTTAATATCTACCTCTACCATGTCTGTGTTTTCTCTGGCTTGACTGTGAGTGGAGTTTAATATCTTCTGTTGGATGCTTTGCTTTTGATCAAATATATTCCACACAGAAGTTAGAATTCTTTCCAGTAGTAATGGAATCTTTTATGTGCGGTGATTTGTGTGGCTGCGATTCTCCCAGTTTAGAGACCTGGACATAATTGTGTTTGGTGTCTTTGCATGGAATGTAAATGTCAATCCCCGCACGTTAGCATTTGTACGTGTGCTGTTGAATTGACCCCCTCATTTACCTAGCTGTGTGTGTGCGCTCGCTCATACACACAACCCCCCCATAACTCTTGGCCAGTAAACAGTAACCTATTTCAATCAGCACAGGTTTAGAATACTCTGTGTCTTGTCACCTTGATAACATGGTCTGGTCATCTGGTCCCTTTTTTAAACCGCTCCTCCAGTTAGGAGAGGTTTAGGCTGAACGGTTGCAATTTAAAAATGACAGATTTCCTTAAAGGGCTTCACTTACGTTCACTTTACTTCCTTTATTTATTATATCTCATGGATATTGTTTTCTGTTCAGATGTGGACTGGAATTTGCAGTGTTCTATAAATAGGCCAGTATGCATTGGTTTTCATTCCATTGGAGTCCCTACATCAGAGGAGTGATTGGATGAGGCATGCACTGCTACTGTAACACTTCTTTTGTTGTTACACATTTTATTAGATTTTTTTTTATATTTCACATCTCTCCCCCTTCCTCACACATTACGCACCTCTGTAAATCCTGTAAGCCCGTAAACTTAAATGTTTAAGTGGTTCAGAAAGCCATGCTTGTGAAACAGAGCATGTAATCCATTGCAGTCAGTCTCCAAATGCTAATGGGAATGGTTGTGTGTCTGCATCGGATCGAGAACATGTTAAACCATTGTTTTGTCTTCTGTGTCCGCACTACAAATCTAGCAAAGAAATCCCCTTCAAACATCTTGTCAAGGTCATTAAACAATAGCTTTAAACTTTGTCCCTTTTGGAATTTAATGTGGCGTTCCTCATGACTTGTCAGATGTTGTAAAAGATGCATGAGTGATGAAGTAATGTGCTTCATCGCTTCATCACATGCCTGTGAGCTAGTCAGCGGTGGAAACTGATTTTCTTCTTCTTTTGTTAGACGATGAATGTTCTTTTAGGTTTTTTGCTTTGACTGTATTCTACGAGATCAAAAGTTTCCATCCACAGTTTCCTCAATTAGTTCTCTTTATCACACATTCCTTGTTGATAGTATTATCTCTGCAACTTATGTTTGCTCCCCTGCCATTTCATGGTTTTACAATCTGAAAACCACTGATCTTATCCTGTGTTTTGGTAACGCAAACCTGACCTCACACTGCCCTCTTCTCCTCAGGGTGACTCCATGAAAGATGACAGAGGAGGTGATAGTTGTAGCCAAGTGGGACTACACAGCCCAACAGGACCAGGAACTTGACATCCGTAAAAACGAGCGTCTCTTCTTGTTGGACGACTCCAAGACGTGGTGGAGGGTCCGAAACACCTCCAACCAAACGGGCTACGTGCCTTCAAACTATGTGGAACGCAAGAACAGTCTGAAGAAAGCCGGCTCGCTGGTAAAGAACATCAAAGACACATTGGGTAAGCAGTTTATTTTGGATGGGGAGGGTTGGTGGTGGTAAAAGTGGAATATCTGTCCACTTTCTTTTGACCCTGTCTTTAGGAGATGGATGTGGTCAATAAATGAGCTGTGTGTGTTTGAGAGAGAGAATCCTTTAGTGGGAGAGAAAATGATTCCCTCACTGTCTCTGTGTCCTAGTTGGGAGCTGTTGCTTTGTACCCTAGGGACAGTGTTCAGTTGGCCATCGCGTGTAACTGTCAGCACATTGCTTCTCAGTCCCCAGGCCTGAGATGACTGAAATGTAGCACGACGCACATGTTTCTGGAGTAGATTGACTGACATTTCCTTGTCCAGAAAGCATAGACAGTTTGTGCTTTCGTATATACTGTAGGATTAAGATGTATTATAGGATCAATACGGCTCAAGTCATGCTTATGCATTATGAATAATTGGTATACACTGTGGAAATGGTTTCATATGCGGTACATTTGGCAAACGTTGTGTAAAAGATCTGGTTTTGGAGCTTCTTTTGACATTTCTAAGTTCCTGAAGTGTAGAGGCTGTAAAAGCTGTACGCAGCCTTTTAAATATCATAAAAATATCTTTACAAATGTGGAGATTTCTATAAATAATGTAATCAGTGCAGTTTGCGATGCAGTTAAACCATATTCAGGAAATAGAAAAATGGGTTGAGGTAGGGAAATGGAGCGCGAGACGGCGATAAGGGCTGATGGAGAGAGTCTGTTCCTGACACACTGATTCCTCTCGGCTCCGTGGAAACTTGCCCTCAGGGGGAAACTCTACCAGACTATGTGGGCCAACATGGCACAGCCTGTCCATGTGCGTAACTCACCAGGGCCAAATGTGTGTGGAGAGGACTCGCACATCCCCCTGCCCCGGCCTCCTACCCCTTTCCCATCGCTCTTTGTGTCTTTACTTTGTCGTCGTCGCTTGGTGTTTTTCTTTATTTTTTATTTTGTGATCACTACATTTGTCTCGCGTCTGTGATGCCTGTCACACGTTGACCAGGACATTATGGCACCCACCTTTCTATTCCAGTCTGCTGCGCTTTGCTTTTAGCAGCTAGCTAACGGCAAGCGCTAATAGCCTGAGCGAGTGGTGTAGCTGGCAATAGTTTCCTGATGAGGTGGTGACCACTAGGTGAGGCCACAAGCTAATGGAATTTAACACAACCCCCAGGATCGCTGAATCTGCTCCTCAATTGGTCCTTATTGTGATTAGAGAGCTGTGATTGCTGCTGTCTCACGCTTCAAGTCTTGAGACCAAGTGCTATGAACAGTCAGGAGACAAATTGTAAATATACACACTGTTTTTACCCCCGTGAGCAGAAATCTAGACAGAGGACAGAACTCTGACAAAGTGTCGTACCAAGTGCATTTTAAGCTAGAAGGCAGTTTCACTGTACTTACAGTTAATACATCAGGTCTTTGTCAGGGAACATAACCCAGAAAACACACGTGGAATGTTTATCAGTGAACAACACAGTGCGGGGTATCTAATTCTAGTACGCTGTCATACTACTGTATGTTTATATCGCTGCTGCTGGGAATTACACTCTGAATTCAGTTTACTCAATGCTACACAAAGGTAATTTAGGCTGTGGTAAACGTTGTTCATTTTGGCGTATTGTATTATATAGGCATAATAGCATCGTTTAGAACAAGCCCTGTGTTATGTAACGAGACCTGCTGATGTAGCCTGTCTGCAGTGGCTGTTTATTGAAGATTAAGAGTTAGCAGAAGCCCTGGAGTGTGGGGCCACAGTCCAGCAGGCCACAGCCTTGAAGTGGAAATGAGCAAGGCGAGGTGTGTGTGTTTTTCCAAGTGTGAATTTTGCTGAGCTGAGGTCTTACGGGAGTGTGTGCCCACTGCCCTGTCTTCTGTCCACCCCCATGGCTGTCGACAGTGCCACTCCCCTTGAGCAGCCGCCCACAGATGACCTTTCTCCCTGGCTTGCAGCCATGGAGACACACACACACACGCACACACACGCACAAAGAGCATACATACACCACTATCAGAAATGCAGGGCATCTGACTTGCCACATATTGGCATCCATTATAACACTGTTGACTTTATTGTATTAAACATGATCTGCTCAGTATTCCCGGCCCATCCTCCTGCTCTTTGTGGTTTGTCAGCTGCATTCTCGTGTGACTGCCTCGCTGTGTGCTAGAAACAGCTGCCAGGAGACCCTCCAGCTTTCTTCCTCGCTCTCCTCCTCCTCCTGTCTCTACTAACCAAGTTTCATGCTACTCTATTTGACCCCGCCAAACTTGCAAAGCTATCCTACTGTTACTTTTTCGGCTCTGACATTTCTCTGGCATTTCTGCTCGCTCTCGGGGGGGAAAGCGGCCGATATCTGTCTAGAAAATTAGCAAATTTGGAAAGGATTTGCATAGGATTTGGACAGGATGTGACTGCGGTTGATGGAGGCATATTTGGTATGCCGATGTGGAAGTTAAAATGGCTCTGCATGGTACAGACACAATGTTAGTCCCCCCCAGCTCAGGCAGTGCATGGTTTCAGAGCTCTGAGCCCCATTCCCTCTTTTAGCATGAATTTAGATTGGGTTATTTAAGCGTATATTATCCCCGTGGGGGTATTAGGATATTGCAGCAGCAAATTAAGCAGTATAGTGTGAAAAGAATGGCTCATGAGCCCGGAATATCAATCTGGCGAAGAGATACATCTCCATCGTCCTTGCTCAGGCTTCGCCTTGACAGGTGGGAGCGAACTGGCATGCCTGTGATGTGTTTCAGACGGCCGTGGCACTCCCCCACGGGCCGCTAGCAATCAACATGCATTTAAGAGATGCCTTTGGTGTGCAGGAGCGAGAGGGTTGGAGACAGGTAGGAAGGAAGGCTTCTTTGATCCACTCGATGCCTGTCATTTGCAGGCCTAGTCGGCCTGCTCCACTTTTCCTCCGCTGTCTGCACCAACTATTTTCAGCCTTTTCATTATCAGGGAGGTGCGTGTGGAAGCTTGACTGTCGCTGGAAGAGATAGTTGATAAGCACACCGTGGCCTTGAGAGAATGGTTCGTGCACAGCGGATGTTGTTGTTAAGTGCGGCGCTGGGTGGTTTACTAGCTACAATACCTGGTAACGTTACCGCAATGGCTGTATCCTCTTATGCTGTACACAGAAACCCCGTTCATCAATTCCTGAATCTACAGTGCAAACATCCACGTCTTTATTTTGAGTGAGCTTCCAGTTATACAACTTCAGCCCACAATAACATCTTCTCATCTCCATCTGCCGACTCCCGTGCCACACAACCATTCTCTCTCTCTGAAAGCTCCAATAGCCGGTTTTTAAAAGATAAACGTTTTATATCTATTGACATACTTGTGTCTCTGCGAGTCTGCAGGACTGGAAAACCTACTTCACTAATCTGACTTCTCTACTCCTCCTCCTTGCTCCTCAGGTCTGGGGAAGACCAAGCGGAAGACCAGCAACCGCGACACCTCGCCGACGCCCAGCTCGGACACCGAGTACCCGTCCAATGGCGGCGGGGGGACGGGCAGCGGCGCCGAGAGGATCTACGACCTCAACATCCCCGCCGTGGTGAAGTTCGCCTACGCGGCCGAGCGCGAGGACGAGCTGAGCCTGCTCAAGGGCACGCGGGTGATGGTGATGGAGAAGTGCAGCGACGGCTGGTGGCGCGGCAGCCAGGCGGGCCGCGTGGGCTGGTTCCCCTCCAACTACGTCCAGGAGGAGCAGCCAGGAACAGACGACCGGGGCGAGGCGGACCCCTCGGGGCACTACTACGGGACCCCGCCCGGGCCCGGGCTGGCCAACGGGCGAGCGGGGGGCCGCGCGGTCCTCCACCTGGTGCAGACCCTCTACCCTTTCAGCTCGGTGACGGAGGAGGAGCTGAACTTTGAGAAGGGCGAGGTAATGGAGGTGGTGGAGAAGCCCGAGAACGACCCGGAGTGGTGGCGCTGTAAGAACAGCCGCGGCCTGGTGGGGCTGGTGCCCAAGAACTATGTGGTGGTGCTGAGCGAGGGGCCCGGCCCGCACCCCCCCTCTGTCTCCGTCTCGGCCGCCGTCGCCGCCTCCTCCTCCTCGGCCCCTGGCTCCCCGCAGAACCGCGGCGTGGGCCCTGCGCGCTCGGGGCAGTTCGCCGGGAGGGACTGGTACTACGGCAACATCACCAGACACCAGGCGGAGTGTGTGCTGAACGAGCGAGGGGAGCAGGGCGACTTCCTAATACGAGACAGCGAGTCGTCGGTAAGTGGGGCGGGGTGGTTGACCAGGGGGCGCTAGACTAGGCTGGGCACTAAGTTTCTGTTTAATAACAGATTGAAATCCTGTCACTTATTTTCACAACATTTCAAGAGAATGTTTCTATTGCCATCTTTCCTATTGAGATATCAGGCAAAATGAAAATGTAGGCATAATATATATATATATATATATAAGAGGGGAATAAATTTGGACAAAATTATAAATAAAAACAAATTTTAAACCTTTAATTCAGGCCCTGTCCTCTCTATGGCCACCACTTTTTATAACAATATGCTGCCCCCTCCTGGTACAGATGGTTCTGTGCCACATATTAAGTTGTACAAAACCTGTTTTGATGTAAGAGGCTAACTGAGCTAACTAAGTAGTGTTTAATGTTTAGTGTTGCCAAAAGACTTTGCTGCAATGTTACTGTATGTTAATGCTGTGTACATATAGTATAACTCTCTCTCTCTCTCTCTCTCTCTCTCTCTCTCTCTCTCTCTCTCTCTGTGTTTCAGCCAAGTGATTTTTCAGTCTCCCTGAAGGCGGTGGGTAAAAATAAGCACTTTAAAGTGCAGCAGTTGGAGGGAGTTTATTGTATCGGCCAGCGCAGGTTCGGCTCCATGGATGAGCTCGTGGAGCACTACAAGAAGGCCCCCATCTTCACCAGTGAACACGGGGACAAGCTGTACCTGGTCAAAGCCCTGCTGTGACCCCCACCCACCCAACACACTTACACTGGAACATGTGTTTGTACAACACACAGGATGGAGACACCCGTACCAATTCCACTTTCTAGCTGTCTTAATGCAAGCCTTAGCTCTGGACCTTTTTCTGCTGTGGAGCATCAGAGATATAACGTTGTCTGTACCGCACCCACACTCTGTAACCGCCGGCAGTGCTGAGGTGAAATTCTGTTTGGCTGTAGCACCAAACCCATTGACCCAAGCCTGCAAGCATTGTGTAAGCAATTATCCAGCTACATTTGCAGCTGATGGCAAAGTCCTTCAGGATTTGGAGGTTAAGCTACCCTAGTGATGTCATGCTCTCCTTTTACTGTTGAACGCACACATGTAGGTTACACCATTGCTCTTAACTCACCAGACATAACATGGAAGAAATAGCTATAAAATGATTAACCTCTTTAGGACCTTACTGTCTGGTATTGTTCTCTCGAATTGCTGGCCTTTTGCTTTGTCATTCGTTGACCATTTGTTAAGATGGGTTTGAAATTCTTGTTCGGGAGTCCAACGTTTACTTTTACTTTTTTCTTCACAACTTTTAATTTTTCACAAAGATGTTTCATAATTCTTCACAAAGTGACCATTATCACTCTTTTGCCTTTTTCTCTTGAGCTAAATCCTCACTATTTTACATGATTTTCAAACCCTTGTCTCTCTTCTTTCTTTTTCTTTTTAAAATTCTTTTTTAACTATGATTCATTTACATGACTCTCCATAAGCATACAGTCTTCATCCAGAGCAAGACGCCAAACTTTGCTGCTTTCCGGTGCACACGCACGCATGCACGCCACCTGTAGCATTTGTAAGGGACCTGCACTGCGTTGTTTCCAACCCACGGGTACTTCATGTTTGGAGAGTAGCAAGCACGACACTAATTCAAGGGTAATGGCGATCATTGGCAACACTTCTCAATTAGCAAACTTGGTCTGTCCCAAAAACAAGAGCGAGAAAGGAGTTGACTGCAATGCCATTGCTTTGCTAGCATTGTCTTCCTGAAATGAATGCAATTATGAAACATTACCTCTTTGGATCTAGTATTTATTAAAGATGTATTCATCTTTGTGGACGTATTTGTGATTCCATTTTTTTCAGGAAACTGCTACAACATTACATAAGCCATAAAATACCATAATCGGTTGATACATTAACATAACAGTCAACTAATGGGGCAACCCCAAGCTGTACATTCTAGGACATTTGTCATTTCTCTGTTAATTACCATTAACTGCAAATGAATTAAATATGTATTTCAGCAATGACTTGGTTAAGTGAGCCCAATAATTTCTAGAACAGTGTTTCTGTTTCCAGTAAGCGTTAAATGAAACTTAAGAAATAAATAATCTTTGAATGTTGAATGAATACAAAGTGATTGATTGCTGGTTTATAAATGACTTTTAAGCAAAAGAAATGTTCTACAGTCTTACCAAATGTCTGTCTGTTTTTATTTCCTTTTGCTAAGTAGTTTTGTTTACCAATGGGAGTGTTTATCAGTGGGTCCTCTGCTTTTATAAGATATGATATATCTGAATGTTATTGAGCATTGTTATTTAATTCTTGCTTCCACTGTATGTATATATTCAAAATAACATGAGGTGCATATATGAATCATTTCTATCCAACTATGGTACTGTACCGACAGCAACGTGGTGAGAATTTAAATACTTTTGTTCAATAAAAGTTTTTTCTTTTCCTCAAACGCTGTGTTGAAATATGTGTAGTGTGTTGTCTGGTTGTGGAGTTCCCACTTACTTTGACAGGGCAACAGAACCCAGATAGCGGGTTATGTTGTAATAATCACATTTGTGATCAGTCTTTGTAAATGCAGTGTCTGCCGGGCTGATGACGCAGGCCTGCTATAAATGAATGTGACATTTTCGCTGATTACACCACCATCTGCTTGACTGTCAGTGGATCAGGCTTGTCTGATTGATTTCTTTTCTCCTTTTTTTTTTTTTAAACCGCAAACCGTCTCTGGGTGATCACAGAGAATGATTATTTTTCTGACAGGCTTTCATTAGTGGGATGAGCCATCGATAAAGATAACAAAGTGGGGAAAATGTACCTCTTCAGCTGCAGAATCTCACAGTCATCACAAAATGACAGTTTGCCTTCACATATTCTGACACAGATGAAGCCCAGTAAGTAATAGGCTACTGATCACATCACCTTCATTGTCAAAATATCTTGGTATGCATCTACAACCTCAGATAATGTAAATACTAGGCATTTTTGTTATTTCTACTGTATGTTTTTTGTCTGTATAGATTATCATAATTTGCTGCCTCTGTAAACCTGTGCTACTATTAATTACATCTATCTCAAATATGACAGTCAACAAGAGTTCAGTATTGGACTGGTTGGCTTTAGGTGATGCTGTGCCCCCCCCCCAAAAATGCAAATGTATTTTGTGCAAGGCCATGCATCTCCTGCAGAGGACACTATAGGGCTACTTGCAGTATGCTGCCGTATATTTATCTATTTGTTTGTGTCGTACACGCGTAAACTGACACATGGACTTTCGTTGACATATTAAGCCTAATGCAATTACTTTTTAACGTAAGAACGTAAAACCTAATTGGCAGTAAATAAACAAATATTACCTGTGGACAACATGTGTTGTAGATTAGTCTTTTTTGTTTTCTGCTGGAGTACTCTTCATCTGTATTCTACTTTCTCTAGTATATATCAGCTCTAATATGTCATATTTTACAAATGTAATTTCTTGCAAAAGAAAACTTAGCCCTATAACCAAAACAAAGTGCTGTGACGTACTGCATAACAGAAATACTAACAAGACAGACCTTTCCAGTGGCGCCAGATAAGCTAAAGGCTATAAACATCACTGTCGTGCTAGTAGTTTGATATGCATTGACAGCATAGCAAGATAAGTGCTCTTTACAGACATGCCACTTCATACACCTTTGTTTTTTCACGTTGCAAATTCCCACACATATCTCAGACATTACAATTAGGCCATTTAGCAGACACTTGTGACTCACAATGAGTACAATTACATGTATTTCAAGGGCCAGGTGAAGAGGTTGGGCATCTTGCTCAAGGATGATTGCAGGTAATTGAACCCACGACCTTCCGGCTGGTAGACCAACACCCACACCAGTGGGCTTAACCCTCATGATGTCTTCTGGGTCAAGATGACCCAAAATCACTAGCTGTTTGTGGCAGATAGAAGGTGCTAAACCTAATTATACAGCTTACACAGACCTATGATGTGCACTGCTGGCACAACAAGGTGTGTGTTTGAAACCCGAGGACAACAGGAGGGTTTAAAGGCACGAAAAACAACACAAATGCATGAAGAAATAATTAAAAAAGAAATAAATACACTCAGCAGTGACAATTAAAAAACACGGAAAACCATACACAATCAGATGGCGCCCTTTGGTGGCATAACTCGATAAAATTAAGAACATCACGAGGGTTAAAGGCTATCCTGCCCCCCAGCCATTACAACAGCTATGTCTTGGCATTATGCATATCTGCTGGTATGCATTTATGCATTGCATTACAGATGAAATAACCCAAGCATCTCTGTTTGACTTGACACCTGGTTCCTGTCCTGTTTCTCATTTTGACAGCCATTATGCCCATACTTGCATGAGAAACCCTCCCTTAGTTTGATACACCTAGAGAGTCTGGACAAACAGAGTCTGTGGATTGATACTGTCACACCACTGTCTGGAGAGAAAGTGTTGTTGGTCTTGTATAATATGTGGCTTTACAGAGTTTAAGCTATTGCTACTGTCCTATCAATTGCTGTACACCTTTTACTATTGTTGTTTTTCTCCTACACATGTATTAGTAAAGTGTATTAAGAAGATTATTCTAAACTACTAAAGATCAACGAAAATATTTTCTAAAAATATATTCAAATATACTGAGTAATGTAAAGTGAAGGCAGTATGGAGAGTACTAGTTCGTTTCATGTGTTCTTTCTGATGCTTCCATTACATTTATTGTTAATGTCTAAGATTATGGATATCATGATGATGATTCCTTATGAAATTGGTTCGAGAGACTCTCTGAGATTGTTTGGAGAGGAGAGGATGATGATGACGAATAAATTGTGGAATTCGAATGTGAAAAACAAACAGGACTGCCTTCTCACCTATTCGCCTGGACAGTAGGCCTGAGAGCCCATTGATAGAGGGAAAGACCGCACAAAGAACAGGTAGGAGTCTGCTCTGAACCCAGTAAATATTGCAGCATGTGATGGAGTTAAGGTTTTAGCCTGTTTTTTATTTTTAAAGAAAAACAAAACTAGTGTTATATTATTATACTGTGATGATTGTGGTGAGATGTTTTATTAGTTTTAGTAGTACACTATTAGAAGTACTTTAGAAGCACACTATTAATGCATGTTATGGTGATACCCATCTTTACCACGCTGGATATTGTTTTGTTGTCTCCAGTGTATACTTCCTGGCCAGTGTTAATTTCCTGCAGACATGCCTAGCCTGTATGTGTCTGTGATGGTCTTCCTCCTGGTGGTCAGCTACCTGAGCCATGCAGGTCAGTAAGGCGCATGTATATAGATGGCTCTTACATACATCTGTGGTGATAATGATTTTTGCGGGAAAATGTCTTCTGCTGTATTTGGAATAGAGTTGTGTTGGCACTATTATGCAAATATGCAGAGCAGCTACGTAGAAATCACACCTAACCTGCACACAGTATTGAGGGCAGAGGTCAAAGAAGCATCATGTTAGGCATCATTTTAGCAGTGAAATCATTTCAATACCGGAACCAAGGCCTACTTACTGCATGTTCACATAATGTCTTTATCAGAGGCAGGAGAGAAAGAAGTTCAGAGCGCAGGCAGAGAGAAGCGAAGCCTGCCCTACTGGAACATGTGGTCTTCAGACTTCATCGGGTGGCTGGAAGAACTGCAAGCTCAAGCCTCTTACAACCATATCCTGGACCTAGCTAGAAACTTCTGGGCCCATTTCCCCATTGCAAATGGGTTGGGCTACAACAGTCCTGACAGCGACCAACAGCCTGAGGAAAACTAAGGCTGCAAGTCTCTGGGATTTCTGCGTGTGGTTCCCAAACTCTGAGGCATTTAGGAACAGTGACTGTAGTTATGTTATTCTGGATGGGAAATTGATGACTGCATGCTACTATTTCTGCAATAATGTGTAGGATCATTTATGTACTCATTGTACAAGCCTGTAGTTCATATGTAGTTAATATTATGCAATAAATCTGTTATGATTACTGGAGGTTTGTATTTGTATTATCCTCTGTAGCTAGCTGAACTTGTTATCCCATTCCTGTTTGTCATTATGTTCAGCCTCACTCCTTTCATGTCAATGCCTCTTTGATTTTATTAAATTGGAATTGAGAATAATCATTTTATTTTCATGTGAGCTGTGAGGGACATCTGGTCCCTCATCTGGGCTCAAGTGGCAGACAACTGTAAATGTCAACAGAAAGCTGTCTCCGTCGTGATGCCCAGCCTGGCTAGCAAGATACCTGAAAAAATAACATGGATTACATAATGTTTGAAACAAATTCCAATTGCATCACGCACATATGTAATTTACCCTTTGATAACTTCAGTAGTCCAGCCCGAAATCCTGGCGGATTATCTCAGAATCTTCTTTATGACAGAATTAATATAGTCTATCCATCATCTTTTGCTAACTCCAAATTCTAAAGACACTGCCACAGGGCATAATTGTAATTCTTGCTCGTGTGTACAAAAAATGATGAGGAAAATCGAAATCTTTAATCCGTCTTAATCTAAACTACAGTCCTCGTGGACATGCCAAGGTATTACTATTACTTGGAAGAGAGAAGACAGTGTGTAGGGTAGATCACACTGAAGCTAATGGTATGAAAGGGCATTAGAAGTAAAAAATAGTATAATTATGAAAGTCACACTCAATAACATTGATTTATATGGCAATAACCTGTGTTCCAGAATAAGGCACTTACATAGTGGAGAAATGTCTTCCTGGGCAGAAAGTGTGCAATGAGTTCCTCTGTTCTGACCACAACTGCGTGCATGTTTGTGCATGTTTATTTGATATATAGTGGCAGAAAGACACTTTAACCCTCCCACTGTCGTACAAGTGAAAATGACCCAGTGCACTACCTTTTTGTGCCAGCAGAAGGCGCCAAACACAACACGGCCATATGATGTGCTGCATTTGGCGCAGTCTGCTGATAATGCGTTTGAAGCCCATGGACAGCAGAAGGGTTAACCCTCGTAATGTACTCTGGGTCAAACTGACGTAAATCACTAGCTCTTTGTGGCAGATAGTAGGCGCTAAACCTAATTCTACAGCTTACACACACATATGATATGCACTG
>JAODUG010001424.1:0-11543 GCA_027564795.1 Aphredoderus sayanus | reverse complement strand
GTGTGAGTTTAAATGTGTGTGCGTGTGTGTTTGCGTGTGTGTGTGTGTGCGTGTGTGTGTGCGTGTGTGTGTTTGAGAGAGAGAGAGAGAGAGAGAGAGAGAGAGAGAGAGAGAGAGTGTGTGCGGGCAGGAGATTGTGGATATATACTGTATTTAACAGGAAATCATTAAAAATAGTTTAGTTTCAGAAAATATCTATGATGCATGCACCTGTCAGACTGTCACAAGAGGAGCCATCTTAGGAGCCATAATGGCAGTGCCCTTGCCCCTTTCCTGCTGATTCAGTCTTAAACAACAGATGAATGCATACGTGAGCTTGCACACGCGCACACACACACACACACACACACACACACACACACACACACTTCTGTAGCTTTCTGTTGAACACGGTTCCAACCTGCTTCCCTTTCTATCTGTCTCTCTCTTTCTGTCTGTCAAGTAAGGGTTTATTTGTGGTAGTGTGACTCATACGTAGCCAGTTCTAGGAAGGATTGAGTTGATGGCCCTTATTTTAAAAATAAAAAGTCAAATTTAATTAAAACATATTTCATTGAACCTGGGAGGTTTTCAACTTGCATACATATTTTGCAAAATGAGCAAATACTTAACCCCATCTATAATTAACAGATGAATTTCAGTTTGAATGCATCTTTGAGATGTCCTGTGATGCCTGAATAAGCACATCACATATTATTATAGACTCACCTGAACTATAATAATTAACAGTCGCAATCCAGCATGACAGTTAATAGAGCCTGAAACCTCAATTCTGTCATGATGATTATATGCCGGCATGACTTATCCAGATAATGTGTGTGTACTTGTGTGCATACAAAGTAAGTTATACATTACATCTGATATTTTAACTGTAACAAGGTATGTTATCTGTACCTATAGTATTTTTAATGTGGTGTCTCGACGTGACATTCAGAAACAAACGGCATCAGCAGGGTAACAAACAGCAGTGGTTGCTTAAACAGAGAGGCTATAGGTAAATCTAAACCTACAGTATAGAGAGCAAAGTGCCTACATTGGCCATCCAATCAATTCTAAGCCAAACTAAGCCTGTTTGGCTTAGAATTGATTAGATGTTACTTACTGTAGGGTGATGCCAAACTCAATTGTCAGATTGTAGCTTGAAATACAGATGAAGCCTAGATCTGTGTGGTTTGTATTCTGATTAAGAAAAAGAAAAAGAAAACTCAATCCACTGCATCCATGACAACAAATCACATGTCTCGAAGGCCAGAACCTCAACCAGTTCTGTTTAACAACCACCCTTACTTTACATGTACTTCCAGCCTAAACCAACATCAAAGTAAGGCTAAAACATGACCTAAATTCCTCTGTGCTGGTTTCTCAGATACCAACTGAAATGTTTACCTGCCTCACACTTGTTTTTAGGCTCTTTTTGAAGTGAGGATGTTTCCCAGAAGGAATTTATATTCATGAATGATGTGTGGTTATTTGGGGAGATGAATTGAATTGAGAACAGACAGGAGTCTTGTTTCAGTTCATCTCTGCTGATGAAGTGAATTGCAGAATTATACACTCCATCAACATGTCAATACTATAACATTCATCTCTCTTTGGATGTCATCCTTTTCTGTGCTGAGAAGCTAATGAAAGACATGAACAATAATTCCTTGTGGATTTCAGTTGACTGTGCACCGGGGGAAGAGCATGGTTTAATATCCCCCCACTCCCCCCCTTACAGTCTGCATCAAAGTGTTTATTTTGGGTTGGGATTAAGAGCAGAGCAAGTTAACACAGCAAATGTGCTTGACAGTGTTTCTAATAAACACAGGCAAGCTCTCACATAGTCAAAACAGTGAATGGAGCCCGTGCAGTCACAGCCACGAGATGAAGTATTTATACCACTTGGACCCTTATTATTAATAGTTGGGTTGCTCAGGTGCAGGTGTGTAACCTATTTGGCCCAGGTTGTTTTGATAGTCTACACTAGTCAAATGTTCCTGGGTTAATCATAGAAAATGCCTCACCCTGCCTGTGCCAGGGGTGCCGCTTGTGGCTAGGCTGATTCTGTACCGCAAACCTAAGGTGAAATTTTTTTTTTATATAAAAAAAAAAAAGAAACACTTTGCATATGAAAACAAACAGATGGTGTAATGTAGGTCTAAGACAATTACTCTAGTGATGGATGGGAAGGAATGGTATACCCTGCCTCCAACCATACATTTCACACACACACACACACACACACACACACACACACAAATACACAAAACAAAGCCAAGAACAATGAAAACAGTTTCCTTGACCAGTGCTGTAATCTTTTAACAGCTGAACACTGGGTTTGTTCATCTCATGGCTCTAACTGCCTGTCACAGCCTATGATAAAGGGGCACACTGCAGTGAAGTATAAATTGAATAGAAAAGGCTCTTGATGAAAACAATAGAGTAGAGGAAACATGGCTGATTCCCAGTGGGTCATTTAGCCTGTGCCCTTGAGCTCACGGCTCTTTGGAACAATTTATCATACACATCATGTAAGTTGTATGCCGCTGATAAAAACTAATTAAATGGCTGGCTATGTTTGAATATACTGTATATATTGTTTTTACAACCTGCAAGTGTTTTTGGTCACCAAGCAAAATCTCTTTTTCACTAAGGAGTTAACCCTCACTCACTAGGTCTTTGTGGTAGACCAGGCGCTAAACCTAATTCTACATCTTACACATACACAATGTGCACTGCTGACACAACAAGGGGGGACTTTGAAACCCGAGGACAACAGGACGGTAAAAAGGCACACAAAAAAACACACAAATACATAAATTTATAATAATGAAATAGACACAGCAATGACAATAAAAAGAACCTCAAAATCCTAAGCAATCAGATGACGCCATTTGGTGGCACAAGACGATATTATAAGGACAACAGGAGAGTTAACCCTCCCGCTGTCCTAAGATTTTCAGCAGACTACCAGCAGAGGGAGCCAACTGCATCATATGTCCTTGTTGTGGTTGGCGCCCACTACTGGCGAGTGCACTGGGTCATTTCGACCCATAGGACAGCGGGAGGGTAAAAGGAACAATGCAGAAGGGGAACTATACACAGAGCCTAAAAATGTATTTGCGTTGACATCAAAAATCTTGATAACTATAAGAACGAGTAGTGAACCCCTACGGGCAGTTGGAGGTACTACAGGCTGTATGAGGGTAAGAATGATTTTAAAATGTATTCAAAACAACTTCTAAAACGTCCATATGAATCTCCCTATAAATGGTGTACAGTAATTATGGAGCATTTGAACAGCTTTAACATGAAAAATGTTGTAATCCTGTAATAGGGTACTTAATAATTTAAAGGAAGAGGCCAAAAATGTTTAAGAGCCAATGACTTAAATACTAATACACGCAAATCCTTACAGATGTATCTCTTGGTGCTCTTCTACATACAGATTTACGTTTATTGTAAATGTACAGTATGTAGTTAAATATACACACACTCTTTGTTTGTTCTCCTGGTCATGGTTTATCAATAATTAGCTTCAAAATTATGCAAATTTACCAAAAATCAGAGACAACACTTTATTTTATTTTCTCTATTGCCCTCATTTCTCCACCTTTCATTCATGCATCATGATATCATCCATTGCTTCAGCATAATTGGAAAATCTTGATTCGGCACATTCATATTTTACACTCCAATGTATCAAAGCAGATGATGCATTTTTAATTTCACGGCAGGGGCAAAACAACACCAGCATCTCCACTGCAGCAAAGACAACACACACACAGGCATGGACGCGCCCGCGCGCACACACACACACACGTACTGTAAGGAGCACGGCACTGGTGGCTCTACGTGCCTGTGTGTGTGTGGGTGTGTGCGTGTGTTTGTGTGTGTGTGTAGGTATGCGTGTGTGATTTACATCACTGCATCACAGCAGCGCTGTGATTACCTGACCCATGGTTGCGGTACATGACATGTTGACTGCCTGTGTGACTGGATTTATTTGCTATACAGTACACATGCATATGCATCACATGCACACACAATAGTACAAATAGTTTTCTACTGACTAAGCCAAGCTGTTGTTTGTGTAGCCAGCTTGCACTGATCCAATCACATGATTAACTTAACTGAATATAATTCAAACACAACAAATGTATAACCTAGTTTCCACTATTCCACTAAAAAGAGCTTTATATAAAACATGCTGTGGGAGATGTGATGGAGAGGATATGTAGTAATGATTTATATCCTTACTTTCATATCTCAAGATACAATTTTTATAATTGGTCTAACTATAATATAGTTAGTCCAGGAAAATTGCATACAAACGAAATAAGAAATATCTTTGACTGGATAAATTATTAGAGTCATATCATGATGAGATCATTCAGCCTCACTGTTCTCCTCTCACACTGCGGGGGTCTCATGCACGGCTGTAGACGTGTGCTGAGAAATATAGCTAGGTAGGAGTCACAGAGCCTTTGGAAGCCATGTGCCTCTAACAGCCCTTTCTACAAGCCTCAAGTAATATCACACCTGAACCTTCTGGCTAAGGTGAATGTCAGACATTGTTACCCTAAATGCCATCTCACATTCACTGACCACCTCACTGATCTATTCATTTGTCATCATGGTAAAACAAAGTATTGTTTTCTTGTGATAATAACATATTAAAGTCGTTATCACGAGAAAACAGAATCTAAATTAAATGCAAATTTAATTCCCCTCTGTGCAAGGGTCCTGTTGCCGGGGAATCCAGCCTGGATTAAAGGCTGTAAACTAACAAACTAAGCCAAATATAACACTCCAAACTAATTTATGGGATAACATTGATGTGTGAGCGTCTGTAGGTGCATGTAGTGAATATATGTTGTGCATGTTGCATGCTAATAGTACTAACAAAACCAAACTACACAAACAATAACCAGCATGGTGTAGGAGGGGCTAAACATGTGTTAGCAGCTCACTGATATAGTTATCAGGCCAATTAGTGGCCAACCACATTTCCTGCACAACAGGGCAGGGTCGTCACAAACTGCATGGCACCTTAGGGCGTCCATATATATAAGTTCAAATGTAATTTTTCAAGAAATGATTTAGAGACAGCCAAATGATTAGAGACAGGCAGAATATTACATTAATTTGAGGTTTTTTTGGAAGAAATTAAATGACTTGGATAATATTTTGATCTGCTCCCTGTTGAAATTCTGACAGCAGTTCAAAATATGAATATCCCTCATGATGTCCTCCAGATCAAAGTGACCCAAATCACTAGCTCTTTGTGGCAGATAGAAGGCGCTAAACCTAATTCTAGAGTTTACACACACATATGATGTGTACTGCTGGCACAGCAAGGTGTGTGTACGAAACCCGAGGACAACAGAGGGATTAAAAGGCACATAAAACACACAGATACTTAAAGAAATAATTAATAAAGAAATAAATACACACAGTAAATAATAAAAAGAACCATACAATCAAACACAATCAGATGGTGCCGTCTGGTGGTTCAAGACGATATTATAAGGGCGTCACGAGGGTTAAATAGTTCAAATTATGAGACCATACACTTCCAAGAGTTCGTGTCCTTTTCAAAATGTTTCAAAGACTTGTTCAGAGAGTGTTATTGTCAATGTATTAGTCTTCCATAGCACTCACTGGAAAATCAACATAATCCATCCTCTCTCTCTCTCTCTCTCTTTCTCTCTCTATCAAAATCTCTCTCTCTCTCTCTCATTCCGGAATGGAGTCATAAACTGCAAAGGTTACTGCGCACAATAAGGCAGGATTTCATTACTTTCCCTACCTCAGCTCTCTCTCTCTCTCTCTCTCTCTTTCTCTCTCTCTCTCTCTCTCTCTCTCTCTCTCTCTCTCAACAGAAGCCTGCTGTCAAGGCATGGCAGTACCTTCTGTTCAATGACAGCCTATGTTGTACATGTAGACACAACACGACAAAGCATAAAAACGTGGTTGTCAAATATGTGCCCGCTGAAACATACAAAATATATTTAAAATAATTAAAACTGACTTAATAGCATGTGTAAGAGGTATATTTTATTGCACTGCAATTGTTCTTTCTAATTCTATGCGTACACATTGATACTGATTGTTAGGTGTCAAAAACATTTTCAACAAATTACGTAAAATTTAGCTATGACTAACATTTATGTCAATACAGTTTTAAAGAAATACAGGACTTCATATTAAAACTTTAGATGGTGACCTCTGTTATCATTATAGAATATACCATAATAATAAATCAATCACATTAATTCATACAACACATTCTCATGTCTGTTATCTTGCCCCACCGGAGAGGCCAGTGTAAACTCAGCTACAGTGCACTGCACTCATAGTTGGCAGGGATTCAGTATTACACTTGAGAACACTTGGGCAAGTTTCAAAGTTGCTACTGTAGAAGATGTGGGGCGTGTGATTGAAGGACACTTCTCCCAGCCACCTTTAGCCGCCTAGCCGGTTGTCAAACTTCAATTCAAATTTAATCCCTTCCCTCAAAAATGCCTACTGTCTGGAGAGCAGCTATAAAACGCACCACCGCAACCGAATATTACACATCATCCTTAAAAAATGTACCAACGACTAGGATGGCATCCTATTACAGTCGGCCCAGTCCATTGCCGCCAGTCAACATTAATGCATGTTGATGTGTACAGTCCCATCTCTCCTCCCTCCCTTCTTCCCTCCAACAGAGGCTTGATGTGGATGTCCCCTATTGACAGTTTAACGGAGTCTCCTATAGCTTGACGCTAGCTGTCTCTGTCTGCTCGCTGGACTAGGTTTAGCTTGCGGCCGGGCTCCAGTCACACACATTCAATATTCCGCCCTTCTGAAAGCCCACCCTCCCATGCTCTCCTCTTTGTCCCTCTGGGCACCGGAAGCCAGAGTTGCTGTCACAAACAAGGCTATCAGTGTCCCTGTACAGAAATAACAAACCCCCCCCCCCCCTTTAAAAATAGCGTTTCCCAAACAGCTTTTCCGACGGCCTGACATTCCTCTGGTGCAGCCTCAGTCCTGCCGCCCTTCTATGCAGCCAACACGTCCTGACCTCCTCCCATGCTTTGGATGATCTCTCTATTCCTGGGTGTCCCTCGCTCCATCACTCCCTTGCTCCCCTGCGGCCGCTCACAGACCTCGCATCCCTTATCGCCTCAGCTGCTTGATTTATTAGCCAGCAAGCGACCTCCCCTCACATGTGCACACACACACATTAGAGGGGTGCACTAGAACACGTTCTGGACAATAGAAGTATAATCAAGTGTTTATTTGATTCGTTCCTACAGCTTTTCAGCCTATCAGGGGAAATGATTTAGTAAGATCAACTGGTCACACAGACCAACCCAGACCAACCCAGACCAACCCAGACCAACACATGCGTGAAGGCAGATACAGCCATACCAACACTACAGTATACTGTGTGCTACAACTCTACAAATCACATTTAACTGTCTTCAAAAATGCATTGGAGACTTATTGACTCTGTTTTTGCACAACAACATACGGTTCTTATCAACAGCCGTACACACCATCACATCATCCATCTGTGATGGTCTCCTAAAGCAGTGGTTTTCAAAACCTCTGTGACGTTGGCACCCGATATGATAAGAATCTGAATTAAAGTATGTTAATTAGCTTGCGCATAGTTTGTGCACATTTGTGCGTGTAAAAGAGAGGTTTGTGCACAAACCGTTTCAGAGAAATTGAACATTACATGATTTGCAATGGTGTGACGTCCTCAGGAACACAATAATGTAAAATAATTTTTACATTGAAAGTATCGCATCACTTGCAAACAAAACAAACATTTGTGCTTCATTATTATAAGCTTTATTGAGGTTTAATTTATGTAATCCACTCATGGATTTACAGACTGTAACATGTCAATTTCAACATGTTATTTCTCTACAATGATATGCACACAAATGTTTCTTTGCGTGCACAAACGATGCACAAAGAAATCCAAATACTTTTACACACATTCTTGTCATATGGGGTGCCAACTTCACCGAGGTGTTATTAAACTCTAACCCATGACTCTCCAAAGTGAGATGTAGATATACCTGGCCGACCCTCCAAGACATTCAATATGCACCGCACCATCCAGCTGGCCATTCATCCTTCCACAAGCCCTCACCTAGAGTTGGTCATGTCTGTTTGCCCTCCCTGGCTCTTCTCCAGGCCCAGCTTGGTGAAGATGCCCACCAGTACCATGATGGCCACCACGCCACAGATAATGTATACGATCATGTGGGTGCGGTCGCGGTCGGGCTGCTCGTGGACCTCTGTGATGGGCGCCGCCGGCTTGCCGGTGTTGGCCCAGACGGGCGTGTCGTAGTTGGAGCAGGAGGTCTGGTCCAGGCTATGCACTTTGAACTGGCAGCAGAAGCGGTAGAAGCAGGAGCCGCAGCAGAACATGTAGATGCCGGCGTTGCAGTTGAAGGGGGGGTCCCATTGCCCCATGACGTCATAGTAACCCCAGCAACGGCTGCCGATTGAGGGGACGGTCTGGTCCTCCGCGTCCGGCGTGGGCGTGGCCAGAGCCGCCTCTGGGGAGTTGGAGGGCACGGTGGTCTGGTTAGAGGAGCTAGGGGCCTGGGCTGACGCCCGTCCCAAGGACACGGAGTTCTGCCCTCCCAGAGTGGTCAGGCCGAGGACAACGGCCAGGCAGAGGCTGGCCAAGAGAGAGCCAGCCATCTTGGATCTTATGTTGAGGAACCAATGAATGTGTCTCAACTTCTAGATACTGACCAGTGCTTACGCAGCAACAAGCACAGTGTCACTATGTGCTTGTTCAGACCACAATAAAGGGTGCCAGAGAAAGTGCACGCCTCCTAGGTATTCCAAACAGATGGGATTTGGGAGGAAGGCGAAAGTCTTGCAAGATAGCAGGGCTTTTGGAATAGCTTCTATTCACACCTGTGAGTGCCTGGAAGAGAAATATAATGCATTCATTTAGAGGTGTGGGAGTTATTAGAGCGCACAGTTAGAGAGAGATCTGTGGGAGCCATGCGGGAGGAAATTGCTGTCAAGGGGCAGAAGAACAAATGAGTGAAACAAATCAATATCCCATCTCAACACGTTTCTGTATGAATCTCTATTACCATAACACACACACGCACACAAGGCCGTCAGCAAATGTGTTATGTGCATCTGCATTCATGAGAATGTGTCTTGTTCCATGCATGCTTAGGTATATACCGTATGTGTGTGTATGCAACAATAAAAGCACAAACGTAACATCGTCACCTTTTACAAAGCTGTATGTCACCGGCAGATGCAGCTGTAGACAAACACCAGCCCATTAGCTTGTAGGAGTGTAGCCTATATGCGGGTGTTTCACCTTCTAGTGAACCAGCTCAAGGCAGTCCCAGCATAAACCTGGATTCCGTGTGGGGGTATAATCCGGAACAGTGGGAATTCTGGGCCCCTGGCAAGCCTGCAAAGATGGTAGAAAGGTTCCTCACGATCACAGCAACAGATAGTCAGGTGTTCCTGCACACAGATGGTGTCAGATTCCCTTTGTGGGCTCCTGCCACATGGTAACAGTCCCCTCCGACTTCCAGGTCCAGGAGACAAATAAAGAGATGTGGATATCACTGGCGGATTAAGATGTGAAAGTTTGTCTCTGCTTGTTTTCCCAGTCACAATAACTCAACTCCGTCAACATCCCAGCTGTCCGGTTCACGCTCAGTTCATGCAGCTTTTGTGTGGTGAGCTTGGTTTCTGCCAATCTCCTCAGCCCAACTTTAGTGGCAGGATGTTTAAGCTATTCCAAGTGGTTTGTCATTCCTTGGTGTCCTCACAATTCAAATACTTCTGTAGTTGCTTTCCAAATCCCAGATGGGCATGTAACGTCAAAGTGTTTACTTTCCTGAGTCCTGAATGAATCCCATAATTAGAAACAGTCCTCTTCCACCTTAGGTGATCTATTTCTCCCACACAATCTTGCGCGCCGTCTTCCTTTCACACACTCACACGCTCACACAGACACACACACACATACACACACACACACACACACACGTGCGCGCGCACTCTCATAAAGAGTTGCGATGGGATCCGCAGGCTACAGCGCTCAGTCAGTATTAGTCTGGGCTAACAGGTTCCAAGTGAAAGACAGGGGACCAATCTGCGCACGTTGTTTGTGCGTTCCTGTTGCTTGGCTCCGCACTGGGAGCGTAGCGCTCGTGCTTGCTCACACACCCGCACACACACACACACACACACACACACACACACGCGCACAAGGCTGGGGTTTTAACTAGTCAAACCAGCAGTGGGGTCTAACAGTACTTCACAGTGCGTACGTACTAAAGCCCTGTCACTCAAACGCAAACCCTCAACGGACTGAAAGGGGGGAAGGGTGTCGATGTTTCTCTACCAAGAGTGATACGCAGAGACCAGTCCCGTAGCTCTGCGGTTGGCGCAACTAAATAGGGACTCTATAGGAGGTAAACGCACTGGAGCACCGGACTGAACCATCCCCCTTCACCACGGGGGTATTTGTTTTGGTTGTGTCGCGCTTATTGCTTTCTCTCCCTGCTTTGTGGTCGCTCGGTGGTGTCTCTGACTGTTTACAGTCCTCAGGCAGTGTTTACTGCCTGTCTTCTTCTCCTTCAACTTACCTCGCTGTTCCCCTCTCACACTGCGGGGGGCCTCATGCACGGCTGTAGACTTGTGCTGAGAAATATAGCTAGGTAGCAGTCACAGAGCCTTTGGAAGCCATGTGCCTCTAACAGCCCCTTCTACAAGCCTCAACAGAGTGCTACTCCCCCGGGCAGGGACCTGGGTGGATGTGTCAACCAAAAATATCCTGTTTTCACAAGAAGCCTCGGTAAAATACAGGAGTGCAGAGAGACGCCTGTCACAGTTGGTGTTACTGTTGTGGTTTAGAATGCCCTACACATTTTGATTCTGTTCTAAATGCCCATTTAGCATTAACCAGTGCATTGTTTTCCTCTTTCCTCTTTGCAGAAAGAGGGAGGGCAGGGGGGTTCTCCAATAGGAAAAATTAAAAAGCAACAGTTTTCACCAAATGCTGAATGTGACAGCAGACCCTTCAAATTAGTTATGCAACGCTGTTCTCTCAGAACAACCCTTGTCCGACTGCAGCTTCTCTGAAAACAGGCATAATTTGATATATATGTATAGGAGTTTTATATATATATCATATGTATGTGTTTTCACTGTTGTGGGAGGGTCCAAAATACGGCGGAGATCAAACAGCAGAGCCACAAAGACTTTTTCTCTCTGTTTTATTCCGTCATTCCCTCTGTTGTCGCTCCATGTTCCGCGCGTATTCCTGTAATTCCTAGTTCCCTCGCACGGCTTGGCGTGCACGCGGGCGCATGTGTGTGTATCCCGTCTGCCGCTTCCAGTGTTGTCGCTGTGCCTCTGCTCTCCAACGGGACTGGAGGACAATGTATGCAAGCCTGCTTCCCCTAGCTCTCTCTGGCTCGCTCTCCCTCTCTCACTCACACACGCTCTCTCTGGTGAGCCAATGAGTGCACCTCTCCCCCTGCCTCTCTTGCAACCCC